>PVHX01001902.1:0-186455 GCA_004024805.1 Geosciurus inauris
ACATCCTCGCCAGCACTTATTGTTGCTGGTATTTTGGATAGCTGCCATTCTGACTGGGGTGAGATGAAATCTGAGGGTAGTTTTGATTTGCATTTCTCTAATGGCTAGAGACATTGAACATTTCTTCATATATATGTTTATTGATTGTACATCATCTTCTGAGAGGTTTCTATTCAGCTCCTTAGCCCATTTATTGATTTGATTATTTGTTTTTTTGGTGTTAAATTTTTTGAGCTCTTTATATATCCTGGAGATCAGTGCTCTGTCTGATGTGCGTGTGGCAAAAATTTGCTCCCAGAATGTAGGCTCTCTTGAGCTTCCATTTTTTATAAATTACCTAGTCTCAGGCATTTTGTTACACCAGCAGAAAATTAACTAAGACAACAGACAACTTCTGCATGCCTCAGTTTTACCATTTTGTGAAATGGGGATTACGATAATAGATGCTTGGGTTTTCCTAAAGAGTTCAAACAGAATAATTTAGTGCATGAAGAGTTGAGAGTGGTATCTGATGCAAAGAGTAGGCATAGGTGATCTAGAGCCTGCTCTACACCCTCCCTGGCTGATTAACTTATTCTGCCTAGAATGAAGGGATGGAGCTGTGTTCAGTACCTGCCTATCAACAGAAAGTCACAAGGCATGCCAGTGACAGGCCAGTTCATGTTGCACAGTTACTTGGCTTGCCTCTCACAGCCAGTAGAAGCTAATGGTCAGCCCAGATACACATCATGCTGACTTATGGAGAATTTGCTGCTCACAGAAAAGGGAAAAATCCACCTCCCTAAAGCCAACTATGAAAAGCTAAGCAAGTCCTGTGGGAGAAGACTAACTCAGGCTATAGATTCTTTTCTAGGCTTAGAGTCTTGCCATGAATGACATACAAACAGATGTGATCTTGGCCTCCTGAAGCTTCCTCTGGTACACTGGCAGGTTGATGTCACTCTTGACCAAGGGCCTGTCTCCCATCTGAGCCCTGCCCATTTCATGTGGTAAGCCTTTAGACAGCCTGGAGTCACTTGAAGCTGCAGGAGGCTTATGGATCCAGTCTTTGGAGGTTCTTGTGAAACCATGGAGCAGTCACCTTCCCACATGACATACTTTAAATCTGTCCCTGCCCTGGCCTTTGCATGCATAGATGGCCCCCATCTTTCCCAGCCTTGCTAGCAGAGAGAACAAAACCATCTCAGACTGACCCAGCCTAACTCCCCACCTCTTCTTCATTGCCTGAGCATTCAGCATTCCCAAACATCCAGGCTTCTCCATCCATCTGTATCTGCACATGATCTTTCCCTTGTTTGGAATGTCCTTCCCCAATGTGATAAAAGAGCTTGTTGTTGAAAGGCAAATTCTTGGGACCCACTCTGGTTCTACTGAATCAGAGATTCTGGAGGTGGGACCCAGCCATCTGTGTCACAATCAGCCTGGTAGGTGATTCTGGCAGTAAGGAAGTAGAACACGGGCTTCATCTGTCTCTGACACTGGCCAGGTCTGGCCCAGAACTGTTTGTTGAAGTGAAATAAACTCAGTTACCTTTTTTACTCTTCTGAGATGAGATCATACATACCAAGTACCTGGTATAGATCCAGCACATAGTAGGCATTTTCTCTCAGGGACAAGGATGATTGCTCCAGTATCTGTGCATGGCGACTGCATTTTCAGAGTTAGCTGGGCTTGCTAAGGGGGAGAGCTAGAGCAAGAAATTCAAGGGAGGGAAACTTAGCAATTGCTGATGTCACAATGCCCCCATTTACCCTGGATACCTGGCTCCTGGACCACCTCAGGGCAACAGCATGAGGATGGCTGGTAAAGAGAGGACCAAGGGGGAAGTGGGATCAAGAGCACCAGGGACAACTGGAGACAAGAAATAAACACCAGGCAGGGGAACAGCCGAGATAGCCACAGAAGGATGGGGAACCAGAGAAACCTCTCGGGTAACTGTGGGTGGGGTCCTGTTTCCCATGCCGGTGTCCCCAAAGATGCAGGATGATCCTTCTGCTTAAAGGACTCTGTGTGCTCAGTATTCCTTACCCTCAATGATTCCCAGACCCCTGTGCCCCCAGGATTCTGCATACATGATATTCTAGTGCCCCACACCCCATCCTCAGAACTCTGATTTACATTGTCTGCAGAGTGCTTGGGCTTGGATATGTTTATAAAAATGGTCAAGTGATTCTACAGTATAGTCAGAGCCAACAACTCTATTTAAACTGAAAAACAAAGCAAAACACCCCAAAATATACACATGCGTGTTTCCACTGGAGGAGCAGGGGTGATGAGCTTATATTACGATGTACTCTATAGATGCACAACTGGGTCTTGACCCATCTCAGGACAAAGTTTAGCTAGAATTAGTCTATGCCTTTATTATTAAGAACCTGTAGGGAGGAAGATCATTACAAGCTACATAACCAAGAGTTTTTTTTTTTTTTTTTTTTTTACAAAATAATAATGTTCAAGTTGTTTATTTAAATATAATTCAGAACAAGGAATAGAATGCTTGTAAATCAAAATTAGTAAGAAATCTCATGATCAACAAAGTCACCTTGGCATAGATCAAGGTGGTGGAAAAAAAAGAGAAAAGGCTCTATGGATGAGGAGGCTGTCCTCTTCTTGCCTTGGCAAAGAATGGGTCCAGAACCCAGGCACCCATTTCAGGAAAGTAGAATCCCCAGATTTGCCAGAGCTGCTCTGTCCATGTTTACAGGTTCTGTTTGGCACCTGCTGAGCTGTGTTGGGTCCATGTGAGGGATGCAAAAGGTGAAGCTGGTTAAGATCATGAGAAGCCAGAGCTCCTGGGTTCAAATTCAGATGTTGCCACTTGTTTGGGAGATATGTTCACTGTTAGCCTACCATCCCAGAGAGCAGGTTACTGCACAACTGACCTCTGGGTCCCAAGATCACAGTCTTCTTCCAGGTGTCTTTACAATCCCTGCCCACCTTGACTGTGGGTATAATTTTAGGGATGTCTTCCAAGAGCTTAGCACTAGATTTCTGCAGGGCACAAAGAGAGCTTCCTTCCCTATTGTAGAACCTTCTGGCCTGATGAAACCTGGATGCACCTCTAGGTATAGCAATTCTGGGATCTTTTTTGACTTCCTGGTGCTGCCAGTATTAGGAGTTAGGAGTGCTCATGCCACACCATAGGTGCCTCTGGGGTCTCTCCTCATCTTCTTCAGGCAAAGTGAGAGCACTTAGGCTGCCATATTGGAATGGGCTGATGTGTGTGTGTGTCTATGTGTCTATCTGTGTTTCTGTGTCTAGACCTGTGTATGTATGTCCACGTATTACTGGGAGTATCTGTGTGTCTGTGCTTGTGTGTATGTGCATCTGACTGTGTTTTTGTGTATAGAAGTCACTCTGCACATCAGTGTCAGCGTATTGTCTATGTGTTTCTGTGTGTCTCTCTGTGTTCATGTGTACGTGTGTCTGTATGTCTATGTTGTTGTGTGTCTATGTCTATATGTGTTTGTATTTCTATGTGTATGTCTATGTTTATATGTGTATGTTTATGTTTTTTCTGTGTGTATATATTGGTGTCTCTGTGCCTGTATTGGGGTGTGTCTATGTATTGGGGTATTCTGTGTCTATGTGTTTGTGTATGTCTGTGTGTGTTTCTGTGTATGTCTATATGTGTTTGTGTCTATGCATTTCTATGTGTGTTTCTATGTATGTTTGCATGCCCATGTCTGTATCAATGTATTTCTATGTGTGTGTGTCTGTTTGTATTGGTGTGCCTGTGTCTGCCACCTGTACTTTTTAAGTCTTAATGGCTGTGCCTTCTGCTTCTGTGTCAGCCACTGGCTTCTCCTGCCCTGTGCTGTCAGTGGTGTATGAGGGTGGCTGCCAGGCCAAGGGCCTTGGAGAGTGAGGGAAAGACAGCAGCTGGTGCAGCATTCCCTGGGGAATTTTGGCAGAGAAAAGGAGAAAAATAGAAGTAAGGGGAGCTTGAGGTCAAGGGAAGAATGTTTTAGAGGAGGGGAGACTTGGAAATGTTTAAAGGCAGAAAGGAGGGGTGTAATGGAGGGGACGTTTGGAAAATGCTAATGAAGGGGGCAAAGTGAGGGGGCCCAGGAGAGGTGAAGAACTTGGGCCACAAGTTCTAAAGGCACTGAAAAGCACACGCTGCTGGCTGCTGCTCCACCCCAGGACTTGTTCCCTAGCTCTGAAGATGGCTGATACTCCAGCCTCTAGTGTTGTCACATGGGGTCATCTCCATGACCCCAATGCAGGAAACACATGGGAGAGAAGTAAGCTTAGAAAAGGCTGCTGGCACTCTAGGGTGGTTGCCTATATGTCTTATGCGCATGTGCGTATTCCTTTCCTCCGCTGATTCATGCCAGGGGCCAAACTTAGGCCAGGTGCTAGTCTCTGCCTTTGACAGGCTCAGGATCTATTTGGGTCATAGATATATCAACCTCTTCAACTTGATAGGGCTTATCTGGTCCAGGGGTCTTTACTTCTATCCCTCTCATCTCCATTCCTATCCTTAAAGTTGTCCCAAGCTCACTGATATTTCACTAGAGAAAAATGAGGCCAGGAACTTGAACCCATCAAGCTCTGACTATTATATGACATTGGTTCTTGATCTCTGCTGCCTGCTCACCCGGCTTGATCTTCAGTTACAGCTTTGCCTGCTCCTCTTCTTCCTGCCCAACTTAGACCTTAGTTCATCAAACTTCAGCCAGCTTTTGCATCTCAGCTCAGACTTTTCCACCAGCTACTGACCCCTGGCTGGATCTCAGCCCCGGACCCAGGACCTTCTGGGGCTTCCCCAGTCCCAACTATCCTCAAGCCATCCAGGTCTCTAATGACAGACAGAACATTTAAGCAGGAAAATAGACTCAGGAGAGGGTGTTGAGAAGAAAGTATTTTAAGTCAGGATTACCAGCATAGCATCTGATGCCCTCCAGACCCCCAGTAAATGGTATGCTGGGGAGTCCATTATAGAGTGTGGCAGTTAGAGTAGCATCCATGGTTCACAGAGATGGAGCTGCATGTTGGAATGCGCCAGGAAGCTATCAAGAAAGGAATAAATGTTGGCCAAGTTTCAGTGAGTGCCTGGTTGAAACCAGACACCAGGAATGTGGAGCAGATGAGGCTTGTTGCCTGGAAATACTTGGCCTACTTTGATATTAGTTTTTGTTGTTTATTTCTAAAATAAATATTTGTTTTACCTTTGTTATTCCTAAGGTTTTTAGGAACATGGGAAAGAATGATTTTGTTAATAATGACCTGGCCTTAGATAGGGGCCAACTTGTCAATTGCAGTCTAAAGTTCAGTGGTGGATGGCCAGGTCTGTTTCCCTTAGTAGGTGCAGGCTGCCCAGCAGTACATCTGCAGGTTGTTGTCATACTCATAAATCCCCATCCCCCACCCCATGTTCCCCTTGTTCTCCATCAAACTTGATCCCTTCTCCCACTCTTTCATCCAGGGCTCCTGACAGATGCAAAGGAGAATTGCGGCCCCCACCCACACCCTGTAACGGTGTCTGGGTCCTGGATGACATCCATCAATTCTTCTAGATAACATTCCATTCCCCTCCTTCCAGCAATTTTTGTCCCATACCTGCCACCACTTCCTGCTCCTTTCCCCTGCTTTGCCATCCTGGTTTCTTCAAAAGAAAATTTAAAAGCTCCATTGTGCGTGTGTGTGTGTGTGTGTTTATATATATATATATTTTTTTTATATATATATTTTTTTCTTTATTCATTCTTCCATTGATGGACACGTCAGCTGGTTCCATAACTTGGCTAATGTAAATTATGTTGCTATAAACACAAGTATACATATATCACTATAGTACACTGACTTTAGTTCTTTAGGGTAAATACCAAGGAGTGGTATAGCTGGGTCATATGGTAGTTCCATTCTTAGTCTTTTGAGAAACCTCCACACTGATTTCCATAGGGGTTTCACTAATTTATTAACTTACATTCTTACCTGGTATATATACCAGGTTTCTCCCCACCTCCGACCACATCCTCACCGGCATTTGTTATTATTTGTATTATTGATGGCTGCCATTATGACTGAAGTGAGATGAAATATCAGTGTAGTTTTGATTTGCATTTCCCTGATTGCTAATGACATGGAACATTTTTTCATATATTTGTTGGCCATTTGTATTTCTTTGAGAAAGGTCTGTTTAGTTCATTTGTCCATTTGTCGATTGTGTTATTTGTATTTTGGCTTTAAGGTGTGGTACATATGCAAATGAAATTTTATACAACTCTAAAGAAGAATAAAATTGTGTAATCTACAGGAAAATGGATGGCACTGGAGACTATCATGTTAAATGAAATAAGCCAGACTCAGACCCTCCAGGGTCACATGTTTTTCTCTCATAGGTGGAAATTAGAGATAAAAAAAGGGAAAAAAGGGGATTTCGTGAAAATAGAAGGGAGATCCGTAGAGTAGAGGATGGGGATTGAGGGCAGAGGGGCAGGGGTAGGGGGAGGAGGAAAGGAGGGAAAAGAAAGGTACCTGGTAGTGAAATTGACCAAATTATGTTATGTACATACACATATATATTACAGTGAATCTCATTATTTTGTATAATTATAACAGACCAGTTAAAAAACTCCACAAAATTTATCAAAATATAGGAAAAAATGAAACATAAAAGAAGACATAAAATTTTTAAAAATTAGTGAACAGGAAAATTAAATGTAATAATTATAATAATTCACCATTTGTTTATAAATCCTATAATAGCAATTAGAATTCAATAAAGATTATTTGAGGGTATATACATAAATTTTTAAAAATTTTTGAAATATACATAAAGTTCACAAAGAACGATATAAAGCTCACTTCTTTATGATTGGCCAGAAGTGAACACCCGTCCACATTGAGATATTGGACATTGCTAGAAGTTCTCACCAACTCTCTTGGCCAATTTTTTTTCATCCTTTCCCTCTTCCTTCCTTCTTTCCTTCCTTTCTTCCTTCCTTCCTTCTTACCTTCTTTCTTTCTGCATTTTTATTATTGATAGCTTTTTGTTTTAAATATCCTCTATATACGCCTTTTTTGGTCACACAGAGTATACAAATCTTCCATTCTGAGTCTTGCCTTTCATTCTCTTAATAATATATTTTGATGGACAGAAATTCTCAATTTTGGGAAATCTTTTTCTACTCCAAAAGCATAAAGATATTTTCTTATGTTGTCTTCTAGAAGCTTTGACGTTATACTTCAAACTTCATCTCCAGCCTATATATATATAGGCTGGAGATGTGCCTGAGTGGTTAAGTGCCCCTTGGTTCAATCCCTGCTTTAAGAAAACAAAATGAAACAAAGCAAAAAAAAAAAAAAATGACCCACCTGGAATTGATTTGTTTATAGTGAGAGGATGGGTGTTAAATATAGTTATCTTTCCATCTCGATATTCAAGTGATCTAGCATCATTTGTTGAAAATAGTGTCCCTTACTCACTGCTCTGCAGTGCCACATAGGAGTGGGTCTTTTCTGGGCTTTCAGTTTGTGGTGGTGTTTATTTACCTCTGGTTGCAAAATATTACACTATTACATTGTCTTAATTGTTGTAGCTTATAGCACGTTTTGAAATTCAGTATAATAGTTTCCTCAAATTTATTGAGTTTCAAGATTGCCTTCTTTACCTCAACCCTTTCTATGTATATTTAAATTTTAAAATTGATTTGTCAGTGTCTACAAAATTTCATGCTAGGATTTTTATTAAGATTGCATTGGATCTGGGAACAATTTTAGAAGAACTGACATTTTTAGAATGAACATTTTATACCCCACCATTTATTTAGATCTTAAAAAATTTTAAATGTTTTATAAATTTCTGGAGACAGAACTTGCACACCTCTTGTAGATTTATTCCTAACTTTGATATTTTTAAAGTTGTTATAAAAATATCTTTTTAGACATTTTATTTTCTCTTTGTTGCTGGTATTTAAAAATAAAAGTGGTTTTGGTATGCTGCCTTATATTTAACAACATCACTAAACTTACTGATTTTAATAGTTTACTTGATTATTTTAGATTTTTACATACACAATATAATGTACTAGCTATAGAACTCTTGCTTTGTTTTTCATTCATTTATTTTTTATTTTACATTAAATTAAATTAAATTTTTATTTTTTTGTGGTACTGGGGACTGAACCCAGGGGTACTTAGGACTAAGCTATGTCCTCATCTCTTTTTTTTAAAATTTTGAGACAGAGTCTTGCTAAGTTTCCCTGGCTGGCCTAGAACTTGTGATCTCCTGCCTCAGCCTACTGAGGAGCTGGGATTTTAGGTAGGTGCCACTGCACCCAGCAAAAATACTGGTTTTGGAGTCAGTTTGACTTGGTTTTGCATTCTAACTTCATCTTTACTAAATGTGTGACTTTGAGAAAGTGAGTTGATTTTTCTGAAGCTCATTTCTCCTATGAGATATTATCTCATAGGTTTATAGTGAAGACTTGCAGGGAACAAAGGTGACATCTTGCCGCAAGTGGATCCTCATTAATGGCTTGTTTTTGCATTCGCTGACCTCATTTCCTCCTTTCCTATTAACTTCACTGCTTACTGTTACTGGTTTTTCTTGTCATCTTGTGGCAATCATCCTCATAAATGACCTTCTAATATTACTTCAATGGACACATTTGGTCCTTGAGTTTCTTGATATATTTATGGCCCTTGTCACCAGTCTCCTTGGCTTCCTGAGATCACACTTGCCCAGTTCTCCTTCATCATCTCTGGTGCTTTCTCATTTAGTGTCCTCTCAGGCTTCTCTTCTCATGTACACAAATGTTCATTTCTCATCCCTTTTCTCATTTCATGATTTGAGGTTTGCAAAGGAGAGATATCTTTGGTTTCATCTTCTACCAAGTCTTCATATCTACAATTATGATCATCTTCTCAGACTCCAGGTTCACATGGACAATTGCACACTGGGGACTGCTACCTGAATTTTCTATAATGTCAAAAATGCAGCTGAGTATCTTACCCCCAAATCTACTCTTCTTTCTCTGTTGCCTGCTCCATCACCTGAGCCAGACACCTGAGCCCATCCTAGACCCCTCACTCTTCTTTTTCCTCATAGCTAATAGCCATTGCGTTTACCTCCTCATCTTCATTCTCTCGGCCATTTCCATGATTTAGTCTCTAATTATTTTCTCTGTAGTTGGTAAATAACTTCTTCAATGATCTGCTCCTCCAGCCTTGCTGGTCTCCAATTTATTGTTATGATGAAGCCAAAAGAAATCACAGTAAGATATTCCTAGGTGCTGTGACAATCCCCCATACCTCAGGAACTTAACATTATGTTTATTTCTCACTACCAAATTCAGTTTGATGTTTTGTGATTGATTGCCATGTGATGATTTGGGGTTCCAAAGGTCTTCCATCTTGTGGTTTGGCAATCTCTTGGGATCTTGGATTCCTTTCTTTCTAATCTATGAATGGAGAAAGAAACAGAATGAAGGTTGGAGAATTTTTGAGCCAGGCCTGCAGGTAGCAAGAACTCAGACACAAGGCTCTATCTAGATACAAGGCAAGAAGAGGAAAGAGCGCTGGGAAACAGTATTCAGCTGGGCAACTGCTTCCCTGTAACAATTTGGTACCCAGGAAGGAAAGTACATATCCTGGTGGACAGCTACAGGTCTCTGCTCCAGGAATCTTTCTAAAATGCTAAACTGATACAGCACTTCTTATTTAAAGTCATTCAATAGTCACCATGATGTCTGTAAGAGAACTTTTGAGCATGAATGTTCTAGGCAGAGGAAACAGCTTCGTGGTTGACTCCACTCTTGCTTACAATCTCATTTCTTACAACACTCTGCCCCAACCCATGTGCACCCTGTGTGTTGGCCACCAGTTTAGAAGTTCCCTAAGTATGTTATACTCACCTTGCTCTTGTTCAGCCTGACCTGCTACTCATCTTTTAGAGGACTTGGATCTCCTCCTTGCTTCCTTCTCACCTTCAGCTAATCTTTGCTTTATATTTTATGCTTCAATAATATTAAAATACATTGTACATTTAAAAACCATGCACTACTTTAATGTTTTCCTCAAGTTTCTCTTATTTTTCTTCCTTTCTTTTTCTCTGTAATGCCTGCTCATTATTGAAAACTAAACTCAGGTATCATTTCTTCTAGGAAGTCTCCTCTGGATCCTTCTCCTTTGTTGACCTGGGTGTTTCCCTCTGATATCATCAGTTGTGTTTCTGTCAGAACAGTAACGCTCAGCATTGCTCTTAGCTGTCCTCATGGTTATCAGGGATAAGCAGATTGTTTACTCTAAGGATTTTCAAGATATGGTCCCTAGACAAGTGACATTGATTTTTCACCTGCAAACTTGTTAGAAATACAAATTTCTGGCCCATACTAAAAATGTGTTCTGGGGAACTGCTGAATCAGAAACTCATGGGGGTGGTAGGATTCAGTAATCTGTGTCCTAATGGGCTCTGCAAGTTGTATTGACAGTGGAAGTAGACCACTGTCTCATTTATCTCGTACCTATAACTCTGTAATATTCTCTGTAACTACAAGTCTGCTAGGTGTGGTCCAGAATAATTTTTTGAAACAAAATGGATCAGGTTATCTACCCCAGAAAGTCATCTTGATTTCCTGGGCTAGGTGAGAAATCACTCCTCTATGTCCTCACGATACCTTGTGTGTCTTTTTGTCACACCTCCCTAGTGACATCCTTAAAGACAGAGATTATACTGTATTCACTTTTCTATGCCTATAGGGGATACAGAGTAGGTAATCAGTAAGTATTTATATAGTTTTACGTCCTGGGATATATGTGAGGGAAAAGACAGTCTTTCCTCTCATGGAAATTAAATTCTGATAATTTACAAATGTAAAATAATTTAAGATAGTGATAATACACTATAATGAAAATAAAATATGATAATATGATACAGATCCAAATGACCAACAGCCAAGTGGAGGGAATAGTTAGGGTTTGTTACATCTGAGTTGAGAGATAGATATACACACCTGAGAAGTGGACAGAGGCAGCCATGGTAGGAGTTTGGATTTTACCTAAGCATTCTGAGGAGAGCACTGAGGAGGAATTTTAGGTTGAGGAGTAACTTGCATATTGATGCACGTTTTGGAAAGATCACTTTGGCTGCTTTATGTATAAAATAAATTATATGGGGCAAGAGTAAAAGCACAGAGGCCAGTTTGGATACATGGTGGATATCAAGGCAGCACTGGGAACATGGAGTTTGATAACATGGATCCTGGTACCAACTATCCAAATCCTGTTTCCATGACACCAGACATAGGGCTTTGGCAAGTCACACAACCTTTCCATGCCTCAACTTTACCATTTGTGAGGGTAAACTTTACCATTTGTATTAGCACTTAATTCAGGTTTAATGGGAATTTCAATGAGTCAATACACATAAAACACAGGCATCCCCTGGTGTGATTTATTTTTAGTTGTAGTTGTTGAAGAATGGAGAAAACAATGGATTTAGGATTTTTCTATAGGCCAAGCGGACATGACTTTCTGATAAATTGGATTTTGAGGCAAAGGGAAAATAGAAAAGACTTAGTTTATATTTGGCCAACAAATTTGTTAGTGGTGCTGTTTAATAAAATTGAAGTAAAGAGGCAGGTTTTGGTATGTGGTGGGGAGAAGGGAGTCAGGAGTCCAGCTTGAGCAAGGTAGATCTAAGGTGCCAATAGTATATCCCAGAAGGGATGCCTGACTGGAGGTTGGATATAGAAGCCTGGAGTTCAGGTAATAGTCTGGAGCAAGAGACACATCTGGGAGTCAGGGCACCATCCTGGGAGAGTATATAGATGGTGAAGTGCACTTGGGACCAAGCCAGGGGCCCCTTTGCTCTGCATATGGGGCAGAGGAGCAGAAGTCAACAAGGAGCCTGAGAAGAACAGCATGGAGATGGTGACACCTGAAAGAAAGTGGCAAGTTCATTGCTGCCAATAGGTCAGACAAGATGAGCACTAAGTATGAAGGAGATGATTGAGCTTCGGAATATGGAAGTCATCTACAGAATAGATAAATGAAAGTTTACTCTATTGGTTGGTATTTTATTTAAAAATCAACTCAGTTAAAAAAGGCTGCTTGTGTGGTTTCCTTGATACCCACCAAAACTTAGCTGAAGGAATCTCTGTAGACAATAATGCAAACAACCTTCTCAGAACTGTCTCCTTAAGAATGCATAGCAAGGCACCCACCAGATGGTTGCTGCAAGTCAAAAGAAACTCCACCTCTTGCGTTGCTTGGAGTGGAGGGAAGCTTTCTGCCTATTCTTCAAAATGAAGTTTTAGAAATCATTACTAAAAAGAGACCAAATGGAGGTGGAAAAATATGTATGAAACTGGAATAAAAACTTTCCAATGACATCAGTTTGGCACAGCTGTTCTGGGTGTAGGAGCATGTGAACACTTGCCATTTCTGTGACTTCCCTAAAGCAAACTGTTACACTTTTGGATTTTCTCTATTATCAAGTGTAAGGTGGTGACAGACTCAATCAGTGGTTCTCAAACTTTGGTGGGCAAAGAATCCCCCTTGGATGACTTGTGAAATACTGATAGCTGGACTCTGTCCCAGAGTTTCTGTTAGTGGCCAGGGTGGAACCAGAGAAATTCTATTTCCCACAAACACCCCTCAACAACTTCTGTTCTAGATTACACATATTCCCTGAGAGGAGGGATAGCATCTCTCTTACTACTTGGCTTGGTAGGAGTACTCAATATATTTTTTATAAATGAATGGATTAAATAAGCTTTGAACTTGGCAATCAAAGCCTTTGAGGTTGGCTTTGGTGGGTCCCACAGGGCTCAAGAATGGAATGAGTGCAGTGGCTGTCCAGTGAGGTTATGATGAAGGTCAGGAAGTGATGGACTACCATGTTGAATATTTAGTGATTTGCTTTTTTGGCCACTTCCTAAAGACCTGATTTGTTGCTATTGTTGCCTTTAAGCATCCTGATAGCCCCTCTACTAAGTAGGACCCTATTCAGTTCTTTGGGTGGCAAAGTGGCTCTCTTACTCCATTTTCTGTTGCTATAACAAAATACCTGTGACTGGGTATTTTATAAAGAATAAAAGTTTATTTGGCTTATAGTTCTGGAAGCTGAGAAGTCCAAGAGCTGATGTCTTTTCAACATCTGGTGAGGGCTTTCCCTGGTGAATCATACCATGGTGGAGGATATCACATGGAGAGACAGAGCCAAACTGGCTTTTATAACACCTACTTTGAGATAACCCATTAATCCATTAATCCGTGGATGGATTAATCTATTCATTAGATCAGAGCCCTCAGGTCCTAAGCACTTTTAATACTTCACCTGACTTTTGGTGAGGACATTCAAGCAGTGGCCATCTTTGGACTCCTGCTTGAACCATTTCCAATTATAGGTTTCCTTCCACACTCTATGAAAAACCTTCCATTAGTCTGGTTGTATCTTTGTAAGGGGGATTTAGGCACCACTTTAGGCAGAGGGACCCAGTGACACAATGATTAAAAGTGAAACATCTTTCTGGTTTTTATAAGCCCTGGATAAAGCAAGTCCTTTCTCCTTACTCTCCAGAGTCAGAGGAAATGAGGCAGGAACCTTGGCACATGGTTTTTGAGAGATGGAATTAGTTAAGCTTCAGTCAAAGTGAAACGAATGTCGGTGGCCCCATCCCATCTAGCAAGCACATACATCTTTTGGTTGGAAGGACTGCACCCTTGCCCTGCACAGAGCAGCCTTTCTTTCTCGAGGAAAAGTGACTCTTTCACAGCCTGCTGGGAGGCAAAGGAAATGGAAAGTCCCACAGCATCCTGAGCCCCTCTCTGTTTCAAGAGGGCAACTCTGCTTCCTTTGCCTTTCACAAGTTCAGGGTCCATGCCGGCCCTTTGCACAGAGGTTGAGTCCTGGGAGAAATATCCAGTTCTTTAGCCAGCAACTGCAGATGGGATTGCCCATGTTGCCCCAGGAGGGAAGAAGCCCTGGGTGCTGATCCCCGAGCCTGGGGCCTCTGTTGGCCAGAGAATAGCATGTGGAGCCCCTCCAGATCCTCCCTGGTCTGCAGCCCCAAAGCAGAGCAAGGGCTTAGCGGGGGCTTTTCTGAGAAGCTGCTGAGCTCAGACCCTGCTGGCTCTACATTCCTGCATGATGAGGGAGGGATTCCAGTGTTTACTTTGAACAATGTTTTCCTGTGTCTGAATCGACTGGGTGTTAAATTCTTCCAGATTTCTGGCTCCACGTTGTAACTTCAACGGGACAGGAACAGGTTTACGGCAGTTGGCAAGCGAGTGAAAGCAGGGTCCGTCTGGGCACCTTCTGCATCTAGAATTTCCACTCTGTGGATGGCAAGACCGTCAGGGCCGGCTGTGCGGGCTGCACGCCTGGGAGGGGTTTGTTGTGGTCTCAATTCACAGAGCTCTGTGCTTGTGCCTTTCACATTTCCCACCCTAGAGGGCAAAAGTTAGCTTTTTCTCTTTTGAAAGGCATCCGGGAATGAGAACAAGCTGAGTGTTGAAGGTCAGGGCTTGCAATATTTTCTCAGTATAAACCCAGAAGTTGGGCTCATAAGGAATTCATTTGGTGGGATGTTAGGAAACTTTCTGCATTCCAATACACGGAGCCTGCTGTGCAAGGAGGCTTTTTTTTTTTGACTGAGTATTGAACTGGGGCGGGGGGGCGGTGCTTTACCACTGAGCTACATCCAACCTTTTTTATTTTTTTATTTTGAGACAGGATCTCCCTAAGTTGCTGAGGCTGGCTTTGAACTTGGAATCCTCCTGCCTCAGCCTCCTGAGTCACTGGGATTACAGGTGTGTGTCACCACTCCCAGCCTGCAAGGAGGTTTCAGGGACAAGCAAGAGCTTAGTGTTAGATGGGAGACAGGATGTGTCAAACTCCGACCCATTTTCTTATCTAGGAGCAAACAGAGGTATAGAAAGGTAAAGTAACACGGGGCTAGAATGCAGCCCTGGAAGGATCTAATGTAGCAGGTCAGTTCTCTCAGAACTGTGCTGTACAAGGAACCTGGTGTTGGTAACTGCCCCTGGAGGACGTCTGAAGAATTCCTGGAAAGGGGACTCGAACTCAGGATGAGTGAGGTTCTTGACAAACATTTCAGAAAGTTCTTGAATAACATCATAGAAATAAATTTAAGGATATGTCAGTTAGAGACAGATTTATTTAGGAAAATAGATATATTCTAGGGAAAATGTGGGCCATCTTGGGAGCTAGAGAGACACTTTTGGGGTTCTAGGCTCTTCTTTTAAAGGAAACATGCTGAGGGGTGGGCACGGGAAGGTGTGTGAGGATGACATCAGTCTGGTAATGACGTGATAGTTTGTTTGTATCTGGCAACTCTCAAGATCCTTAGATGTGTTTGTAACACGTAACATAGAAAAGTACCTTATATTATAGGTTTCTTAAAATATTGTATTTCTCTTTGCTTAATCTATTATGTAGGACAATTAACACTAATGCAAGGCAATTTTCATAAGTGGATGAATTTACAGTGACTCTAAGATTTACAGATTTCCCAGAAGCTTAGGAGTGACTGGCCTGGGAGGAAGAACTAGCCTGGGGAGTGACAGGCCTGGGAGGCGATGCATGTGGAACTTTAGTATAAGGCTTTCAGACTGAACTTGTGTTTTCCTTGTCCTTCCTTTTGTTTCCTTTCTACCTATTTTTAAAATTTTTTCTATCCTACCTCAGTAACCTGAAACTACTGCCATCTCTGAAGGAGATGACCATACAATTGTTCAGGGCCGTTGGGCACATTCTTCACAGAGAACTTCAGAAAACCAAGAGGATCAATTCCAAGATAAAGGTTCTCAGGTCTATCATGCAAAATCAATCATGCATCAACAGTTTCTTCATTATTGTGTTCTGGGGTGATGTTTGGTTCAGGGAAAATTCTCATGGTACTCTGTGATGACGATGACCCAATGGATCCTTTGGTGAATTGCCAGTCTCCAAGCAGGTGTCTGGCAGCCTCTTGACCAGAACAGCCACAATCCAGTAGGGCACAAGGCAGATAATAACCCTGAAACTCACTCCATTCTAGACACTTGGACCTCGAAAACCTACCTTTGAGCTCCTTCCATGGTTTTGGGGTGTATGTGTATGTATATGCCCATTATAGGAAGGAAAGGAGGATTGGTGACAATCTTCCTGGCTTCAGGGCTTAGCTAGAGCTCAAATGATATTTATGTAGTGGTGTTGGATAAAATAGTCCTGTTATAGGACTTGGCTTTTTTTTTTTCTTGAAGTACTGGGGATTGAACTCAAAGCCGCACTCATGCTAGGCAAGTGCTTTACCTGTAGTTACATCTCCAACTCTTTTTATTTTGAGACAGGGTCACATTAAATTGTCAAGCTGGTCTCTAAGTTGTGATCCTCCTTCCTCAGACTCCTGAGTTGCTAGGATTACAAGTGTCTACCACCAGGTTCAACAGACTTGCTGTTTTGATCTCATTACTTTCATAAAGCCATTTTTACTTGTCTTCAGAAATTTTTTTTTGAAAGCTGATAATATTTAAGTTATCTGCATTCATCAAGCAATGTGAGGCAAGCATCATATTTCACATCTGAGCCTCCTATACTTTACTTTAACCTAGTGAAATTTCTCTTGCTGCTGCCAGAATAAGAAGCCCTTCTCTTCCTCAGTTTCATAGGTGGGATTTTTCCTTAGACTGGTTGGTCCTTGTATGGTTATCTCTTGCTGTGTAACAAATTATCTTAAAACTTAGTTGCTTAAAGGAATATTTTTACCTTACAGTTTCTGAGTCAGGAATCTGGGTGTTTTCATTGTCTACCCTTGTCTCAGCATCTCTTCATGAGGTTCCAGTCATGGTTTTGTCTGGGACTGTGGTCTCATTGGAAGGCTCAATAAGAGGAGAATGCTTTTCCATGTTCATTCTCATGATAATCGATAAGACTAATTTCCTCATGGGCTATTGAATCAAGGGCTTCTATTCCTTGCTGACTCTTGACTAGGAATCTCCTTCAGTTCCTTGCCACATGGGCCTCTGGATGAGGCAGCTTATAATATGGCAGCTGGTGTCTTTCCAAATGAACAAGAGAGAGAGAAAATGTGAGAGAGCACTCAAGATAGAAACTAACACTTTTGTAACCTAATCTCAGAAGTGACATCCCCTCACTTTGATTATATTCTGTTTGTTAGAAGTGAAGGATACTAGATACATCTCATACTCAAGGCAGGTGGGCATTCCACAAGGATTTGAACAGCAGGAGCTGAGATCATGGGGAGCCAACTTGTAGTCTGCCTATCACAGGTTCTATGAGCCCCATTGCTGTTGAGTCTTGTTCAGCTTGTGGACCCTGTAAACTAGCAGGTCTGATAAACCATGTGTTGTGAAGGGTGGACAGAAATGAGTTCCTTGTTTACCTTGCAAGGTGGTACCCTGTATTCCTTTGTTGGCAGAGCATCCCAGAGAAACAAACAATTCTGACTTTCTAAACTAGTTCCATTCAACTTCCATCCCATTCCACCTCCACCCCAAGAAAAGCAGGGGAGTCCAAGACACCATCGACACCAGCCACTCCCTGTCTGTGGCCATTGTCACTCTCTTAATAACTTAATATTTCTGCTCTCTCTGGAGTTCATCTGGTTTTTACCTTGGAAGGCAATGTAATTTATCTTTCTTGTTACCAAAATAAACCCCAGTCATAAATCAAAGAACAAAATTTATACCAATAGTTCAGAGTTCTTGGTCTTCACTACAAAACTAATAATTCTAAGGTACTTTATGGATCATGAAATACTTTTGCTTACATTAGTTGGTTCATAGCCCATATCCTGAGGCAGGATGTTGCCATCATGAGCATGAAAAAATGGAGGCTCAGAATGATTAAAGAACTTGCTCAAGATTCCACATAAAGAGGTGAAGCTGGATGTTAAAACTAGTTTTCCTGACTTCAAATTCTTTGCTCCACCCTGAACCCCCTTTAACATCGTTTGCATACTTAAGTCTCCTGATTATTTTCAGTAGGAATCTGGCGAGACTTTTTGGCCCAGTTTTGCTCATTAAGTCATTCTAGACCAAGGCTTCCATGGTCTGAGAGGAGAAATAGAACTCATCTGGGAAGACGGATGCTAAAGCTTGGGAGGAGGTGCTGGGGACAGCACGCAGTAGACACAGCTAGTGACTTTGGAGAATTAAGTGTGTGTGTGTGTGTGTGTGTGTGTGTTCACATGCATGTGCACACTTTTAGGCATGTATGTATGTGTCTCTTGTAGACTTTCTCATGCCAGGGACTATGTGAGTGTTCTGATCAACCTATGTGTGTGTCTCTGTGTGTATGTACCCATATGTGACTGCAAGTGGACACAGATGCCTCAGATCTGCCTGGGCTCAGGGATGAACTCTGTGGAGTAGTTTTTGGTGAACAGATGGTATAATATCTTAAACATCTTGGGACTTAAAAAAGTAATGTGGATGAGATAGAATGGATAATGTGGGGACAGCAGTTTTGTTAAAGGGTCCCCAAAGCATATCTTCTAATCACCCATTGATCTAGTCTCTGTGCTGATTTTCAACTTAGTGGCTCAATTTTGGTGAGATGAATTTTGTTATTAATTTCTCAGGCCTGAACATTGGACCTCATTGTTTTGGCATTGTGGATGAGAGACATCACCATCCTGCATATTAATGATGAGGTTAATAGCGCAACCAAGAGGCTCTTACCTTGTGCCTCAGCCCTGTGCTCAATGCTTTATGTGAATTATCTCATTCAATCTTCGTGACAATCCAAGGACAGTTCCTCTTACTGCCTGTGTTTTACAGGTGAGAATCTGGAGCTTATGAAGTGTAAGTATCTTATTCCTGGTCAAGCAGCTAAGTCCCTGTCCTTCCAGAATGCATGCTTGTAATTTTATGATATACTTCATTCAAAATGAATGTCTAATATGCACTTTTACTATTTGGGGAACTTTGGAGAACTCTTCATCAGTTTCATTCTTCACATATTTAAACCAATATACAATTATATATATATAACTAGGTCAGTTATATATATATATATAATTGGCTCTGGCTCTCAAAGGCTAAGCCTATACTGGGGAAAGGACATCCATACAACACTCTCCATGAAGGGCCTATTCCTGGATTCGAAAAGTATTTGATGCATCCCTCCACCATGCCAAGGAGACACATTAAAACCTTTATTGTTTCATTGGATTTCTGACTCAACAAAAACTCCTTTTGTCAGAACTTAAAAATTTCCTGGCATATTACCCACACATATTTTCTATATGGCT
This sequence comes from Geosciurus inauris, assembly GCA_004024805.1. Taxonomy (NCBI): domain Eukaryota; kingdom Metazoa; phylum Chordata; class Mammalia; order Rodentia; family Sciuridae; genus Geosciurus; species Geosciurus inauris. Next base: position 19,230 of record PVHX01001902.1, read on the forward strand.
AGCAGTTATGTTCTGTTGTATATTATTTATATATATTCGTGCTTAGAAAGATTCATGTGAAACTAATAACTAAAGATTTATCCCCAATTTTGAGTGACCTTTTTCTTGACCTCTACAGAAAGGGCCATTGCTATTTTTCACTTTTGATAATAGGCTACAGTTTTCTATATATTCAACTCTCCTTTCTCCCCCAAACTATTCATCTTAGTTCCGTTCCATTCCATTTTTACCCTCCTCATTGTATGTTTCGCAGAAACCTGGTAAAATGAGCTGCACCAGAGATGTGCAAGAGCTACCATCTGGGAGAAGTGAGGAAGAGAGATCAGAACAAGGTAAGCAAGCTTGGTCTTAGATTCTGACTATAGTCAGTCCTCATCATGGACAAATGTGGGCCAAAGACCCACTGGAATTTAAAGATCTCACTTCTGAGCCTTAAGAAACAACTTAAGGAAAGAGAGACATATACCAATTAAGGAAAGAGAGACATATACCACACAATGGGACAAATGGCCCTGATAGGTGAGGTAGAGAAAAGATACTTGGGAGTACAGACTAGGATGTGGGTAATTCCACCTGGAGGGTCAGGCTGGCCTCCTAGAAGAAAGATCACTGCAGTGGTCCTGAGAGCATATATAAAAAGAGTAGAGTGTTCAGGCCTTGTGTATAAATTGATTATCATTACAAGGGAAGAAACCACAGACTATGCAAACAGGCCGTTACATCCATGGACAGCATAGAGCATATGCCATGGGATTCATTTGGTAGTGATGAGACCTGGCCATGTTTCATGGAAGTGGAGGGGATGCAAGACATATTGGATCAGGTGGTAAAGGAAATGGAGGTTTGGAGAGAAGTGTAGTAGAGATTGAGTTAGAATCTGGTTAATTTAGTCTCCCCGTGGACTTTCTCATATTGGGGAGGGTTTTATTTTACCTTTCAATGAAACCTGAATCCTGGAGGATGAAACAAATGTCATGTCTCCAAGTGCTGGCATTGTGCCAGCATACTTTACAGGTGGCATCGAATTTGGTTTTCACAATAATCCCACAAGGGAGGTGTTGTCATTCCCATTTTATAGATGTGGAAAACATAAGGCTCAGAGAGAGAGAGTGAAAGAACAAGTGATTTGTTCCTTCAAAGCATTAAGGAGCAGTGCTAAGATTTGAACCCAGTCTTTTCCATTTGCCACATTTGTTTGTTATATTTTTAGGATAATATTCTCCCTTTTCCTGTTTGGCTATTGTCCAGTCAGCTGTCCACGGTTTTCATGGAGTCCTATATAAGCTGTTGGATGGTTGGATTTCCCATGATTCTTAGAGATTCCAGGGCAGATTTCCTGTGGCAATTGCAGTTAACATTATTTATCTAATGAATTTTATCCCAGTACCTGGGAACAGAACAGTGAAGATAATATATGAGAGGCCTGCTCTCATACTTAACATCTAGTTGTTTAGAAGAATACAAGATAATGAATAAGTCATAAGAAATGTCAGGCAGGGATAGTATTATGCAGAGAACTAAAATAGAAGAAGGATGGTAGTTGGTTGCTACTTAGGTAGTTAGGAAAGGCCTCACTGAGAAGTTGACACTTAGGCTGAATCCTGATTTATAGGAAGGAACATTTCATGTGAAGATCAGGGACAAGTGCAACCCAAGCAGAGGCAGTAGTTGGGGATGAACATTAAGATGAGAACAAGCCTGATGTGGAGAACAGAAGGATGGCTACATATAGTGAGCAATAGGCAAAGTGGCTCTGGCTAAGGCTGGAAGGGTAGGCAGAAGATAGACCAAGGAAGACTTTGTAGGCCAAAGGAATTTTCACTTTCTTCTAAATAGGATGCAGAGTCATTGGAGTGTCAGGTTTGGGAGTGAATTAATCTAGTTGATGTTCATCACTCTGGATCCTTTGTGGAGAAGAAATTTGGGAGGAACCAGAGTAAAAACAGAAAGACCAGTTAGCAGGTATTCATTAGTCCAGTTAATAAATGCTGACGTCTTGAACTGGGATGGATGAAATTATAGAAAAGTTAAATAATGGTAATATTTGGGAAGAATATGGACTGGATGCCCTTAGTGAAGAAGCAAGAAGAAAGAAGAATCAAAGACAAAACAGATTTTTAAACTGAACAATTTAGTACATGATGGTAACTCAAAAAGATGGAAGAGACCAGACAGAAACATTTAAGGGAGTAAGGTTGAGTTCTCATTAAAAATTTGAGATCTTATTAGACATACAGATGAAGACATAAAATGTCAGTTTTTTTAAAAGATTTTTTAAACCTTTATTTTATTTATTTATGTATTTTGTATGTGGTGCTAAGGATTGACCTAGTGCCTCACGTGTGTGAGGCAAGCGCTCTACCACTGAGCCACAACCCCAGCCCTTAAAATGTCAGTTTGATATGTAAATTTGGACTTTGGGGAAGAGTTCAACCTGGAATTAAGATTTAGCAAATCATACATAAAGCCAAAGAAATGATTGGTGTCATTTGGGGGATGTGTGAAGATAAAAAAATAAAAAGAGAAGGGGGCCAGAAATAATCAGTAGAGACTGAAAAGTGAGTGAGATGGGAAAACATTTTGTTTGTGTGGCATCATGGAAGCCAGGTAGGAAAATGTTTCAAAATATCTGAGAGTGGTCAATGATGACCATGACCATTGTATTTTGGAAGACAGGAAGGAAGAATCTCAGAGTGCAATTGGAGAGCTGCTCTTTGATAAGAATAGGGTCACCTCATTGAACACAGTGGGAGGGAAGGCAGAGTGCATGGGAGTATCTGGCAGTGAATTGGTAGCAGTATGGGAAGGAGATGAGGGAGTTCTTGATGGATTTTTGTTTTTTTCCCTTAAAGGAGGATGGGCAAGGACATTAACTGGGAGTGAGAGGGAGAAACAGGTAAGAGGGGGTTTCAAATAGTTGCTTAAAGAATGGGGAAGTGAAAAGAGTAGGAAAGGGAAAATATTAAGATGGACTAGCTACGTTGAGTAGTGGCTTTGAGATAGATAAGCAAAAGCATGGAATAATGAAGAAAAGGATTCTACAGCTAGACTGCCCGAGTGCAAGTCCTGATTTCTGTAACTCAGTAGTTAGGCAGGCTGCTTAATGTGTCCTACAGGCTAGCTAGTTTCCTTGCCTGTGAAATGGGAATAAAATAGTACCCAGTGGTGGAGATGAAGGGGAGGACAAGGTCATTGCAGGTGAGCAGGTCAAGGGAGGTTGAGACTAGAAGTATGCATGGGTCATTCACGAGATGAAGAAGCCACTGATGACAGGCATAACAGTGTAAAGGAAACCAGTGTGCCATGAACTAAAGTTGTCAGTGAGTGTGGACTGGAGGCCAGGGGTCAGAAATTCTAACAAGCAGTAGGTAAGGATGTTTGTGCAGTTCGATGGCATGAGCTTCAAAGGCGGGGGAGAGAAGAAAAATGGTTTGTAAATGGCAGTGGGAATAAAGAGGTCAAGTGCCTGCCTCCAGTCTCAGAAATTTGTGCATTATTAGAGGGAAATAATAAAAAAGCAGTTACTCAGTCCTTCCTTGAGTTGTCTGCAGGGAACATGATGTTGTGAGGCCAGGAGAGGAAAGCACATCCTTTGGTGATTATCTGATAAAGAATTCATAGCAGAAAATCCCATAAATAGAAGTGAGGGGCTGGTGAGGAGGATATCTCCAAATATCAGCTTCTTATCCTCAGTTTTTCAGATTTTGAATACAATTTGTTCCATTTACTCAAGACTTCAAGTAGATCCTAAATCTTTTGATCCTTGATGATTTTCTTAACATAGGTGTGATAAATGCTATTTATAATAGGGCCATTTTTACCTTCTGCTGAGAGCTCAGGACAGATTCCCTTCCTGAAAGGGTCAGGAATGTTTTCTCTGTGTGGCTGAGCCATGCTCTGGGTTTTGGAGCACACTGAATTCCTTAGAAGTGAGGAGTGCAAAATGAATCCAGGATAAAGGTAACAGCCTATGTCAAGGAGTAAAGACACAAGAGCTTAGTGGGATGGGGGATGATGAGTGCTGGGTGTGTCTGTATGTTTGTACATACATGCATCTGTGCATGCACATATGTACATGTACACATGTATGGGCATAAATGCTCACTTATGCATGTGCATAGAGCATATGTGCACACACACATGTCCTAACATGTGCAAGCACGCACGGTATATGTGTACATGTGCATGCATGTATGTGCACATTTGTATGTGTGTTGTGTGCATGCTTGTGTGTATGTGTGCATGTGTATGTGTGTTATACATGCATGTGTGCATAGGTGTTGATTTGTGTATAGGTGACAGAGTAGTAGTGGCAGGAGCCCAAATTGGGGAGCTTTTCTGTAAGTATATTTTGAAAGGTCTGGTACTCCAGAAATAAAGGCTTTTCATTTTATCTTTCCAGTGATAGAAAATGAATTTTGAGAAGTGTGATCAGATCTTGTTCAGTTACTTTTCTCTGCTTAGGATGTCACTCCTGGTTAGTATTTGGCACGTAAGGAGCAATCAATACATATTTGCTGAATAAATAAATGAATATATTAATAAAATGTTTATTTTGGTAGTTCCAGATGAAGAATGAACTGGAAGGAAAGAAAGTAGGGGTAGGAAGACATGTCGAGAATGGGACCTGAATTGGAGATATAAGAGGGAAGGAGGAGTTGAGGGCCCCCTTGAGTGGTCAGGGTGATGATAAAGCCATCAACAGAAGTAGACCATGAGGACAGAAGGGATGTATGGAAGTAGGATGCAATACTAGATACTGATTGGGCTTTTGAACAGCTTTCAATTTGATGAAAAGGCAAAACCACTTGAGGAACTTGTCTTGTAAATGGTTGGAAATAAGAATCTCAGAAGAGAGATGGGCCCTAGAAAAAAAATTTTTTTTTTTTTTTGGTAAATAGGCCCTAGGAACATATTTTGGCAATTATCAAGGTTCCAGTGATGCTAAAAACATGGAGTGATAAGGCTTTGGAGAAGTGATTAATTCTGACCAAACTCAATGAAAAATGATCAATAATTCAGGAAGCCTATATACAAATTTACAGTGGGACATATATCTATGAGTTATTTCATGTCAATTTTCAGAAGATTGTTTAGTAAACAGCAGCAAAAGAGGCCCACATTCATCAACTCATACAGCCAATGAGTTGCTATTTTTATTCACTTGGTTCTCTGAGAAAAATCATTGGTGTTCCAAAATCTGTGGTACTCTTTCCCTTGCAAACTTTGGGATATCTTTTCTAGACTTAGTTTCTCAATAGAAATTATGGGACAAAAATTGGCAATTTCTTTTTTGAAAGCAATTTTACTGAGATATAATTGATATAGAGGAACCTGCACATTTAATATTTACAATCTGATGAGTTTGGTATATGCCTACACTTACGATAGTATCACCACAACAAAGGTAATAAATACATCCATCAGAAGAGATCAGGTGCATTCAGGGTAGCATGGCCATAGACAAAGGTGATAAAAACATATCCATCACTTTGTGTGTGTGTGTGTGTGTGTGTGTGTGTGTGTAATTGAAAATTGAACCAAGGGGCATTCTGCCACTAAGCTACTTTCCCGGCACTTCTTAAATTTATTTTGAGACAGGATCTTGCTAAGTTGCCCAGACTAGCCTGGAACTTGGGATCATCCTGCCTCAGTCTCCAGAATAGATGGAATTACAGGTGTGCACCCAGCTTCTATCATGTGTATTGTTTCCTTGTGTTCCTTTATTTCAAAGACAAGATCTACCCTCAAATTCTTAAAAACACAATATTGTTTTGTTAACCTTGGCACAATGTTGTACTACAGATCTCTAGAACTTATTCACCCTGCATACCTAAAACTTTATAGCCAATGAACAATTCCCCATTTCTCTCTCCCCAACAGCCCTTGGCAACCACCATTCTATTCTCTGCTCCTGTGAGTTTGACTACTTGCATTTGAGTTTGATTGCTTTGGATACCACAGATACAATATCATGCAATATCATACAATATTTGTTCTTCTGAAGACTGGCTTATTTCACTAATCATAATGAATTTGCCAATTTCTCTATGGTTCAGGGTCCTCATTTAGAGCAACTATAACTTATATTTGATATGATAAACTTCTGGAATGGCCTCGGTGACTTCTGCGAGATGTGATGCTGTGGCCTCTTCACTAAATGATTCATGCCCATTGTGCTTTTATCATAAATTGGTTTGCTTCACATGGTTCTTTGCTTCATTCAGCACTCACCCAGTATCTTGCCAAATGATACCTCAATTGGTGGGGTTATTTTGCATCTAATTGCTTGGAGACTGTTGTTGGTGACCTTCACTTTGAACCTATGGCTTGAACTCTAAACATCAGGCCTTGAAAGTCCAGAGAGTGTTTTCTCATTGTTGCTTCCTTGCCATCACACTGTGAGGCATCCAGCCTTCCCATTAATCTTACACATGCATTGCAGTGGGTGAGGTGCTTCTTTGGCAATTTCCCGTCCCCAGTAAATCTTAGCTACAGAGAGCAGATTCTTTTGACCTATTTCCTGGCCCTTCCGCGATTGGAATGGTTTTTAACATAATTCTTGTACCTGAAGTCTGCCTCATTTGGTGTTAGGAGGCAGCTCACTTGGAGAAACTATTCTAGTTTCTGTTCTTATTGTTGGTAGGCTATGCTGCAATAAGTATTAGACCTTGGCGCTACTACTTAAGAACTCTAGAGACAATAGTGGTAAATATCTTACCTCCTCTTTGCCCATGTAGATAAGGCAGAAGGGAGGATAGTACACACCTCACCAACTGGGGAGGAAATGGCTTTGGCAGCACTGAGAACTTTGGGAGACTAGAAATTCTAGCAGCCAACATTTTCTGAGCACCCTGGTTTATAGAGGTTTATCAGAAACATAAGTTTTTCATTTTAAAAGATATTGCTCATGGTGGCTAAAATTGGAAACCCCTTAGAATCTCCAAATGGAGGCATGATTAATAATGATTCATTCATTCCCTTGATAGATTATTAAGTAGCCTCTAAACTATGACAAGGAATCTTTAACAACAGGAGAAAACACAATATAATAGTAGAGCAAAAATGATAAGAGTCAAAAGGATATGTACTTTTGGTGGCCACAGCCATGTAAGAATTGGGTGAGATGATAGTTGTGTGATGGTATTGGGATTGTCAGATCTTTCTAAAAAATTTAATCTTTCTTTACAGTGTTGATATATGATTTCCATTATGAGAACACACAAATACATGCTGTGAAATATTGAAGTGCATTTCATTATAAGAGCATATGAAACAAACATATGACTGACCATCATCAACACAGCACATTCCTTGAACTGCTTTGCTGGGAATGGTGATGATTTGCTCTACCTCCTCCTCATAATTTTCTAGTGCTGTGGTAGTGGGAAGGAGTATGGCACTCTGCTGATGGGGACAGACTTAGTGCACACATGGAAACCAATCTCCTTCATTCCATCTTCCCACTCTAACTGTGCTGAGGATCCATCTACAAGCTTGCCTTCCTTTGCTTCATCCTCAAATGATGCATCATCCTCCCTATGTTTCTTTTCCATTTTGCAAGTAGATTTAGGGTGACAATTATTGCTAGGTATGACTGAAGAGCATTCATGACAGTGCAGTCAAATGCTTTAATTTTCAGCATGGCAGTTTATTTTGATTGTGGTTTAACTGTGCAGTTTACTTCAGACAATCAGGAACTTTGATTTAATCATAATTTGGAGTCTCTTGTGAACCAAGAGTTGGGTGCAATGTAGGATACAGTTATTTTCTCACATTCTGACATGAACTGGGATAAACATGTGCTACTGAGGACCAGCTGTCAATCTGCTGGTGGAATAATTGAATCATAAAGAAGGTGACTACTTTAGCTCTTTGCTTCTAGTGAGTCTCAGATGCAAGTCACTCTCTTAAAAGCAAATACTGCTGTGGGTTTCTAGTGTTTTGAGCATTTTAAATGCTTTTAAAAGCATTGATTGAGACTAGTCCTGGGAAATGCCTGCTTATTTCCCTCATGTGTTCTCTAGGTTCACAATGCCCCTATTGTTTCAGTGGAGCAGGACTTCCTTTTTCTGATTGATTAGACATTGTGTGGCCACACATTTTCATGGTCCCATTGCTCATAAGCCAGCTGTCAGGCAGAGAGAGGTCTCTGGGCACAAATTGCTTAAATCTTTTTATATTTGGTTTCCTGAACATGAAATTGTAGGGCTATTTCTTGCTGCCTGTTTCTCTATATTTTTTCTATTTGTCTGGCCAATCAATCCACAATTCTACCCTACTAATATCCATGGAAGGAAAAATGCTGAAAAACTCTCTTCTGTTATGCGTACTTGGATCGTTCTGGAAATTTCATTTTAAAATTTGGAACTTGATCTGTGGGTAATATGGCCACTGTGTTTTGTGTTTAATGGAACCTAATGGGTCTTCATATTACATCTTTAAATAAGAACTTAATATTTATGATTGAATAGTCCTTGAGTAAACATAAAATTAAGATTCAGAGTTGTACCTTATAGGTGTCTAATGTGTAATGCTGCTTCCTGTAGTGAATTTCTAAGGTGTTGATCCAGCCTATTCAACATAGTATTTCATGTGCAGAGAACACACCATTTGAAAGCAGCCTCAATTATCTGCTTAGGGGAAGAAGAATGTGAATCTTGAATGCAGAATTACTTTGTTCAGTATTTGGGAACACTGAGGCTGGGTTTTAAACACAGTCTATCACTTCCCCTGTCCTTTAAGACTCAGCACTTTTCTTTCTTCTTGAATTCATTTCTTGACACCCATCTCTATCCAGTCTGTGTTAGGAAACTGATGGTTTATCTTCCTCATGGGGCTGTAAACTCCATGAGCCAAGATTCTTCTCATTCTTCTTTGTGTCTCCAGGTTCTGGTATATGGAGATGCTCAGTTGCAGGGTGGCTGATGGTATATGTTTTTGTCTATATACAGGAATTTCTCTGCTTTTATTTCTGATGACATGATGACATAGCTCAATTTTGTTTGGTTTGTTATTAGCATTGGAAGCCTGCATTGTGGACCCTTGACATTAAAAAGATCTAACCCCAAAGCAAGAGGTGAGTGTGGAGAATCCACAGTAGGTATGGGTGAGAAGTGTCATGTTTGGAGCTCAGTATTGATTTGCTGAGTGTGTGCATGCATGCATGAATGAATGAATGTCACATGGCCAGAGATTCTTGAATTCTGTTCCCACTGGGCAAATAAAACAATCTCAAACTATGTACATAATTGTTAGAAAAAGCATTTGGATTTTAGAAACATTATACAAAATAGTACATCCCTTCTTACCCACCATAAATGGTGGAGAGATAATGCCAGGTCTGTGTTAGAAGATGGGCAATTCTGATTAGATTCCCATCTCCCCATCCTAGATGTGGCTAAAGATCGTTACTCCCCCAGAAAGAGGTATGATATATAGTAGAACATACTGACAACTACCAAAGTGGCGTATCATTTGCAACTTGATTTTTTAAGAGCGTACAGTAATGGACTTGTTTTTTCTCTGAGTGTGTATGTGTTTGGGAAAAGACAGTGGTGAGGAGGGGGAGGTTGCTAGCACATTGCCACATGGGAGAGGAGCAGAAAATGCTGCTTCTTTCCTGAGAGGCCAACTTGCCTTTCCCTACCGGCCCCTCCCCTGGGTCTTAATAGTTCTGGGATTTCCAGTGCTCCTGAGCACGAGTGTTGCTACCAGCATATCCAGTGATTATCCTCTGTGTTCCCCCTCTAGAGTCCATTAGATGGTATGTGGTATGTGTGTGTGTGAGCACCTATGAGATAGAGGCAAGGTAAAGAAGTGGAGAGAGTGATGATAAGGGGAGGAAGTTTGCCAGGTGTTTTCCCCAAGAGTGAAATGCAAGGAGTCTGTCCTTTTAAAGTGGGGCAGGCAGACTACAGGCTTCCTGCTAGATCACTCTGGCTGGAAATCAGCCTTTAAACCACACTCTGCACTTAGTTGATTCATGCTCGGGGACATTTCTCTAGATCTAAGAGATAAGCTTTCCAAGACACTCTTGGCCTTAATGGCAGCTTCCTCTTTAGCCAAAAATAAACAAGGAGTGGCCAGAGGGCAGAAAAGGAAACAGAGGGTAGAGTAGGAAATGGAAGGTTGAAGAGGATAAAATTCAGAGGTGAAATGAGACTGAGCATCAGGTTCCTGCTTGAGAAAATGTGTGTAGGGATGGCTGATGGGGGTCGAGTAAAAGATAAGACACAAGCAAGATAAGAAACCTGCAGACTAGAACAGAGAAGAAAATAAAACCAAGGCTGGACAGAGGGAAAGTAGGCCTAGTTTCCACTGGAATTCTAGGCTTTCGTGTTGGCTTGTTATTCTGAGTATGGACAGTTTTGTGGGACTCACATTGATTTCAGAGAAGATGAATTAAGGAAGACCCAGATATTCACTAAGTAAATTTGTCCTTCTGTTCTTTTGTGCCTGAACATTCGCTGAGGCTTGCAATTTCTTGCAAAGGGCTGGAGAAAAGCATTGCTTTAGAGTGCACACAAATGGTTCATTGGTTTCTAGTCCCATGAGATACCCTGCCTAATGAATAAATGAATAAATGAATAAATGAATGAATGAATGATGATGAGGTTAAAAGATGCTGCATATTCATTTTGTCTTTTGGAGAGTTATGGAATAAATTAATATAACAGGCTCTGAGAAGTACTGCTTGAAAGATATTTGTTGAACAGAACCTTTTTTCAAATTTGACTTGAGGACATATAATCTTGCACAACTTAGACTATCTGAATGGTGACTCCCAGGCTAATTAATGTATATAGCTATATGGGTGGCCCTTGCCATAAGCCTTTCTTTTCTTTTCTTTTTCTTTTTTTAAAATTTTTTTAGTTGTAGATGGACACAATACCTTCATTTTGTTTTATTTGTTTTTATGTGGTGCTGAGGATCGAACCCAGTTGGAAGCCTGCATTGTGGACCCTTACAATGTGTGAGGCAAGTGCTTTGCCACTGAGCCACAACCCCAGCCCCCATGAGCCTTTTTGTTGTTGTTGTTTCCCTTTAAACACTACCTATTAGCTAGAGAGGCTCTTGCATTCCATGGGACACAGTTTAGGAAATCCAAAATTAAGATAACATCTTGCCCATCATGAATATGCAAACTGCACTATTTTCACAGCATTAGTAGGGCAAAAAGTCAGAATGGAGTTGACTTATGCCAATGCACTAATCCATCAATCCTGCCTGGAACCACAAAATCCTTTTGTAAGATGATTTCCTGAGATAAGGATGCAGCTTGTGTCTGCAGACAGAATGAGATCATTAGTTTTGCATGTGACTCTCACCCATAGCCACAGTGTCCTCAGCTCAGTGCTTTAAGCCATTGATTCCCCTGTTCCTTTGATCTAAGTCAATTCCAGTTGGCAAGTGTTAGTGGTGGAAATGCTTGATGATCATTTTATTATTTTATTTTATTTTTGTGGTATCAGGGATTGAACTCAGAGGTTCTTTACCACTGGGCTACTTTCCTAGCCATTTTTTATTGTATTTTTTAAAAATATTGAGACAGAATCTTATTAAATTGCTGAGATTGGCCTCAAACCTGTTCCTCCTGCCTCTGCCCCAGAATCGTTGAGTTTACAGGCATGTACCACCAGGCTCAGCATCAATGGCCCTTTAAAATGCTCAAAATGTTCAAAGGCCACTGAGATGTAGTATTGAATCTATCTATATGTATAAATATATATATACACACACATATATGTGTACATATATAGTGATTCTTGAATGAAAGTCTGTATCTTAGAACTGCAAAGAACTATGAAGATCTTCTGGATCTGTTTCCTGTCTCTAAGCAATTAGTAATAATACCTTATAAATTTTCAATGTTTTACAATTTAAACTCTAGAACAGCAATTCCCTAGCTTTGCTGCACATTGGCATCACGGGGGAAGCATATATTTAAATTTTTGTTTAACATGTATTAATCCTACATATTAATGGGGTTCAGTATGATATTTGAATACATGAATATAAGCACGCATTGATCAAATCAAAAATCTCTTTATCCATCTTCCTACTGCTTGCCATTCTGGGAAGCTTTTAATTCCAATGCCTGCATTACATCCCATTACAATCAAATCACAACATCCAGAGTGGGAGTTTGCATTTGTGTTTTTTAAAGATCCCCAGTAATCCTGACCTGCAGCAAAGTCCGGGTTGCACTGGTTTAGAAGCACTTTAGTTTCCAGACATTTCATTACAACAACTATGTATCTCAGAGAAGCAGGACAGGAATTCATTCTCATCCTCCTAGTAATTGCAGTCCTAACAGGTTAAGAAACATGATCAAGGTCACAAAATTAGGTCAGGTTCCAGGTAAGTGTCACTCCTTTGAATGATCCTTAGTCAAACACAGCATATCAGATTAAATTCTGAAAATGAGGGAATGAGAGACTAGGTGGGAACAGGGAGGAGCTGGTCCAGTGGATTGAACATGGACCTTGAAGTCTGTAGGAGAAACAAGAAGGCCACTTCAATGTGGCCTCTTGCCCCTCCCATCAATGCTGTTTCTGTCTGGAGACTGCTGGTTTGCATTTCATTTATAGGGAGATAAAATAGGACCTTTGTGCTGGTGTTGAAGGAAATTAAAAAAAACCATGGCTTGTCTTCAGACTTAATGTCAAATATTTATCTCCTGCTGGCTTTAAACAAACAAGTCTTCCCCATGCATTTTGACAGTCTCAAACATTCCACCCATTAGTTGTCTCTAGTTTCCCAACCCCAACAGCAGCAAGTATGAGAGAAATCTACTATTCTATAGAATTGTGCTATCAGCCACAAGTAGCCTGCTTCTGTAGGCGCCCAATGAGATGCAAAGAGATGCACTGGGTGGAAAATATGCACTGTGGTGTTGGGATAGGATTCACTAGTGTCTGGGAATCCTGATGCTTCAGGCTCATTAGAAACTCAGAAGGAAGGGTGAAAGGTATTATCCCAAATCCCCCATATACCACCACACTGAAATGTGTTTCCATCACCTGATATGATTGAATAGTCCTATGGGGAGAAGTACAAATTCTAACGGCTCTACAAACATGATATAAGTTACAAGTCCTCTTTCATCTGATGTAAACAGTGACAGGCTGGGTGACCATGTGGATGACATGCTTTATGTTAGAGGGGATCTGATGACCCTTAGATGAGATCCTAAGGTAGGTCTTAGAAAGAGAAATATGCTGCTTTAAATTTCATTTTGAAAAATTATTCCATGAAACACTTTCTAAGTTAGAGGATTATGTGAACATTATTTCTTCCTTAGCCTCAGAAAAATGATATCACGAATTCATTTGAAAATGCATTGTTGTGGAAAATTGCTACTGAGATTCATAGCAGAGACTCCATAAGACCTGCACCTAAATAGGTTTGGACAAAAGTAGCCTTGTATTTTTCTTTTTAGTATAAACAGGCCTCCAGAATGCTATCCTTTGTTAGGTATGTTTAAAAATGTTGAAATTTGTGAATAATTTACTTTATAAAAATAGTGGAATTTAAGGTTACCCTTGTGAGAGGCTCACTCTCATTCCACAGTTGTTCCTTGATTAGGAGGGGAAAAAAGATGGGAAACTTGGGAATTGCTTATCTCAGAGGAGTGTTTCATATATGAACATATTACCCCTCCCGGATGGTGCAGCTGAAAGAAAGGTTCAGGACCATTGCTTGGTCTAGGGGAGGGCTACTTAGTATGATCCATGGACTAACGGCATCACCATCATCTGGGGAGTTAGTTAAATAAGCAAATTCTCATGTCTTCAAAACAGACCTATTTAATCAGAATCTCTAGGAGTGGGACCCAGGTATCTGTTTTTAGAAGCTTTCCATGTTGCTTGCTAAAATTTGAGAAATAGTACCCTAGACCAATGGTTCTCAAAAGTGTGGTTTACAGTAGCACCAACATCTCCTGGGAACTACTGCAACCCTTTTTCATTGAGTTTTGGCAGGTGACAGTGGCCTTTAAATGTTTAAAGGCCACAGAGATGGAAAAACTGAATATATTGAATAATGAATTCTTGGGTAAAATCACGTGTCTGAAAACTGGAAAAAGAACTATAAACATCTCCTGTTTCCTGTCAAGGTAGTTAATAATACAACTCTCTATTGGCCTCCACTGTGTTTTTTTTTTTTTTCCCTTCCCCTTTTGGTTTAGTGATAGTTGTCATCGAATCAACTACCCTGAAGGCGGGCCTTGCATTCTGTGCTTTAACAAGTCCTCCAGTTAGACATACTGACCATAGTTCTCATCACTGTCTGCATGACCAACAGAGACCATAGGGAGTCTTAAGGCTTCTCTATTTCAGCCTGTGCTTGGGGCCCTTGTAGCTGACTCTCTTGGCAGTTGCCATCTTGCTACACCCTAATGCGCAGGTTAGAAGACGGGAACTTTGCACACTTGTGGGGACATGGCCACATGCAGAGTCTGATAGAGAAGATGGCATGGCTTTGAAATGGGGATTTTTTTCCCCTCCCTCCCTCTGTGTACCAACCTCCACACAACCCCCAGGTCTTCCCAGCACTCACACCATAGAACTAGGGGTCCATGAGGCAGAATACCTGCAGAAGACAGCCAGGGCAACCTAAGGAGTTTGAACAGGGCCATGCCTTCAGGCCTTTGGGACTTCACCTCCCTCCAGCTGTAAGGAAGGCATATCTTCTTCTCTGAAGGCGGATTCAGCTTAGCCTCTTGGAGAGGCCATAGGACTCAGGATTCCAAGGGCGACTACTACTTTCTTAGGTTAGTTTGAGGAAGCCCTGGCTGAAAGTGTGTTTTTCCAAAGATGCTTGGACCTAATATGGGGAATGCTATAAACAAGGAAGAGAGGACAAATGTGAGAAGGTTAAAGACAGAAGAAGGCAAGGAGGAGATAGGAAAAGGCAGGGCTCTGTGGATGGCTTCTCTTGTTATGCTGGTAGGGAACAGACCCTGTGCAGATGTGAAGAGGTTGCTGCTCAGTTTGCTCCAGGGTTTTGGCTTTGCTTCTGCCAAAGTCATAAAACTATCCTTACCTGTAAGATCTTTGTATTTGGGGTTTGCTTTAAGGAGACAAGAATGAAGAGTCAAGTCTGTGCTTGGAAACTTTGTTGAGACTTTTCTAGTGAAAGGTGATGTCATACATCTTGCCTTCCTCCACAGAGGAACACAAGATTCTTAGAGGAAGATGGAATCCTTCTGTGGCACGTTCTTTATTGACAGATCTGTCCCTGGATAAGCTCCAGCTCCTGAATGTCCTAAAGGCAGGCTGGAAATAACCGTATATAGTGATTCCCACATGGGATACATTCCAAGATACCCATAAATGCCTGAAAGAGAAGCTAGTAGCAAATCCTATACATACTATGTTTTTTTCCTATAGTACATACCTATGAGAGTCTACTTCATAAATTAGGTATAGTGAGATACTAATGACAATAACAATAAAATAGAACTAAACCAATGTATTAGTAAAAAGTTAGTCAAAACTTATGAATTATTTGTTTCTTGAATTATCTATGCAATATTTTTGGGTAACTGAAATCCTGGAAGGTGAAACAGGATAAGGGAGTATTACTATAATCTGTGTCTTCTCTTGATTATCCCCATTTATAGCATTTTAAACTGAATTTAGGTTGGAGATGGCAAAATGAGTGTTTATTGATATTCCTTCTCAAACTCCTATTGAAATGACTGAAGAGAAATAACATTAAGGAAAGTTTACACACCACTGGGGTAAACAGGGGAAGGTGACAGCTAAAGGAAAGAAATTGGAGGCATTACTGGTAGATAGAGCCAGGTTGCAAAGAAAAGAAGGAAAGACTGACCTACCTATAATTTGCTATCTGCAAAGGAATTGAACTAATGGGTAGCCTTTCTAGCAAAGCACCCCCCGTCATACCCCAAGCATCTAGAACTTCTGTCCAGCAGCTATGGTGAAGAGCTTATGGTTTTTGAGGATATATCACTTGAATGTAAATCTGTCACTGGATAATTATGTGAGCTGGACAGCCTCACTTTTATTCTCTGTTAAATGGAGGAAATACTTATAAAGATGGAATGAAATAGTGCAGGTCATGAGACATAACCAAAAAGTTAATGGTGGCCTTTTGTGGTGACTACATGACATGTACTGCGCCAAAAGTTTTACATAAATTATGTCAAACCCACAAGAGTGCTCTATGAAGTTGGTTTTATTCTAATTGCTATTTCACAGAGGAGGCAATTGGCTTTCAGAAAGGTTAAGAATTTGCTCAAGGTTCATAGCTATGAGAGAGAGTACGAATTTGAGGTGGTCTAAGTGCAAAGTCCATGCTTGAAGGCTCTAAAATATATTGTTCCAAGTCCTTAAAATACATTACAGTTAGCTCTCTGTAGCATCAGTTTCCACATCTTTGGATTCAACTAATTGTGAATACAAAATATTTTTTAAATATTGTGTGTGTACTGAACATGAATAGACTTTTTTTATTGTCATTACTCTTGAAAACTATTTATAGCACAAACCTATTTACATAGCATTTACATATTTACATAGCATTTACAAACCTATTTACATATTTACATTGTATTTGGTATTAAAAGTAATCTAAAGACAATTTAAAGCATATGGGAGAATGTGCATAGATTATATGCAAATTATATACCATTTTATATAAGGAATTTCAGCAATTGCAGATTCTGGTCACTGTGGGAAGTCCTGAAATCAATACCCCACAAACACCAAGGGATAACTTACTTTGTTTAGTCCTTACGCTAAATTTACATTAACCATTTTTATTGGTGAAAAAATAAATGTTAAGGGCTTAAATAATTTGAGGTTAGATAGATATTTGAAAGCAAGCCTGCCTGACTTGAGTCTCTTGTTCTTTAGTATTCCACTATTCTTTAACTGATACACTGTATAGAGTATCCTTCACTATATAGAATATTCCTACTGAATGTAAGGGGAGTGTGATGGGGAAGAGTTCAAAGTATGGCTCCTATATTCTTGATACTTTGAATTATTGTTATACCAGTGCCTCTAAATAGCCTGCATTTCTCTGTTGGTAGGACTCACAGAAAACATCGGACTTCCTATAAAACTGTTTGATAAACATGACCCTTGGCCGGCTTATGTCACCTATATCTCTCCAGTGGTAAAAAGACTCATCGAGAAAAGCAAAACTAGAGAACTGGAATGCAGGCAGGCTTTTGAGGAAAGTCAACGGGGATCAAGGCCAAGCAAGCCTTCCAGCATCCTCCAGCTGAAAACAAAAAAGTCCCTCAAGTCCTCTGGAGAAACTATGTTTAAGGATACGTTGTCAGAGACTATGATATCAATGTGGGGAACTTACTCTTTAGTGGATTCCACTGTTATCCCAGAACCCACGTACTTACAAAAGGATTCCAGAGAACGTCCCACCGCAAACTATAACAAGATCGTTTTCTCCCGTAAACCTATGATGAGGATGCTTCCATACAGCTCGCTACCGCCCAGCAAGGAGAAATAGGCAAATGTCTAGCTAGGAGTCCTTGCAGCCATCCCCTAAGAATGTACAGCAATTAAGCTCCATTTGCCACAAAGCACACTATGTCCTTTAAATTTGAACTTGCTCCAGTTCATGCGGAGGTTGGTGGAGAGAAACCACATTAGAATGTGGGCTGTGAGTGGGTGGGTAGTCCCACTCCAGCACTGCAGTCTGTGGATTTGGACAGTTCTGCCACAGATGCTGAGGACCTAAATGTAGGCACATCAGTCAGGACTAGGCAAGAGATAGAAATCATACCAGTTAATTTACTAGAGATAATATTATGAAGAATTACCAACTAGGAAAATGAAAAGGGCAGAAAGATAATCTGAAGGGATCCGTGGAGGTAACCCCTGTAGGAAGCAGTTATCACCTCTAAGGCTGGGTCAGCAAAGGCAAGACACTGGACTTACTAAAAGTTAGATGCTTGGAGAAGGGGCATGTGGGCTGAGGCTCAGATTTTGTGAAGTGGGGCAGTGGAAATGCTGTCCTGATGATGCTGGTGCCTCAGCTCTGGTATCCCCTTCCTCTGAGATGGGTAAGCTGGTGGCTGGTGTCTCTGAGGGGTCATTTGGGAGACTGGTTCTGTGTGTTGGAAAAACCCAAAACTGGATTCATATACTCCCGGAAAGAGTTTGCCAGTGTCTGGGTGAACCAATAGGATTAATAAGGACAGTTGACAGGGACAGGAAGCAAACCACCAGTGAGATCCATCTGCCTACTCTAGCCATGCAGGCTCTTGCTGGCACCCCCTAGGGGCAGAGTTTATCAGGGCCTAAAGCAAGAATGGGATTTGCAGAATCCCAAACCCAACATCTCCAAGCATAGTATGAAAGGATGGATTTTGAAATCAAGATAATACTAGCTTAATAATGAGCACATCATGGTTCTGATGCTCCACTTGGCATCTGAAAGTGGTATTGAGGTTATTTTTTCTTGGTGAGCTTACAAAATAGTAGTGGGAGCCAGGGTGTCCCCTATTAGAAATGGAAGATCCACATCTCCTAGCCCCACCCAGTTGTAGTTCTTTAAGGGTTAATTTATGGAGCAGAGATGGTGAAGGGAGAAGTTCTTGGCTGGAACCCTGCTTTTATTTGTCAGATGACAGCTAGAATTTGTCCACCCATGCTCTTAATTGGCCCCAAAGCAAGCAATGCTGAACTCTGCTCAGTCTCCAAGTAGACAAGCTCTGTTTTTAGACAAAGGATGATTGGGTTAGGACAGGCAGCTCCAGCCAGTCTTGTGTTTGGGATTTATCTGCTAAGCATGGCTGACCTTACCTGAGTTTCTGTGTTTGTCTTTGCAAGGCAGTTAATACCCATCTGGCTTCCCCCACGGAGGTGTACAGGATGTGATGTACTAATAGATATGTGTCATTTGAAAAAGTTAAATTTGCCCCATAATGCATTTTTACTCACCCAAGAGTCTTGTGTGTTTGCCCTCACTTACGGGTACATCTTTGGAGAGCTCATCTTTGACTCCTATGCATATGTGTTAGGACAGAAGTATAAATTAGGAGCCCTGGACCAGTTCCTGGGTTCACAACCGTTGGTTAGAAAGAATTCTTGCAAAAATAGATGTTTTCCAGTGAATCTCCATGATTGTATTTTGTGTCCATAGAATGTTTACAAACCTGGAGGTGGGTGCTAAATTTATCCAACAAGAAATTTTGTATCTTCTTTCCTATTATGGGTTTTTATGCCTAGGGTATATTTGGGAAAGTATAGATTATAGAGCCTCTTGCAGTGTTAGAGTTTGTAGGGATTTGGGATTATTGGATTATTTATTCCAATCTCTTTAAGGGAAAAGTAGTGTGGTAATTTACCAAAGGTTGCATAGGATTTTATTTGGGGGTGGGGGTGGGTACCTGGAATTGAACTCAAGGGCACTTGATCACTGCACCACATCCCCAGTCCTATTTTGTATTTTATTTGGAGACAGAGTCCCACTGAGTTGCTTAGTGCTTTGCTTTTGCTGAGGCTGGCCTTGAACTCACAATCCTCCTGCCTCAGCCTTCTGGAGCCACTGGGATTATAGGCGTGCCTGTCTTATAGGGGCTTGTCTTTATTTATTTTTTAAGTTTCTAGACATTTACAAAAGTAAATGTACTCTAAACTAAAACTATTGTTTTAGAGAGAGCATAATTTAGATAAATTTTATTCTAACAACATAGGCATGAGCCAAGGACATCATTTACCTCTTATGCTCTGATGAAAATTACTCACATTGTGTGACTACATTGCTTCCTGAAGCAATTTTTAGAAATAAAAAGTCTAGTTCCTTTTGAAATAGAAACTCTTCTCAAGCCCAAGCTGTAACTCATAGGTCTGGCCAACATGGGGTCTTGAGCAACCTAAAGCTAGGAAAGAATTTTCCCAGGAAAGAAATAGCTGGGAAAGACCAGCTGCCCCAAGTAATAAAGTGTTGGTCACTGGGGAAGGAGGAGGATTCTGTGTGACCTATGTTGCTTGATGATCAGATTTGTCTCTTGGTCCAGAACTTCCTGAGTGCTCTGGGATTAGTTACCAGTCAGTCTCTCAAAGGGTTTTCACTTAAATCCTGGAAGGCTGTAGAGTTCTAAGTGGAGGGAGATCTTAATGACTTCACAGTTCACCAGCATAGAGGTCCCACTGTCATGGTGGGGATGTGAAAGAGCCAGGCCTGATAGAACTCAGTGGATGCTGAGAGACATCCCTGACACGCCCAGAAATAGGCATGGAATCCTTCCTGCGGCCTGATGTCTGTCACGAGCAGCAGAGTATGCATGGAGTGGAATGTGGATTATTCTCAACATAATC
Source organism: Geosciurus inauris (assembly GCA_004024805.1). Lineage (NCBI taxonomy): Eukaryota > Metazoa > Chordata > Mammalia > Rodentia > Sciuridae > Geosciurus > Geosciurus inauris. The sequence goes on from PVHX01001902.1 coordinate 39,551, forward strand.
TCATCTGCCTATCTAAATTAGAGAGGCATGGGGTATCTCAGGTTATTCTGAACACATTTAATTTCCATCTTGGAGAGGGAACTTGCCTTCTATGTTGGTTCATAGCCCACAGCCTCTTTTTTTTTTTTTTTAATTTTCTTTGTGTATGGAATTTTCTGCTTGGCAGGAAAGCTGTTTTAGTGGGTCACTCTGCTGTTTTAAGTCTAGGAAACACTAGAATATGTGTTTTGTTAGTTCATCTGTGTTATTCTGTAACTAAGGCCCTGTTCTGACACACATCGAGCAGCTGTTTTGGACACATTCTTTGGCTCCCTATGCACAATATGGTATTTACCCATTTGCAGATTCCATGGTTGGTGTTTGAACAGTTGATGTTTAACCTCGGCAACATGACTGAGCTTGCTGGTCATTTTCATTTTGTCCGGAGACTGTTAGGACATTAAACAGTTCCACATTCTGCAACCTTCCTAGCTGTGGCCCAGGAGCACATCTTGATGGAGATTAGGCTGCTTGACAGATAAGAAGTCTGCAAGAGTCTTCAAGGAGGTAACTGTGTCAAGGAAGGTACCAGTGCACGTGTGGGAATGCCAGATGTTTGGGGGATGGCCTGAGAGCACTCTAACTGGTATGGGCTGAATTGTAACCTGAATGGAAGATGCAGACTTTATTAGCAGCGGGTTTAGAGCCATATGGGAATAGGACCAACAGAGTGTGATCGGCATATCCAGTGCTTCCTTTTGTTGGCCCAAGTTGTTTACATAGGAGCCTTAAATGCCACGTAGTAACCTGGTATCCCTCCCTTTTTCTTAGGACAGGGAGAACAAAATAATACCGTGAGGCACAAGTTATGATTTTTGGACCTTGCTGGGGTTCCTCATGAGGAATCACATGAAGCAGGGAACACAGCACAGGACAGAGCTCAGCTCCCCATGCTGGAATCCCAGCTAAGCATGAAGAACTAGCAGCAGGAGTCCTAGCCTGTAGGTCTGCTCCACATGTCAACAGCAGATGTAAAAAGCTTGTGAAAGTGCCTATATAAGCTGTGCCTTAGCAAACATGCACTTCTGCACCATGCGGTTCTTCTCGGCCTTGAGTCATTCCTTCCTAGAAGCTATTTGGAATCCCCACACTTCCTAGACCAAAGGGCACATTTTTGGAGTAGGCATATTATCAGTGCCAGATAAGACAGACCCAGAAACCCCGGGAAGAGGGAGTCAGGGAAGGAAAGTAAACAGGGACCTGAGATTTACTGTGATCTGGTGTTGTCACAGCCTGGACCAGAGCTCCGAGCTTGGTTTCTGTTTGCCAAGTAATCAGGGAAACCTCCCTCTTCCTCTTTCCCTCCTGCTTTCCTACTCACATCTCTTATAAGAGACCCAAGGCAAGCTACTTAGGTACTTGGAAATGACCTCACCAGAATGTCTGAAGCCTGTATTGCATGGTTGGGCTGGGCCTGAACATGTTCAGGGGATTCCTTGGGGAATGCCAGGCAGAGCCAGCAGGGGATGCAAGAAGAGCCCTCCTCTACCCTATATTCTGTTCTGACCATGACCCAATTGCTCCTACGGACAGGGCAGAATACAGTGGAGGAGCCGTTCCTTTTGCAGGCACGCTGTGCAGGGTGATATATGGCATGAAAAAGACTTTAGATTTAGTGTCCAGATCCCTGTCTCTTCTTCCAGCCTCTATATTCCAGGCCTAATAAAAATATCTACCTCATCTATAGTCTTTCTAGGAAGCTTCTACTGCTGGGAGCTCAGCAGGGCTTATGGTATCCATTCATTTCCTCTCCAGATTCATTTGTTCTGCCTCCTAGAACACTCCATTGATTTTGGTAGACAGAGAGATGAGAGAAACCACAGAATTTCAAGCAAGTTAGAAACCCAACTCTTGGGATTGTTTCTGCACGTGTGCTAACTGGGAAGAATTTTGGGGAGAGCAGAGTTAGGACCACAGCAAGTTACAGCTGGAAGGAAATCAGCTCAAGTGTGTCCAGTTACCTACTCACACTTTTGTATGTTGAGGGTTGTTTGAGTCCCTTTTACTGCCCAGACAGTTAGGGTCATACTTATCTGGTTGGCTATATAATTACTGAAGTAGGAGAACCCCTTCCGGATTGGAGCCCAGATTCTCAACATTAAGGGCAGGCTGCTTCCCCTGTACAGAGACCACTCCCCTAGATTGAATCAATGGCAGTCCTGCTGGTGTCCTAAATAGGGCAGATGGGTTGGTCCATGACTGCTAACCCATGGGATCTATTGTGGAGTGGTTTTACTCTTTATGTGGCCAGTTTGCTGTGTGCCCTGGACCTGCAGGTGTGTGATGGTGAGGCTGAAAGTGCCGTGAGCCTGGACAAGGCTGGCCATACTTCCTTGGCACATCCCCAGATCCTGGTCCATGGTTTGGCACAGGGTTGGTACATAAGTACTTATTGAGCAAATGATTTATGAGAACAAGCCCTAAAGCCCCAATAAAAATGCACCAGGAAGAGGAGGTTTCTTTTCTAATACCCCGAGACTGGAAAACAACTCGACTTTTGGAGAAAATTGGAGGCAATAAGTAACCCACTTTGACATGGAAGTTCCTTCTTGTCCTGATAGTGTGGTTCAAATGAAATATTCACTAGGCACTTTTTATGTGCCACTCCTTATAGCAGGTAGGAGAAATAGAACTAATAGGAGGAACAATCTCATAAAACTTCAGTTATTCTGTTCTTTTAAGTGACTAAGCCACACCCATCTGATGCATTTCCAAATTGACTTCTTTTCTCTAGCCATTATCAGAGGGACATCATTTCACATCTCTAACATGTTCTCTTGTTGCCATGTTTGCAGCATGCTGACAGGCATGCAGCAAATATGTATACTGAGTGCTTATTCATGCCCAAGGCCCTGCTGTGGGCACAGGCGACACAGCCAGGCTTACATTTCAGCTGTGGAGACATTAGACATGCACATTGTGAGAGTGCAGTTGTGATGCGCATGATACAGAAGCACAGGGCTCTGTGAAAGTGTATTTGCTTTAGGCTCCTGACCTGTTCTCTCAGTCTCATGCAAAGGAGATTATGGAAGGAGGCAGGATTAGTAGCAGGACAGCTGCTCATAAAAGAGAGTGAGGTCATGGTGAATTTTTGGCCAAGTTGAGTTTTAGCAGCCTGACGAGTTTGAAAAACTTTGCAAAGCTGTCTTCAGTTTATACTCAGCCCCAAGTTAAATGTTTGTTTCTGTAGCACCATGGAGCTGATCCCTAGTTCAGGCTGGCTTTAGTTGAGGGCATCTTGCTGTATACCTAAGCAACAGCACAGAGGAAGTAATAAATGTTTGCACTTGGTTTTTTCCAGGGTTCTTATTTCTGCCTTTTTGTCCTGGAGGACTGGGTTGGGACACTACAAAGGAGATTTTGAGGCCCTTTAGTGTCCTCTCCAGGCCTGGGACACTCTTCAGTATTCAGTAAGCCCCATCTCAGCTTCCCTAGTTTTCCACAGCAAATGAACCAGTCTGTCTTTCATTTCTTCTCTACTACAGATAGGCCTGTTTTCTACTTGCTTTTCCAACTATTTGAAGACTCTCTGTATACTAGGCTATAGGGTATTTCAACCTGGGCATTGCCATTTTTCTATCTCCTTCCTCCCTCTTTGGTTAAATCTATATAATTACCTCTCTTTTTCTCCCTCCCTTTCCTCTTCTCCTTCTTTCTTCCTCCCTTCCCCCTTTGCCTCCCTCCCTCTTTTCCTACCTTTTAATCTCCATCATTGATTTTTTGCTAGTTGCAACTAACTCAGGTTCTCTTGAAGTATAAGTGATCAAGATGACTCTGACTGCAAATTTTAGGAGAAGCATTCTTCTTTGATATGCAGGGAAGAGTGGTAGGGATAGGAAAAGGGAAGATGGTGGAATGAATCTGACATAATTTTCCTATGTACATGTATGAATACAGCACAGTGAGTCCCACCATCATGTATATCCATAAGAATGGAGTTTTAATTAGAATAAGACATATTCCATGCTTGTATAATTATGTCAGAAATGGATTCTACTGTCATGTATAACTAAAAAGAAACAATAATTTTATAAAAATATATGCAGGCACTAAGAGCTGGAGTCTCCAGCCTAAGGACAATGGGAACTTCCTAAGTACTTTCTAGGATGCTCTGAGGAATGCTTGCATATTCCACAAAACCATCCTAGTGGCTGCCTGTCACTTTGGCCACTCATATCATCCCAGAAACATTTGCTTCAGGGTTCCACATCACTACTTTCCTAATTCACTTCAATATAACCATTGGGTCCCCTGTAGCATCCCAAGGCACAGTTCTGTACCTTGTTATGACCAGTAAGTCTACCTTAAAGACTTGGGGAGAAACACAGTGTAAATTATAATTGCTACCAGAAATGGCTCCTTTAGGGTGTCACAGCCTGAATTTGATTTCTGATGAGAGGCAGCTTCACCTCCCATAAGAATCTCAGTGTATTTGTTTTAACTCAGAATCCACACAATTCCCCTTTAATCCTAGATATATTTGGGCCATCTTCACCTTATTTCCCCTGCTGATAGTGTCTCTTATTTTCCTGGTCACATACTAAATACCACTGGGGAAACCAACATATCCATGGGATGTGTTTAGTTCTCCTGGCCTGAAAAAGGACACTTCTTCCTTCAGCCTGTCTTGTTCAGTCTGGAATAACTGCATTTGGAGCCTCAGAACCATTTAGCAGAGCAGAGGAGTTTTGTCTGGTCAGGTTTTCCACATTTTGCCACACCGTGGGGAAGTTGCACCTTCTGATCTGTGGGCAGCTCTCAGACACATACATAACAGCACCTCTACCAACACCAACACCTCCACCTGCAACTCCACCACTGCCATAGTAGAAATCTCCATTCTGTATGAATGTCACCACAACTGACATCACTAGTACCATCATTGCCTCTACCTCCATCACTGTAACCACCCCATCACCATCTCCACTTTCACCATCACCACCATCACTTTACCACCTCCTCCTTTCCCCATCACCACTCTGCCACCTCCATCACCACCTCCAACTCCTCCATCATCACTTCCTCCATCACCTCTTCCACTACCTCTATTACCACCTTCATCACTTCTCCCTCCCTCATCACCTCCTCCATCTCCTCTATCACCACTTCCTCCATCACCACCTTCATCTCCTTCCTCCATCACCAAGTGTACCTTCTCCATCACCACCACCTCCATCACCACCTCCACTACCTCTATTACCTCCTCCATCACTTTTCCTCCCTCATCACCTCCTCCACCTCCTCCATCACCACTTCCTCAATCACCACCTCCATCTTCTCTATCACCAACTGTACCTCCTCCATTACCACCACTACCTCCTCTATCATTGATTCTACCTTCATCTTTACCACCATCTTTACCATCACCACCTCTACTCCTTCTGTTAGCTGCTATGCAGGTAGTTTTAGGGGTGATCATCTATATTTGTGGGAAAAAAATCTGCAGATCCTTAATGACAAAGCTCTTTAAAAGCTGTCCTTTTTTCTTTTTTCCTTCTTTTCAGGTAAGGTGCTCCAGAGAAATTTACAAGGAACCAGACAAACTTATAATTATTTATTTATTGAAAGTATTTTCTAAACAAGCAAATGCACAATCTCAATGAAAGACCTATATCACCTAATAGAACATTACACATCTCCATTGGAGACATCTACATTTAGGTTACTTCATTGACTCTGCAAACCCTGAAACAACTCCTTTTTATCTACTCAAACAAACTCTCCAAAGTAATTCCTCTTAGAAGACAAGGAAGATTTGATTAACAGACTAATGCTGAATTGCTAGAGTGTGGAAATCATCTGGGTTCTTAACCCAAGGTCCTATTTGTGTGTCCCTCAAAGGATCCACAAATAAAATGCAGGAGTCCACGAACTTGGAAGGGGAAAAAAATTACAACTTTATTTTAACTAAATTCTCGCTGAATTTTTGCATTTCCTTCAATGAAATATAACTGATACCTTGACTTTGTCCTCAGTAAAAAAATACAAATATTTTCATATCAGAGGATAGTTGAGGATTTCTTGATATATTATTTCTGCTTATTGTTTCTTTGAAATTATGGTAATTATTATAATTTCTGGGATATCTTTTTATTTTATGCATTAATAAAGAAAACCCACAGTACACCTAACAATCATCTATTTTTAAAATGTTAGTTTCAGTATAATTGGTTTCCATTTTTAGTCTTACATATTTTATTTTGTAAAATGTTAAGAACCGCTGGCAAAGGCTCAGTTTTCCTGGCTTCAACACCTTTCAGATCTTCTATGACACATTTAAAGCTAACAGTAGAATATTCTCCCTTTTCACATCTATCACATCTACTCCAGGCAATAACTATCATTGGCAGCTTGGCATTCATACTCTCAGATTCTTTACCATTTGATGTGAATATACATTCATTTAATACATATATATATATATATACATATATATATATATCACACAATAACACACACAGTTGTTTTAATGGAATTGCTCTATTTATGCTGTACTTAGCTCTTTTGTATTTAACTTTCCTCCCTGTGGAGGAAAAGTTACCTACATTCTTTTGGATGGCTGTGAGATGCCAGTGTTCGTTTATCCATTCCTTGCCTTTGGAATATTCAAGTGGTTTCCAATTTTGCTCTGATATAATTGGTGCAGTCAATCTTGCTAACCTTCTCCTCCTCTTCTCATGCCGTTCCTTGAGTGTCTAAGCAGTTTTGTAGGGTTCATTCCTAAGGAAATTGAGGTGAGCAGGATATGATGTATAGGCATCCCACATTTCATTTCCTAGGCTCTTGTGACATCTAGGTGGATGGTGGTGGGCAAGGCCTGGCTGCTAGAATCCCGACACAGGATGCTCTCCAGTGAGCTCAAAACATGAGTCACATTTCAAACCATGAAGCAAAGCAGAGATAGTGACTGCCTCACTTTTCTTTTTATGTCCTCCAGGTCTCTGTATGGTGTCTTATTACAGATTCTTTATAAGTTTTATATTCTGATGACTATACAATTTCAGAATTATGGTAATGGGGGACACAATTTCACATAGACTGTAATGAGAATGAAGCTCCTTGGAGGAGTGTAACATGACAACTTGGGCCATGTAAGTAGAAATAGCTAAATAAATGTTTCCCTTAATAAAGAATCATGGTTTTTACAGAGAAAGGATCTTACAAAATATTTCTTTCGCTCCTCTCACTTTATAATCCATCAAGAATATCCTCGAAGTCAACAGATAGAGATCTAACCAACTCATTTAAATATCTGGGTCATGTCCCACATCAGTCAGTGCTTCACCATTTGGTTTGATGATTTGATTTTGGCAAAGTTCAAGTTTTAGAGCAACAGTTACTCTCTGTCTCACCTGCTTTTAATGTGGCTTGACAATGCCTGTCTTAGTCCTGCCTGACTACTACAATACCATAAACTGTGTGGCTTGTAAACAACAGGCATTTATTTCTCACAGTGCTAGAGACTAGGAAGTACCTGCAGAATTGACGGCTTGTGAGGGCCGTGTCTGGTTTCATATGTGATACCTTCTGGCCATAGGCCTCTTTTATAAGAGCTGTGCCTTACAACTTAATCACCTTCTAAAAGACCCACCTCCCAATATCATCACCTTTTGGGTTACGATTTTCACACATGAATTTAGGGGGGACTCAAACATGCAGACCATAAAAATGCCTAACACAGCTGTACCTCAGTATTTGTGGAGGATTGGTTCTGAGACACACCTGCCACATACACCAAAATCCAAGGATGCTCAAGTGTCTTATATAAAATGACATTGTATTTGTATGTAACCTATCCACACAATCTTTTCATATACTTTAAACCATCTCTAGATTACTTATAACACCTTATACCTTAAATGCTATCTATATAGGTATTATTCTGTGCTGATTAGGGAATGATGACAAGAAAAAAGTCTGTCCATGTTCAATACAGATACAATCCCCACCCCAAAGTTTCCTATCTATGGTTTGTTGAATCTGTGAATACAGAACCGATAGATGTGGAGGGCTGACTGTGTTTATATGAAACATATACATTTTCAGTGTGAGACCTAGGTTAAGAGACTGTCCTAAGCTCACATAGGTAGAGAAGCTCCATCTTTCAGCCTTGCTCATCAGACAGCATGGTCTCTCTGTGCAGGCACCATTCTTCCTGCCTGTTCCATACTAGCTCAGGATCATCCTCAAGTTGGCAGCTCACAGATCTTCCAACAAGGACAATAAGCCACCTACTCCAGGACAAATATGCCCAGCACATAGCATGACATTCTGCTCCAGTTAGAACCAGAACTTGCCTTTGTCAGTGCTGCCCACTCCTTGGAAATGATTGCACAGCATGAGTCCAGCCAGCATGCTGGGTTTGGGCTGGGGGCCCCATGTGGGGATGAATGTGCAAGGAACTCTGGTATGGATCCCAGGATTGGAAGTAGGCCATGCAAATTGGGGTTGAGGGTTTGTGTGACAGTGCTTCACCTGACTCCTGGCCAGTTGGGACAGATCTTCACCTGACTCCTGGCCAGTTGGGACAGATCTTATCTTACACACCATTACAGACTGATCTTACAGACCACTATTACAGTATTGGAGGTCTGAATTTGTATACTTGGTCAAGGTCTCTTATATTTTTGGTTACCTGCTGAAAAATTGTCTCCATAAATATGCAGATTTACAGTGACCACTGGCAAATGGCACCCCCTGGAGTTGTACAATGATACTGCCTCTGCAACCATGCAGGGCTGCTCTGGCAGGAAGTGCTGCTTTCTTCCTATACCTGAAGGGTAAGCTGACGAGTGTGTGTGTGTGTGTGTGTGTGTGTGTGTGCGTGTGTGTGTGTGTGTGTGTACATACATGTACATTGGAGGTAGCAGGACATGGCACTTTAAAAAAACAGCATTGACGAAGGCATGGAGGTCGCATTGAGTTTTAAACAATATGTCTATAAATTCTTTGATAGTCCTCCCTTCAAGAGGTGGGAATTAATTTCCCTTCCCTTGTGTCGGGCTTAGTGACTGACTTCTGATGAAGAGAACATGGCAGGAAAGATGATATATATCACCTCCAAGAATAGGTTATAAGAAGCCTGTGGCTTTTATCATAGGTGACCACTGTCAGCCTTGAATCACTTGATCTGGGAGAAACAGATGGGTCACATGGGTAACCTTGGGAAAAGGCTTATGTGGGAGGAACTTCTGAAGCTTTCTCCTAACAGCTATGTGAGCAAGCTTGAAAGAAGATTCTTGGACCCTTCAGATAATGATGGCAGCTCTGCCTGGTGATTCTGTAACCCAGTGGAGACCATGAACCAAAGCCACACAGCTAAGCAGTTTCCAAGTCCCTTACTACTAGAAACTCAGATAATAACTGCTGTTTAACCTGCTAGTTTTTTGTGTAATTTGTTATGTAGCAATAGATAACAAATTTAGGTGGAAAGTGGAGGTCAGTTCATTCTTGAATTAAAAGGAGTTTAGGGTAGCTTAGTAGAAGCAGTGCTTTTCAAACTTCAGAGTTTTTAAGAACTGCCTTATGCAGGTGCCAAAAAGTCAGATTCCTGGGATCCACTGTCTGAGAGTTGATTTCATTTAAATAAGCATCTCAGGTGGTTTTGATGCAGCTGATCCAAAAAGCATAGCACTGAAGGGAAGCCCCAATACCAGAGGATTGGTGGGCTGGGTAACCCAAGATGAGGCTAGGAGGCAAATAGAGGTTCAAAAAATCAAAACCAAAGGACAAATCTTTTTCTAAGAACAGTGAACAACCACTGAGGTGTTTTAAGCAGGACCATAGCTAAAACAATAAGCAGAGTCTTAAGTCTTGTTTGGTTTTCTTCTGTCACTGACCTGGCAAGGTGGACACTGGCTTATTAAAAAACACTGTAGAAACATATATGTGGGAGATGAAGAAAAGGAAGATTTAAAGTCTGCGTTGGGAAACTCACAAGTCTTTTTCTTTTGGTACTGGGGATTGAATTCAGGGGTACTTTACAGTTGAGCCACATTCTAGGCTCTTTTTATTTTTTATTTTATGACAGGGTCTCACAAAGTTGCTTAGGGCCTTACTAAGTTGCTGAGGCTGGCCTTGAACCTGTGATCCTCTTAACTTAGCATCCTGAGCCGCTAGGATTACAGGTGTATACCACCATGCACAGCACATATACAGGAATTCTTATGTTCATGTAAGAGCAGTCTCTTTCAAAGTTAGTGTGAAAGATTGTTCTGTTGTTTTAACAGTTCTGGAGGCTGCTGAGAGCCTTTTTGAGCATTGATTTTGATAACCATTTTCTGAGTCAATTCAAGGTCTATACCAAAAACCAGTTGCTTTAAAACTACAGAATGATCAAGTGAGGATGGGAATTGTTTGAGATTATTTTACAGAGAACTTTTAAATATCACCAGTCATTTTGAAGAGGAAGAGACAGAGGGTCAGAGAGAGATCCAATGATTTGATTGTTTGAATTTATTATATCCAAATTGTTCAGGTCCACTGAAGATATCTAGTATGGACCAGGAAAGGGGGCTGATAGCCCATCTGCCAGGCATCTCCTGGTAGACTGGATGAGGACAGGTTGAATTTATTTGGAATAGTTTAAAGAGACAAGCACTTTAGAGCTGGGCTTGAAGAAACAGAGTGACATAAATGGGTGCAGAGGAAAGTGTAGGTATCCTAGGCATAGCCATAACTACACTGCTATATATATCATTTTCTTAAAAAACAAAACAAAACTTTGAACTATAGATTTTCCTGAAAGGGTGTTTTTACACTTTTTCCTCCACCAAAGCACACCAGACTGTTTGCGCCCAACCCTTGTTCGAGGACATTCTTGATTTCTCCTACTACAGAGAGGAAGAAGAGACTGCAGGTTTTGTGCAACTTCCTGAGCTCACCTCTGAGTCCACTCCATTTTCCTCTATTTATCCTATCTTTTTGTGAAATGAATTAAAGAGTAGGGTGTATTTTGGACCAGAAGAAAAATAGAACTTAATGGGAAGCCACTGTAAATTTTTCTCAATATTTTTTTGATTAACATCTATTAAGTATACATATTAAAAAGGTTCAGTGAGATAAAAAGGCGAAGCATGCTCGGGAGCAGATCACTGTGTGTCTTCTGCTTTCAAAACATGTGCTGATGGCATCCTGCTCCAGGCTGACTTTCCACCTGGGAGCTTTGCCTCAATCCCCTGGATGGAACAGGGAGTTAAGTTCCCATAGTAGTGGCAAATAGGAGATAGTGGATAAAGAGCCCCGCTTCTTTGCCCCTTATTTGGGGGATAACTCTGAGGCAAGTTCCACACTGTCTTCCTGAGTTCCCAGCAAGACTCAGTCTCAGTTACCCGAAAAGAAATCTGCTCAGGAATGCACTTTGTGTTGTCCTTCTTTCTCTCTCTCTGTCACTTCATTCTACCAGTTTTCCAGGTTTCACCTCCTAACAGACTCCTTATTCTCCAGTCCGTATTTCTGCTTTGGGGGAACTCCACCTAAAACATCACCCAAATTATCAAGGAATCTGGGGATAAATCGATCCCTTTTAGGGAGAAGTTTTTTATTTTTACATTTCATACAGCATGTGCTTTTAAAAATCGAAGAGGCAGTACAGTCAGTCCTTTGTATTTGTGGGTTTTTGCATCTGTAGAGCCAACCAACTACAGACAGAAAACATTTGAAAAGACATTTTGTTGGTACTGAGCATGTACAGACTTTTTTCTTGTCATGATTCCCTAAACAAAACAGTATAACAAACTATTTATGTAGCATTTACACTGTATTATTATAAATAATCCAGAGATGACAAAGTATACAGGAGGATGTGCCTGATTATAGGCAAATATGGTCCATTTTTTATAAGGGACTTAAACATCTATGGACTTTGTCATCTTTGGGGATCCTGGGACCAATGCATCATGGATACTGAAGGATGACTGTATGGGTATAGTAAAACAAAGAAACAAAACAGTCCAATCAATATAATACAAGGTAATTTCCTCCTTACATATCCTGCTTGCCTCCCCGTATTTATCTTCCTGAAAGCAACCATCATTAATGGGTTACTGTGCATCATTTTGGAAGTTTTCTGAGTACCTTTTTAGAACTTAAGTCAGCTCATCTTGTATGCTATCCCAGGCAAAGGTTAAAGTCTATTAAACAGGTTGCAGGCCCTCTATGCTCCTCTATCCCCAGGCTTCCCTACTCTGCTGCTTACTCCCTCTACTCCAGCCCCTCTGAGCTCCTGGCCACCCCTCAATCATACTATTAAGCTCTTGTGTCAGGACATGAACCTACCTTCTGGCTGGATCTCCCTTGCCCATCTGTCACATGGTTCTTTCACTTTCTACAAGTATCAGCTCAGATACTCACTTCTTGGGGAAGCTTTTCTCTGAGCATTTAAAGTTGTGTCCTTTCTCATATGCCTCTCATTTGCTTGTTTGTTTGTTTATTTATTTATTTGGTACCAGGGATTCAACTCAACCCTGTTTAAACACTGAACCACATCCCCAGCTCTTTTTTTTATATTTTATCTAGGAATGGGGTCTTACTAAGTTGCTTAGGGCCTCACTAAGTTGCCGGGGCTGGCTTTGAACTTGCAATCCTCCTGCCTTTCAAGCCACTGGGATTGCAGGTGTGCACCACCACACCCAGCTCTTGCTTATTTTTCTTCATGACAGTCTGCACCAAGTGGCACACCACAGTTTCTACTTATTTCTAGCTGCTGCTTCACCCCATTAGAATAGAAGCTCCATGGGAGAAGAGGGTTTTTCTACTTTGTTCACCGCGGTGTCCTTGGTGCTTAGAATCATGCCTGGCATGCGGTTGTCAGTCAGTAAACTTAGTTGAACGAATGCATAGTGTGATCCCCTCCCCATCTCAGCGCACATGCACATGCACAAGCTATATAATACACATATTGTTCTGCCTCTTGCTTTTTTTATTTAGCAATCTTGGAGATCATTTCTCTTCAAACACAGAGAATCACTTCATTCTTCTAAACGCCTGCAGAATATACAATGATGTGAATGTGTTTAACCAGTCTCCTCCTGATGAACGATTAGACTATTTTTAGTCATTAGCCATTGCAAACAGTCATGCAGGGCATCCTATATTTTTGCTTATATGAATAAATATATTAGCAAAACGAGTTCCTTCAGTGGATATGTACATTCTCATTGGGACAGATACTACAAAGCTGCCTTCTGAAAATGTCATGCCTATTTACAGTCTCCCGAAGAATTTACGAGAGTGCCTATTTCCTGGCATCTTAATCAATACCATGCATTTTCAAACTTTGATCTTTGTTAGCTTACTTGGTAAAAATTTTTATGAGTATTAACTTGCTTTTTATTCTCTCTTTATATTTTATTTTTTTCATGCTGAGGAGGAACCCAGGACCTTGTGCACGCTAGGCACATGCTATATCACTGAGCTATATATCCCTGGATCTTTTCTTTTTTCTTCTTTTTAAAAATATGCCATTTCTCTCTCTCCCTCTCTCTCTCTGAATTACTTATGTGTTTTTCTCATTAAAAAAAAAATGGACTGTTGACCTTTTCCTTGTGGTTCACAAGTTCTATTTTTATATTTAGCCCTTTATATGTAAGTCCTTGTTCATTGCCTGTCTTTCATATTTTCTCCATTCATTTATATTTTGACATCATTTTGGTATTGTTGGTATTAAGAAAATTTTAAATATTTGTATTGTCAACCTATTCAATATTTTTATTTATAACTTTTGAATTTTGTTTCTTGATTAAAAAACTTTCTCTTCTCCTAAGACAATATAAAAATCATCATGTTTCTTTATAGTTTGTCTTTAAAATAATATATGGTTTTTAAACCTATAATTTACTTTAGAATAAAGGCATAAAGGATTTTCCCCCTTAAAACAGACCCATTTCTCCAACAATAATTATTGATTTATCCATCTTTCTTGCAGTGATTTTACATTTGTTTTATGCATAAATTATTCTATATTTTCTAGTGTCTTTTTGGACTTTCTTTTTGGCCATTGATCTATTCATGTACTAGACTCAATTTGCTTTCATTTACCTATCTTTAAAATCTCTTTTCATGTCTGATCAAAGTTAAGTCCAGAAGGCCTTTAGAGTTTTTTTGTTTTTTGTTTTTGTTTTTGTTCTTTCTGGTAGCCACAGAGCTTTATGACAAGAATGAAAACTGGTTTTAGGTAAAATTGTCCTCATTTTTCTTATGTGACTGAAATGGTGAGTGGAACACAGGCTCCTGGGTCCTGTTAACTGACAAACCCTGCTTTCTGCTGCTGAAGGGCCGAACTTTCTAAGTAGAAGACAGTAAAATAGGAGCTGGTTGTAGTTCTTCAATTCCCTTGAGGTTACACCTCTACCTTCAGCTGAACAGGCTGATGTGGTGGTAGGTTTGGGTCACCTGTACCGGTGTGATAAGAGTCAGAACTTATTTACCAATTCATGTAGCAGTTTAAAGACTCTTTCTACTTTTAAAAAATGGCAAAATGGAAAAGAAATGCAAATCAGAAAACAAAATCCCACCCTTGGTATATGATTGCTCTAAAAAATTTCATGAACTATTTAAGGAAAACCGAAAGCACAAGAAGCATGGAGTAAGCATAGGCCTGACCCGTAGCTTGAGCTGGTGTAGACAGTGTAGACATGGCTTTTCTTTGCTCCCTTCTGCACTGCCCCGGGGCCTCCTGGAGTCCCCAGACACAGATTTAGTGGGAGGTTGGTATGAAGTTAATGTTTTGAGTGGGTGGGGCGTAGGAAGTGAAAACAGATATTTAGACATTTTTTTCTTCTCTGCTTCTGTCTCATAGAATATTCCTGGCTTGCACAGAACAGGCCCCCATTGTGTACCCCTGCCCCAGGCAGCTTGGCAAGGGTGCTGTCTGTGTCCTCATGAGAGACCATCTTTGAGGAGTAAAACTCAGTTCCTCTGCGAAGCCCCAGACTCACCCTGAACCTGACCTGAGCGCCAGCCTGAGTCCTCTGTCAAATGCCCCTGTTCCTCTCCTCTGAGGGTCTATTGTCACATAATTCCTCAAACTTCAGGAAATAGAAGTGTTCAGAGCTTGGGGCTTATCAGCTAGGGTGAATGTACCTCAGCCTTGCACTCAAACTAGTGGTCAACCTTCAGATCTGGATGCCCTGTCCCCCTTTCTCAGAAACCACACTGAAATGGAGAAGGGCAGACCAGGGCACTGGGAACACCCTGGTTGAGTGAGTGAGCTGAGTTTTGTTCAAGTGAGAAGGAAATGACCTGTCTTCGGCCCAGCACCACCTCAGTGTCCTATACAGTGACAACTGAACTCACAGGTGTTTTGCAGGATCTGCCCCACCAACGAAGAGGCAAGATGAGCCCATCTCCCTGTAAGTAGCACTGTAAATAGGGTGTCCTCCTGGCCTTTAGTGCTGAAGCCACACCTGCTCCCAGCCTGAGCCCCCCAGTGCCATCTGATATGACCTCTGCCTTACTTCCTCACTCAATCTGTGTCCCTCTTTTTAGTTAAATGTTCTTCCCGTTGCTGAAGATCCCCTCCACATATGTAATGCTTCTGTCTTCCCAGAGTTATCCAGTCTGTCATCCTCAGGGAGTTCTGGTAAATTGGGGGGTTAGGGTCAAAAGATGAATGTGTTGCATCCCCTTCCCCAGTAGGCCAGCAGACTGCCTGAGGCTCTTAGCTACAGTCACAAGCATGCCCACCATGGCACGGGACCCCCCATCAGCTGTGAGGTGGACATCAGCTTCACAGGGATGAGAAGACACAATGATGGCTGTGTTGGTTTATCGAGTGCTCACTGTGGGCCAGATACTGCTCTAGCACATGTATTATCTCATGTATTACCACCTCCACAAACCTGTGAGGTAACTGCTTTTATTGTCATTATTTTTGTAGATAAGTCACAGTGACATGCTCTGCTTCAATGCCTACCTCATAGTAAAGTCTCAGTAAATGTTGTTATGGCTGTGGTAGCCACTTGTCCTGGATCCTAAGAGCCAACTGTGCACATCTCTTCCCACCTCGGTGCACAGGCATATCACATTGGAAGCTTAAAATTGACCACAATGGCAAATCAGGCTTCTTTTTTTTCCCCTGAAAGGTATACTTTACCATCATGACTACTAATGTATGCTCCTACTGGCATGGCGATAGTCTTAGAATTGGCCCCTCCTAATATCAATGCACTGAAATTCACTAAATGGAGGAAACATCTTTCTCTGGACCCTAATGTCATCATACTGATAATAGGATCGAATTAGGCAGAGTTTTACTGCAGCAGGAGCCTTAGAAGGGACAATGCTTGTGGGCAAATGGCCTGTAGGACCCCAATGTCCAACTTAGAAAGCCATGTATAATTTGTCATCAATAGATAAGCAAGCTGTCATTGTACCCTTATACACCACTTTTCTGAGAAGGTCTTAGAATGCAAAAATGCTGCCTAATAATCAGATCATTTGAGGGGCATTATGAGAAGTTCATTCTAATTCTAGGAGAGGCTGGGGAAGGACAGTCTTCTGGAAAGAGTAGATCCAGCACAGGATTCAGCACCATGTAGCTCCATGAATCCTGGTTCCAGTTCCATGCTGATCTTCCTGCAGGAATGAATAAAAATCACTTGGACCCTCTATTTTTCCCCATAAATCAAAGAGATTTGGTCTACAAAGTACTCCATCTAGCCCATCATTGGCAGACACAAGTGCTTTGTTCATAGAATGCTCCAAAGACTATAATGCATTGCACAAATACAAGTACCATGATTTTCATGATAACATTTCCTCTTATTTTAGCATAAAACCAAGCTGTGTGTTCTAAGGGAAGAAAGCTGACTTGGTGTTTACGTGGATAACAAGTAGAGAAAGAAGAAATAGATCTTGTGTGTGTCTTGTTTATCAAACAATCAAATGTTTAATGGAAAACTTGTATTTATATATTTAGATGCTGGGAATTGAACGCAGGGCCTCAGGCATGCTAGGCAAGTGTTCTACCACTGAGGTACACCCTTAGCCCGGAATTATATTTACTGATTCAGGCTTCTGTGCCACCCGTATGCATTTCTCATGATCATTTACAATCACAATTGAGTTTCCTTAATCTGGAAACCCTAAATCCCAAATACTCCAAAATTGGAAACTTTTTGAGTGAAAAGTGGAAAATTCCACACGTTACCTTGTGGGATGGGTCACAGTCAAAATGCTAGTGCACTTAAAAATATTGTAAAAAATTACCTTCAGGCTATGTGTATAAGGTGTATATGAATCTACATGAATAATGTGTTTAACCTTGGTTCTCATCCCCAAAATATTTCATTATATATATGCAAGTATTCTAAAATCTGAAAAAAATCCAAAACCCAAAACAATTCTGGTCCCCAGCATTTTAGATAAGGGAGATTCAACTTGTGTTGGTTATTATTCCCAGTTCCTGTAGATGATGAAATTTTTGAGGGCAGGGCTCAAATTATATTCATTTATTCATTCAAGACACCTTCATTGAAACCTACTATATGCTTCAAAAGAGATCAAAGAAGGATGAAACAAAATTTTTTTCTGTTAGGGGTTTGCTGGGAGAAAGAGTGTAGGAAGGAATCCAGTGAGCAAGGAAGGATAGGGTGGAGTGCTTGCTACTCTCTCTAGTGAGGTAAAGGCTGAAAGTGCCATAGAAGTTGATAAAAGGATCAGTAGGGAAGTTGAAAGATACAGTTGGGGCTGAAAGTGGCAGTAACTTTATAGGGAGAAGCTCAATAGACACAATGCCTATGTTGTATTAACTGTAACTTCGGAGACTCCTGGTCCATGAGTGAGATTCGAAATCTCCAAGGGAAGTGTCACCATGCGTATCCAGGGTAACCTGAGGTTATGGTGGAGACAGCTCAGAGCCCTTGTCTAGGTTTAGGTTACTGCAGGCCCCATGGCAGAAGAGGAGGACAGAGTATTGATGCTTTGACTCGCTTGAATGGGCTGGTTGCCTTGGGAGGCATATGTTGTGCCCTGAGTTGCTGCATGCAATCAGAGAAACTGCTGACAGCTGGTCAGCAGTTTGGTCGCACCACTTGAAATGCAGCCTGAGGCCCTAAAATCCCATGCCTGGGGCCCTGAGTATGCTTAACAAGCCAGACACACAGAACATCATTCCTTAGCCTTCACACTCCACAGAGCTGGCAGCAGGCTCTGAAAACCAGACACTTCTCAATAGGCATCCAGTAGTTCAAACACCTCCCCACCCAGTAGTGCGCATCCTGTCCTGAGGACGATCAAAAGAGCCATTCAGTTAGTGTGTCCTACAGGGAATTAACCACATCAGATCAGTGCCGGGTTTAATGGCTAGGACAGTTGATTCTAATGCTGGAATCCTATCCTTCTGCAAGAATGCACTGGTGATGGCAAGAGGTGTTTATAGACCAAGGATCCATATAGATTCATGTAATGAAGGGGTTGTGAAATTCCCTCCGAATCTTCCTCCTTGGCACTAGAGTGGTGCAGCTTTAGGATAGCACTTTCCACAAGACATACAGTAATCTGATCACAGGTCTCCCTTCCCTCAAGTGCACTTGAAGCTCCGCAAGGGCATAGACCATTTCTTTCTCATCTTTGTACCCCCAGATCTTTGCACAGTGCTTTGAATATTGAAGGTACTCCACTAACATTTGGGGAACAGAACCAAACCAGGCCATGGAGTAGGCAGCAACTGGATGCCTTTCTTTTCAGCCACTCTGCTTTCTACCCCTTATGACTAACTGCAAGAACTTAAAAGTCCCCAAGGAGAGGCATGTCAAGAGATTTGCTGCACCATTATCTAAGCATAGACTGGGGCTCCAGGCTATCTCCTCCATCAGCTCCGCTCTGCCTGGAGGTACGTGGTGCTTTCTTTAAATGTGCCACTCCCTTTGGAGAATTCTAATTTCACTCATGGCCAGGGGTTTCCTTTCAATGTTCTAGGTGGGTCCAGAGTTACAGTTCAAACAACATAGGCTTGTTGTTTCTATTGAGCTTCTCCCTGTATCCCCAACTGTGTCTTTCAATTCCTCTGCTCCCTATTGATCCTTTCTTTTATCAACCCCTATGGCACTTTGAATATACCTTACTAGCAGGTATTAGCAATGGCGTGAATCTTCCTTTATCAGAAGGTGGCTTCTCATAGAGACAGGTGGATCTATAGAATATTTCTGTCCTTGTGGCCTCTTTGGGGAAGAAAATCCAGTTCTCTTAGTTGGCTTCACTTTGAAATGCTAATTTGGTACATATAGCACCCTGCCAGAGACTGATCTGCCTCAGATTATTTTTTATTTTTGATGCCTGGAGCATCTTCCCTGGAGATGTTCCCCAATAAGTTAAAGTTGTGACACTTGAAGACACATTGAAGATACTCTTTCTAATTAGGAATGTATTGTAGATGAACATGTGTGAGATCATGCAGCAAGTATGATTCTAAAAAGAAGTCACACATAAGTTAACCATACAGTCAGCCCTCTGTATATGTGGGTTCTGCATCTGCAGATTCAACTAAGAACAGATGGAAAATATTTTAAAAATTGCTTCTGTGTTGAACATATACAGACTTTTCTCTTGTCATTATTTCCTAAGCAATACAGTATGGTAATTATTCACATACTATTTATATTATAGTGTTATTATGAGAAATCTACACATGATGTAAAGTACACAAGAAGATGTGTGGGGGTTACATGCAAATACTAGGCTATCTTTTATAGAGGACTTGAACATTTACAGATTTTGATGTCCATGGGAGGTCCTAAAATAAATCCCCAATGGGTAGGCTGTATATTAAAATGTTTTATATGCATAAAGAAACCAGTGTCATGTGTGTTTGTATGTATGTATACAATGTATGTATTTACTTTTTGTAGTCATGGAGATTTTTTTTCAAATGAAATCAAATGTGGGAGACTATTGTAGCCAATAGATAAAAGATGGGCAGCTTTGTTGGAGCTGGGTGTAGTGGGTAGCAGAGAGGTTTGGGGGCAGGTTGTGTATGCAAAAGGGCCTCTAGCCTCTGGTCTATCTCTCTCCTCTCTTTTTATGTGGAGAGGCAGAAGGGTCTGTGCATGAAACCTGAGCACACCTGTAATCTCAGTATGCAAACCATTAGTGTTAGGAAGCCCTGGAAGTGTGAATCTTTAAAGACATGGTTTAACAGGTGTCTCAAATGTAAGATGCTATTCTCTTGAACTCATTCCCCAAGATATCTGCATGTGCACCCCCACCCTTCATGATCATTTGTGTTTTAACAAAAATACTTTTGCTGCATCTAGAACCAGAGGTGGGAACTGCTTCATCCTGAACCAAGCATCAGAGGGACCAAGCTTTGAGCAATTGAGACATCCCCATCAGTCCTCTAAGAAATGAGGCCTCCTGCATAAGCACCTTCAATGGAGGGGGATGCAGGAGAAGTTTCAATCACAAGGAGGGGCTTTGAACCCACTGGTGAGACTCTGCTCCCTCTTTGATCTCCACTGAATGTCAGAGAAACAGAAGCCTAGGACAAAACTCTACAGTGAAAAATGGAAAGGTAAGGGCACTGAGTCTGAGTTTTGAGGAATTTCTGCAAAACTAGGACAGGAGGGACTGGGCAGCTCTGGATGGGCAGGTGTAAAGGGGAAGGATTTTCCAGGAGAGGCCTCCAGATGGGTGCTGCAGCAACCAAGGTGAGCTCAGGCCATGAGGTTGTGCATTAGTCAGCTTTTTCACTGCTGCTACCAAAGACCTAATGAGAACAATTTTAGAGGAAGAAAAGTTTATTCGGTGCTCAGAGTTTCAGAGGTCTCTGTCCATAGATGACCAACTCCACAGTTCTGGGCCTGAGGTTAGGCAGAACATCATGGCAGAAAGGTGTGGTGGAGAAAAGCAGCTTAGGATTTGGCAAGTAGGAAGCAGAGATAGATCTCCATTCACAGGGATAAAATATAAACCCTAAATCACAATCTCAGTGACCTACTTTCTCCAGCCATTCTCTACATGCCTATAGTTACCACCCATGTCAGAGGATTAATCCCCTGATCAGGTCACAACTCTCATAATGTAATCATTTTACCTCTGAACCTTCTTGCATTGTCTCACACATGAGGTTTTGGGGTACGCCACATATCCAACCCATAATTGACTGTGTCCCCCTCACTCCCCAAATTAATATTGTTGAATTTCTAACTCCTGGTACCTCACAATGTGACCTTATTTGGAGATAGGGTCTTTACAGAGGTAATCAAGTTCAAGTGTGGTCATTAGTGTGGGCCCTAAGATAATATGACTGGTGCCATAAAAAGGGGACCTTGGACACAGAGATAAACATACAGGGAGAATGCAATGTGAGCACTAGCACAGCCATCTACAAACCAAGAAAAGGGCTGCTGTGGAACAGATTCTTCCCTCACAGTCCTTCTTACACAAAACTGACTGCCAACATCCTTCATCTTAGTCTCCCAGCCTCCAGAGCCATAAGAGAGCACACATGACACCTTGTGTTCATGATATTTTGTTACAGCATCCTTAGGGAGCTCATATACAGGGAAACCCTGGACCTGCACAGGGCACCAGCAAAGTGGAAATACTAGTGCTGAAGGTCACATTGAGGGTGGGGCAAGGATTAACTTCAGCTGCACCATACTGCTTAGCAAAGAGGAGCTCTACTGCTTCCTGATTCTTCCTAGAGGCTCCATCTTATTCTCTCCGCTGACTATATTTCCAGTCATGCAAAATAAGATGATTCCTGATTTGGCTAAATTTGAGCCTTCTTGCTTTACCTACAGGTCTCATCTCTCAGCCAGTACAACCCAAAGAGACAACTGTGAGCCCCAAATCTTGAAGAGGAATATAACTCTGTACTGAAGTTTTCTCAAGTGGGGAGCAAAGCCTCTGTGACTTGGAAAGTTTTTGATTAATGTGACTGCCTTTCCTTCCACTTCCCCTCTCCTCCAGCCCCAAGGTCTCTCACCACCTAGCAGCTGATCAAGTAGTTTCCCTCTCAGTCCTCTCTACTTTTGTTAAAACAGAAATCAAAAAGCCCAGCTACACTGGTTCTCCCCTACTTTCCTTACCCTGGTCAAAGCTCTTTCTACTTCCTTCCCCATTTTGTATATCTACTCACTTTGGGTAGCATTAGGTTCTTTTGTGCATAGATGAATTTAGCTTTCCTTAGCATTTTCTATTCTCTTTTCCAGGCTTTATCTTGGACAACAAAGGCAGGGTAGAGAATATTTCTTCCTCATTTTCAAGGAGGAGGTTGCTAACATATATTTATCACATATCAATCTATGTATGTATGCATGTATCGGTTATCTATGTATTTATGTATGTATGTATGTATGTATGCATCACCTACCTATCATCCATCTACCCACCCAGCTCTATGTTTATCTATCCTGTTATCATCTATTATTTATGTATTACCTATCTATATATCCATTGTCTACCTATCATCCATCCATCATCTATTATCTACTCTCTATCCATTTATCTGTTATCTAACTACTATTTGTCTATCTATCTATCCATTCATTTAAAGTTCTAGTGTTCTAAAGCCTAGTGGTATGGCTGTAATTCATAAGAAACTATTATATATTTTATGAAGAATCAGAACAGAAGAGCTCAAAGCCTCCAAATATAAAGAAATAGTGAGGTGGAAATACTAATTACCCAGATTTCATCAATATTCTTTGTATAGATTTTTGAAATATCACACTGTACCTCAGAAATATGTGTGATTATTACATGTTAGCTGAAAAGAAAAATAAGATCTAAAATTTTTAAATTAAAATACATAAAAATTCATACTCATATGTATATTTTTTAAATCTTAGTCACACACACACACAAATATAAATTTTACCTTTTCTCCTTGTCTAGGGCTAAAATATTCATGCAGAGAAACACATAATCTTGGACAGAACCCTGAGCTCCCCAAGCTATAAACACACATAAAGCTCTTCAAATGGCTACCAAATCTACTATCATCTCCTGCCAATGCCAGTGTTTCTTTAAAACACTTTTTGTTTCAATTTCACATACAGCACATGTTTACTCAAGAGCAAATATACAGAGAAGCTAAAAGAAAATAAAAGCAATTCTACTCAGATCATCACTATTAACATGTTGGTATATATAAGTTCAGATTTTGTTTTATTGCAATCTACTCACAAATATTTAATTGTAAATATATGTTTATAAAAGTGGGATTAAATACATACTATTTATATGTACTTACAAGAATGGCACTAAATTCATACTCTTATCACCCCTTTCACTGTTCCATATCAATACACTAATTTACAGCATCATTTTCAAGGGCTGTTGAGTTTATTGTGGAGAATCAGAGGCCAATAGTTTTTCTTGCTGAGAAGGAGCAAGAATAAGAGAAGGAATTAGAGTTAGTGGGATTGCCACATTCAGATACACAGGTGCTCATGAAGTGATTCTTGATGAATTGAGTAAAACGTTCAAGAAAGATTACTCAAGGAGGAAAAATAATCTTTGGGACTAAGTATAATGACTCTGTCAGAGGGATTTGAGATCCTGGGAAAGTTATCTTATCTGAGTTGAAGCTTAGTACCCTCCAGCAACTCTGCCTACTCAGGCTTGTAGGCCCATGTTAATTTTTTTCTTTTATGATAATTTTTATTGGTGCATTGTAAGTATACATAGTGAGATTCATTATGCCATGTTGATTTTGAGTTTAAAAGTCCTACATTGAACCCTCACCTTCCAAAACTCACTAAAGTTTAGGGTGTCCATAAACTGCAAGGGACTCTTGGGGAGATGGTATGCACATGAAACTGTCAGGCTTGGTTTACAGACACAGATATTTAGTAAATCTGGACAAACTTGAGGAACCACCCACACTTTAGGGAAACTTTTTTCACCAAACTTTCTGGGATTTATGCATCACCACACAAAAATTTCCCATGACTTACACGACCAAGAGGGAAAACAATGCTGTTTTTCATAAATAGTTGAAGCTGTTGGCTCAGGAAACAATGGTGGTGGAGACATCATACAATGAGCAGGGTCCCGGATCATATAGATGTCTACACATTCTTCCTCAAGGTCAGAGGCAGAGCCATAAAACTGCTATTTGGCACAAGTCCTGCGAGAGGGCCAAAGTGGTGCTTAAGAACAGGGTGGTAGAGTCATTGTATGTCTTAATAAATGCCTTCGTAGCTGGAAATTATGGCTGAAATAACTGGCATTTTTAATACACATTCTAGGCAGTCCGGGTGCTTTTGGCCAGACTATGTGATTTAATGGGAAAGAAATAATTATCTTTTAGAATGTCCCCATTGCCCAAAACAGACACTTGTGGTCATGTGCTCTCTGATAATTGGTTAAGGGAAGAACTCCCAGCCTGGAAGCTTCCACCTCTTCTCAACTTGTGTGTGAGTAACTCAGTGGAAACACACTGAAGGCATCTTTTGGGTGGCCAATTTCTTGGGGTGCAGATGGGATACTCTGTCTCACTCAAGGGGTACTTTTATGCTCTTGCCATCAATTAGAAAAGTCAGGGCTATTTCAATGGTGTAATTCGGGTGGTCTATGAAGTCAAGCTTCTGTAGTTTGTACAGGGAAAACTTTGTAAACTTGGTGACAAGTTATTGAGAAATATGTCCCCAAATGATAATTCCACTTCACACATTAAAGGAAATCTGATTTGCCGGTACTGAAATCAGTCCTTCCCTTCTCCAGTCTCTTCAACTCTAGGTATGGTCACTTCCATCTAGATTCTCAGCTCCTTGACTGCCACATTTATTAGCTTATTGTGTCAAGAGTAACTTTGTAATAACATGTTTAGCTTCACCTTTGGGTAGTACAAGAAATCTCTCAGAGTATATGACATGTTTGAGGTGAGCCACAGGCACTGGAAGCCCATATGGTCCATGCCTTCCTCAACACTCAGCACATAATGGGCCAGGATCGTGCGTGGCTTCTGCCTCCTTTACAGGCTATTGACCCAGGAGCTGGAGGTCTGGTTGTACTAAAATGGTCAATAGCTTGTTGGTTCTTCCTCCTTGAACAGAGTGAACTGTGAAAGGGAGTCATTGATTTTTAGGTCAAAAGGCCCTCATTTTTTAAATTTAAAAAATCTTAAATTGTGATAAAATATCCCATATGATACAATTTACCATCTTAACAACTTTTAAGCAAGCAATTCAGTGGCATGAATCACATCCACATTGTTATACAACCATTACTACCATCCAGCCAAAGAACTTCTCATTAATGTACCATTTGTCCCTCCCTCAGACCCTGGCAACCACCATCCTACTTTCTATCTCTATGAATTCTTTTATAATTTTTTATTTGTTCCAATTAGTTATATATGACAGTAGAATGCATTTTGACACAACATACATAAATGGGAGTCTAATGTCATTTGTCTGGTTGTACATGATGTAGAGTTACACTGGTAATGTAATCATATGTGCACACAGGGTAATAATATCTGATTTATTCTACTATCCTTCCTAAGCCCATATCCCCTTCCCTCCCTTCACTCTCCTCTGTCTAACCCAAACTACCTCTATTCTTCCCTAGTTCTCACCCCTTATTGTGAATTAGCATCTACATATCAGAGAAAACATTTGGCCATTGGTTCGTTGGGATTGGCTTATTACTCTTAGCATAATAAATATTTTCCAGTTTCATTCATTTACTGGAAAATGCCATAATTTCATTCTTCTTTAAGTCTAATATTATATATATATATACACATATACATATATGTGTGTGTGTATATATGTGGTGTGTGTGTATATATATATACACATATATATACATATATACATATATATACATGTACATATACATATACATATATACGTATATATAATATATATACATATATATTTTATATATATATACACACCCACACCACATTTTCTTTATCCATTCATCTGTTGAAGGGCACTTAGTTTGGTTCTGTAATTTAGCTATTGTGAATTGTGCTGCTATAAACATTGATGTGGCTGTGTCACTGTATGCTAATTTTAAGTCCCTTGGGTATAAAATGAGTTGTGGGATAACTGGGTCAAATTTTGATTCCAATCCAAATTTTCTGAGGAATCTCCATAATTTGCAGTCCCACTAGCAATGTATGAGTGTACCTTTTCCCCCACATCCTTGCCAACATTCATTGTTGCTTGTATTCTTGATAATTGCCATTCTGACTGGAGTGAGATGAAATCTCAGTGTAGTTTTGATTTGCATTTCTGTAATTGCTAGAAATGTTGGACATTTTTTCATACATTTATTGATCAATTGTATTTATTCTTCTGTGAAGTGTCTTTTGAGATCCTTAGCTCATTCATTATCTTTATGAATTTGATTACTCCAGATATATAAGTGGAAGCATGCAATAGCTGTCTTTTAATGACTGGCTTATTTCATTTAGCTTAATGCCCTCAGGGTTCAGCTATATTGTAGCATGTGTCAGAATTTCCTTCCTTTTTAGGGATAAATAATATTTTCAAATTGTATGTATTTACACACAAACATACTATATATATGCTATACATATATATAGTATATATATATATAGTATGCTACACACATATATATATATAGTATGTGTGTATGTATGTGCTTGTTTGTTTATTTATTCTTATAGTGTGGGTATCAAACCCAGGACCTCCATACGTGATGGGAAAACACTCTACCATCAAGCCATACCCCTAGCCCTAACCATATTTTGTTTATCATTCATTGATGGAAACAGATTCTTTATACCTTTGGGCTAATGTGATTAATGTTGTGAACATGTTTGTACAAACATGGCCTTGAACTTTGAGATATGGATTCATGTATGGTTTTGAAAAATAAAACTAAAGAAAAATGTGTGTGTATGTGTGTGTATTTAGTTCTATGCAATTTCATCACTTGTGTATATTCATATATCCACCACCAAAATCAAGATACTGAATAAGTTTCCCTTATATTGATAAGGCCCTCTTGTTTAGCTCTGGATTTTAAGTTCCTTTGCTAAAGATTAAGAAGCAATAAATAACCCAGCCCTCATCTGAAAATATCCTGTTCCAGGTTTTCTGGCTGACTCCACAGTGGCACCAACTAAGAGACTTGGGTGTATCTAAGCAATGCTCCCCAGCCTAGATTTAGTTGTGTCTTCCAGGGTGGTGAATGGGGCAAGGAATGGGGTTGTGGCCTCTTGAGCCCAAGAGTACCTCCAGCCAGTGCTTGTGTTTCACATCACCAGGCTTATGTCATCCATCACCACATTGCTAGTTGAGCCTCAGTCAATACCACTGGAGTTTAATCCAAGGTGGTAGCTTTACAAACAAAATGCTTCCACTATAGTACTGATGTCTGAGCAAACAAGTGTGAGTTCACTTATGTAATTTTAAATTTTAAAGTAAAAAGAAACTGGTAAATTTGATTTTAATCATATTATGTTATGTCTAATCCAATACAGGATACACATTATATGTTAAAATGTTAATATAAAATCAAAATATACATTTCCAGTGAGGTATTTCATACCCTATTTTTCATACTCAGTCTTTGATATCCCGTATATACACTGCACTTATACACACCTCAATTTGAACTAACCACATTTCAAGGGCCCAATAGCCCACATATATTAGTGCAGTTTTAGAATCAAAAGGAATAACCAAATTTCACCTGTCATCCAAGGAGCTTATTAATTCCATCAGTCTGACCATATGGCTTGACGGGCACTCAGGTCAGCCATACTATGGGCCAGCTGCTGGTGGGGAACAAACCAACCTTGCTTTGGAGTGGGTGTTGCCTTGGGAAACAGATTATCAGCAGGCCTAGTCAATCTACCTGCTTAGTGGCTCCAATATGAAACTTGTCTGGAGGGTCATTGAAGAAACACTTGCCTCAGAGACGCATGTTAACACTTTTGGAGAAGGTGGAGAAAAGATCAGCTGACGGCAGCTTTTAAAGGAATTAAAGTGGAATCCTAGATTGCTGGAAAGGGGTAGAATTCTGGAACTTTGCAAAGCTCTGGAAGTTAGTAAAGCTTCTTGGACCCAAGGGGCTTGGGAATTCCACATGGGTCATCTAGGCTGACCTCACAGTGTAAGGAGCAGTCCTTCTATTCCCCAGGCACTTCTGGTTTAGCATTCTACCCAGAAGTTGGCATTGCCACCCACATCCAGCCACCTCAAGAGATAGATGAAATACCAGCAGCCCACAGGCGTCCTGTGTCAGCTAAAAGCACCCAGAAAATGGGTGGCTGGATAAAAAGTCCTCTGTCTGTTGTAGGCTGGGACAATGTCTACCACAGCCTACACGTTTATTATGAGAATATTTCTCTATACACTAATGCTCCTGAGAGAAGTGCAGATTTGCGGCAAAATGTGTAGCTTTGTGGGCTTGCAATTGATGGCTTTCCTTGGAAAGGCCCTTCATGCTGCTATTCAGAGTCTGGCTCCTACCTACTGCCCTCATCCCAGCCCAGCCCAAGCAGGCACATAATGCATTTTGATTTAGTGCACTGAAATGTGTGTACAGAGAGAGTCTGTGTATTTTGCACATACTGGATTAAGTTTAATGCATTTTTGAAGCTAATTTCACCTGTTTCTTTTTACCTTTTTCATGTAGCTACTTGAAGGTTTAAAATCACATGTGTGGTTTGCCTTGTTTTTCTTTCGGGCAGCGCTTCTCCAGTGGATGCTGTATGTTATGACACACTGGCCTGAGAGTCACAGCATCCAAGTTTCAGTGTCATGTAAAGCACTAACAAACTCAGAAGGCTTCTCTGGGCCTGTTTCCTCATGTATAAAATAGGAGGGTTGAACTAGATAATATCCAAGCTATCGACAACTTTTAACTTTTTTGCTACCCAGATAACATGGGTAAGCTGGAAAGAAGTGGTAGTTTGGGAGAGTCAGTCTCTGTTCCTACAGGAAGACAGGGCTCACACTCATGCCATTCTGATAAAAGGTTAAACAGAGCATTGGTGAACAGAGAGGGGCATGATGAGCCCAGTATTATTTATTCATTAGCCACCTCCCAGCTGAATTCCCCAAGGACTGTTTTGGCTTTGGCAACCTGAGATCCTAAGTCTTAGCACAGACTCATACTCAGGAGGTGTAATGGGCTGAGGAGGGTTAGGCCTGAGAAATCCTCCTGGCAGGCAGCTGACAAATGCAGGGCCTGCTTCTCAGAAATCAATTTTGGGGCAAGGGAGCAAAGACATTAACTGTCTCTTCCAGGAACACTTTCACAGAAAGTCTTTTAATAGCTACAGGGAGGAGTGGCTTCATCTGGGCTTTTGCATTGTTTATGCATGCAAACATTGAAATAAATATTTCAGATAAACAAATAGAAGAGCCAAATTTCCCATTGGCCTCTCATGTGCATCACAGAAGTTTGCAAATAGTTTCTGTGTTTCTCCTTCCCCATCCCAATCCTGTTTCCACCAGTTTGTCGGGGTTCCATTCCCTATTGGTCATTTCTTGCTTTACAGATATTTAATGGCTTTTTTTCCTATTTTTAACAGACATAATATTAGTACATATTTATGGAGTATTATAGCTTGATACACATATATAATGATCACATTAGGCCTTCTCTTTCTTTGGGAACAAAGCCTAGTCTGGTTCCCCATTTTCCCCTTGCTCCACCCCATTCTCCTGCCTAGGCTTTCCTCCTCACTCACTGCACCTCCCCACCCCCCACAAGGTGATTTGCCTTTCCCCTGCTTAGTTCAGTCCACCTACAGGCCCCAGCTCATGGGGTTCCCTCTGCTGGAAGACCCTTTTCCCCATAGGCAGCAGTTCCCTGCAGTCCCCTCTGTCTTTGTGCTCTCCGACATCGCACGAGATTCCTCCCCAGTGGCTAACCAAGCAATAGCTGCTTCACTGTGGCCTCACTCTCTGACCCGTGCTATACCTGCTTTGTCTGATGTTATCCTTTCAACCATTGTGTCAGGCAATGACCCTCACCCAGGTAGGGGCAGATCAGAGGGATTTGGACCATCTGGAGCCACACAGCAACCCATGGGCCACCTTGCTTCCTCCTTAGGTTGAAGCTCTTTGCTCTGCATTCCTGTAGTGCATTTCATGTTTTTGTTATAGACTTGCATTAGTCTACTGGGCTATCATACAAAGTACCACAGGCTGGGTGTCTTAAGCAACAGCAATTTATTTTCTCACAGTTCTGGAGGCCAGAAGTCAGATCGATGTGCTGGCAGGTTGGTTCCTTCAGAGGCTTTTTTCCTTTGTTAGCAGATGGCATCTCTTCCCTGTGTCTTCCCATGGTCTTACCTCCAGCATGTCTGTGTCTCAATCTCTTCTTCTTATAGAGACTCCTCAGCTGTTTTTATTTTTATTTTGATACAGGATCTCACTATGTTGTCCAAGTTGTCCTCAAACTTGCAATCTTTGTGCCTCAGCCTCCTGAGTTACCGGGATTACAGGTGTATGCCATGATACCTGGTCAGGACTCACTCTTAGGACCTCATTTTAACTTAATTATGCAACAATAAAAGTTCTATTTCTAACTATGGTCACATACTGAAGTGCCAGGGGCTAAAGTTTTTATATATAAATTTTGGGTGAAGAATACAATTCAGCTTTTACTGATCACAGTCAACTTTAAATTGTAGTGAGTTAGGTATGCACCCATATCTCCTCCTAGTTGATAAAGGCTGTATCTGGGTCAGCCTCATGTCCCTTAAAGGTTAAGTTCAACTCAGCACTTTTAAGAAGACACCAATTTCTGAGAGTCTAGATCCTATGGACTGAGATAACCAGGTTGTTATCTGCATAGCATGGGAGGGTGGGTGATGTGCCTTGCTTACCTGTCTGTGATTGTACAGAGGAACATAGGAGGCTAGGTTCCAGCACACACCAATCTATTGCTCTGCCTCCAACTAGAAGAATCTCAGAAGACCTGGACATCCGGTGAGGTTCCTATCTGCCCCTACCAGCAGTTGAACCCCAGGGTGCTTAACCACTGAGCAACACCTTCAGCCTTTGTACTTTTTATTTTGAGACAGGATCTTGTTGAGTTGCTTAGGGCCTCACTAAATTTCTGAGGCTGGCCTCAAACTTGTGATCTTCCTTCCTCAGCCTCCTGAGTTGCTGTGATTGTAGGCACATGCCACCATGCCTGGAATATCTGGTGAGCTTGGAGTGAGGGCCTGAAGATAAGGAGAAGGTGGATTGGAAACTGAGGTATAGGCCAAGGAGGCAGAATGCACCTAACTGTATCTCAAAACTGAGGGTGGCACCGTGGGTTTGACGGCTGCTATGGTGCTGGTGCCTGAGACATGTTTGTGTATAAGTTCAGGACATTGAGGGGGAGCTGCAGAATAATGTCTGAAGTCACCCTGCATTAGAATGCAATAGGTATTGGCTGGATTTTCTTGCCTCCTTACTGGACACAAAGTCCACTTATAGCGAGATAAGATGAGGAGCTGGACAGTGAAGCGTTAGTGGGAAGTGCTGAGAAAGGGCTGATGAGTTTGGGGTAGAGCTGGTCTGTGCCTCAGCCTCTTGGAGTGGAATTTCCAGAAAGAAGCAGGTGCAACCCTTCTTGTTACTTTTTTTTGAAGTGAGGGAGATGGAGCAAATCCTGCCAAGTTGCTCCCAGGGTTCCCTGTCTTGCTAATGTCACCATACTGATGCTCAAAAGAATTGTGACCACCACCCAAACTCTGCTGAGGCTTGCCCCTGCAACCTCAGTGAATCCATCACCAAAGCCCAACGACTCTACCTTCTGAAGAGCTTGAGAATCCAGCTCCATTGCCCTTTGTTCTGTAGTTGCTTATCAGAGACATTTTTCCAAACTGTTTTTCAATTAACCCCTGCTTTCAATTTGCCATAATTATTCAGGCTGAGTCCAAACTCTGGGTGTGGACTTTGAACCTGTGCAGGACCCAGCTCCTCTTATCTTTGGCCATTGTGCCACATCTCTGTGGTCAGCCATCTGGAGCCATCAGTTGGAGCCTCCTCCCACCTCCTTGGTTTGCCTCAATTGTCCCTCTTCGTTCACATCAGATGCCACCTTTCTTGTGAGTCATCCTTGACTAATAGGCCAGGATCACATGTTATATTCTGTCTGACCCTGGCATATACCCATTCACCTGGTTGCCTCCTCCATAGTTCTAGTCTCCTATAGGACAGACAGGACCAAGTCTGCTTGCTTACCTCATACCCCCAGGTCTTTGCAGGGTTTCCATAGTGAAGCTACCCAATACACATGTATCAGATGTCATGCATTCCTGTGTGAAAACATAATCACCCTGTCTGCCTTCTCAGGCCCATCTTTGAGAATGCTGTCTTCTGTGTGATGGTCCTAATTAAGGTTGTGATCTGCAGTTCTGGTTTTTTGAATCAAGCCCCAAACTCTCCACCAATATAAAAAATTACAACAATACAAGTAGAAAGGAAGGAACAACTTATTAATCTAAAAGGTTTTTCCTTTTGTCTCTGTCCAGGGTGCCCAGCAGGTAACAGAGCTGTGTACTCAGGCTCTGCACATGTGGGATGGAGGAAGCCCAGAGCAAGAGTGGAGCTTGCCAGCTCCCCCTTGTTTCTGCAATAACTCCTATTCTAGGGAGTTATCAGTCAGGGTAGGTTTGGAGCTCTGAGGCTCTTTTTATTGTGTATCTGTTATAATCTGAGGAATCTCCTGTTTTCTCCTCTTAGAAATAAGAACATTTAGGCAAAGGGTTGTAGACCTGCGTCTACAACTCAACAGAAGACTGCAGGTCCAATAAGAAACACATACTGTGAAAGAGGGCACAGCTCAACTCACCCCATAACTTGCCATGTGGGAAACAATAGAGGAATAGCCTTGCCTTTCCCTGTGTGACCACCCAGAATAAGACCCTGGAGGAATTTTATTGACTTGTCCAGCACAGAACAACTTGCATGTGACTGGTTTTCCATCCCTCAGTCAACAAAGCTACTCAGGTAATCAGTGAAAACCAGTTCTATGTCTGTCTGGGGAACTGCATTCCACAATGGCAGACATAGTGGCCAGAGGTACATTGCATAGCTGGGGAGGACAGATATATTCAGGTGAAAAGAAATTCACAGCAAAGGACAAATGACCAGTTTGGACTCCTTGTTAAAGAAGGCAGTTAGAGTACATTTTCATGAAGCTTCATCAACTTCACCTAAGAGGGGATTGAAAGAAAAAAGGCAGAACACTGTAGGATAAAGAAATAGAGGGAGGAATTGGTTGTAGCAATGTTTGGAAGGTATAAAGTATACGGATATTTGCTCAGATTTTGCATCGCTATGACCACAATACCCAAAAAGAACAACTTAGAGGAGGAAAAGTGTATTTGGGGTTCACAGTTTCAGAGGTCTCCATCCATATATGGTTGACTCCATGGCTCTGAGCACGGAGTGAGGCAGCACAACAGGGTGGAAGATCTCAAAGGAGGAAAACTGCTCAGTTTTGGTGGGGAGAAGGAAGTCAGGAAGGAGGGGGTGCGGTGGGGAAGAAGTTGCAGGGAAGATGCACCTTTCCAGGGCATGTTCACCTCCAGCCATGCCCTACCTGCCTACAGTTACCACCCAGCCAGTTCATCCAAACTAGGATAGACTGATTAAGTTATAACTCTCATATTCATTTTAGCTCTGAATATTCCTGAATTAACAGGAGCTTTTGGGATATACCTCATAAGAAAACCATAACAATGAATAAATACTACAAATAGTACCACATTCAACAAATGTGAGAAGTCTATTGTTAATCTTGAATGGGAAAAGCTGTTCCATTTATACCAGAGAACTTTCCAAAGGCTCAGGATTAATAGCACCATGTCTCTAGAAGTAGAAGTTAAAAAAAAAAAAAAAAGAAAGAAAAGAAAAGAAAGAAAGAGTAGCTTGTTTAAGAAATTAGAGACTCTACCTCTCCTGCATTTCCTCCTCTGGTGTGCACAGTCAGGTGACAACATAGACTACATGCTGATGGGGAACAATAATTTTTCCTTCTGGAAATGGTTAAACAAAAGGTATCTGTACTGAGGGACACAGGCATGATAAACCAATACTGAACTGGTCATTTTGGAGCATTTCCTAAAGTCAATGAGCTGAAGTCCTGCAGGGATAGTGGCCCTGTATTGATGAAGAGGGAGGAGGTTCTATAATGGAGAAAATGACTCATGACAAAGAACAGATGCCAAAGGGGACAAGTTGTCTGTGGTCATTCTTAATGAGATGGGCTTGGCCAGAGCTAAGGGGAAACATAAAAGATGGACGGGAATGGAAGGTACAGTGGGCTTGATGGGCAGCAGAGAAGCCAAACAGAGGGCTCAGATTAAGGAAGAAAGACCCACACTGAGTTCTTAAATAACAACATGAAATGATGGAAATATAGCAGTTGAGGCAGATTTTTCTGCAACTGAGTGTCTGGATTGGGATATGGAGAAGCTGGCTGCAGGGATCCCAGGAAAAAGCCTTTGACCATAACTGAGGGGTACAGTAATGAGGAGCTAGAATGGGGGTAGACAGAAGTAGGAAGGAAAGAGCACTGCTCCAGGCCAAGGCAAATGCTTCTCTGTTCCTCTAACTCAGCTCATTCACTCTGCAAAGCCACTGTTGCTCCTCATCAGCGCAATTATTTTTGGCAGGTAAGGACACCAGACTTATGAAACCCAAGTCCCAGTTCTTTGAATTATTTGAAAAACTCCTAGCCAAAAAGTGAACTTGCTTTTAAAAAAGAAAAGACATATTATCTGAAGAGGTTTCTCAAGCTGTTATCAGTCTTGGACCAACCACAGAGCACTGGATGTTCCCTTCAGAGAGGCTGTCCAGGAAGAGAGCCAGTCATCCACTAATTACCAGGCCTGCAGCCTCCCCCAGGCCCTCCCTGCCCCACCCTGTCCCATTCTCCCTTGAACTGGATCTTCCCTGACACTGATCCTGAATACCTTAGCCCCAGTAAGATAAGAACAAGGCTCGTTATGGTGGCACCTTGCAGGTAGTAAGTGCTCCATAAATGCCAGCTGTTATTTTTCATAATAATGACAAATGTTCCAATGGATCAAACTTTGAACTTGTCAAGTGGCCTGACATCCAGAGCCTGTCCCTTGGGCTCAGTAGGTGGGGTAGAGAATGCTATTGACTAATTTTTTCCCATCCTTCTTTATCCGAATTCCAAGACATGTTCAGTCTTGTAATGAAAATGCTTCTTTTGCTCAGAGTCTAAAGGGAGACACCAAAGATCTTCCCCGTAATAACCTTAGAAGTATCTCGTATTTGTGTCTGTGATTTGGTCTAGACTATGGATTTGCCTCTTTTCATGACTTTTTCTTTTTTGTTTTATTGTGGTAGAATAGACATGGCATAAATTGTACCACCTCACCCATTTTTAAGGGTCTAGTTCAGTGAGATGAATTGCTTTCACTTTGCTGTGCTATCTTCTATTTTCTAAAAGTCTCATCTCCCACTTGAACCGGTCCCCTACATGATCGTTAGATGTGAATTCACTGAGATTACATGGTTATCCTTTTATGTTTCAGAAACTTGTCTGCACTTAAACCTGACCCAATCATCCAGAGAGTTGGTAAATTTGAGGCAATCATTATCCATCCATCAAATGTTTATTGTATATTTGCACAACACTACAGGCTTTGAGTTTCATTTGTATCACAGTCCATGATTATTTATATAATAGCTTATGATTATGTAACTGCTTATGAGCACAAGATGGAATCCAGGCTTGTCTGTGCAAGAGGATGGGGTGGACCCTAGGAAACAGATTCATGAGAGGCTGAAGAATATCCTGGGGGAAGGGGGCATTCCTAAGACACAAAGAGCCAGGCATGATGGGGCTCTTTCCAAATGCTGGAAGAGATGCATTACTCAGATTCATTCTTAGTGGAGATCCATCTCCAGTATGGAGATGAATCTGGATTCCAGGGGGGGAAATGAGGATCTGAAAGTATAAAATGGAATGATGCTGTTAAGAATGCTCCCAGACCATGGGTCAGAATGAGGAAGTTGGCCAAGAGACAGTGCTGTGAACCACTGTGGTAAATATTGCCCCATCTCTACCCACTGGTGGTGAGGACAGGAGAGATTCAAATGAATTTAGCACACAGTCCTGTCTGAATGTTGAGTAAAGGAGTCCAGACTCTATTCTGTGTTCATTGGAGAAACACTGAACATTTTTGAGGTAAGAAAATGTCTTGATGAGAACAGAAGTTTGGGAATATCTTGGTTAGCCACAAAGACAGTGAAGACAGTTGTAGCAATGTCTCCATATCCAGACATGAGAAGGGGTGATCCTAAAGGCAGGGCAGAGGGGACATAGAGGGGAGATTAGATCCTCAGATATTGTCCCCAAAACATTCTCCAGGAAGTTATTTCTGAGAGTCTTATTACGAAGAGAGGAGTATGTAAACCTGTTGGACCTTGGGCACAGGAAGAAGAGAGTAGGGGAAATCTCTTTGGAAGAAGGAAGGGCACAGAATGGGGTGTTGGAGGTATCTGAAGACAAACTACCTACTGGATAAGCAATAGGATTATATGATCTGATTCTTCATATATGACTAGTCCTCATGGTTGGTGGTTCATGAGGCATACACACACTACTTCAAAAACTTTGAGACAACATGAACTAAATTACCTAACATTCATCAGACTAGAAAAGACAACTGTTGCTTGTTATCATCAAAATATAATAGAGTTGTAAGATCCAATTGGTTGAGTCTGTGGTTACCTTTTAGAAGAATGGGAACACTTTTTACCTGTGGGAAAGTGATTCATGTTCACTAAATTCACAGGTGCCTGATGTACCAATGAATATGAGATTATAACAGGAAGTCTAACTCTAGGGATCCATATTATCTTCCAGGAAACCATTGTACTGCTAACAATGAACCTTGGGATCTAGTGGCCAGAGAGCATTTTGTGGAAGTGAACTCAGAACACTGAGAATTAGTCTTAGAGTTTGCCTTGCATTGACTAGGAGATACATTGCTTCCCTATGGACTATGGTGTAAAATTTGTGTACTTGTTTTTATCACCTGCATCTCTCCCTGCTTCTTTCCACAGTTCAAGGCTAGATAAATACAGAAACACTCTCTAGACAGTATTTGGACCATCCATCTTTGGCTGTAGCAGTATTGCTTGGCCACAGCATGGTTTTTAGCTCATAGAATGATTCACATCACTTCATGGGGCTGTAGTTTACTCCTTTATAAAATAAAGGGTTCAGCCACTTCATGATGAAGTCCCCTCCAGACCAGACACTCTGGGATTCTGTGAATATATCTTACTATCTTGAGTCCCTGATGGTAAAGAGCATCATGCCCAGTCCAGCATCCAAAGGAATGCTCAAGGCGACTACAGGACCAAGTCAGGAAGTAGCGTCAAAGAGTTAACTCACTCTTCTGGCTAGAGTTTGAGGACACAGCAGCTGGGAGATGTCCTTGGCAGCAGTTGTTCTGACAGTTTCCTGGGAGTAATGACAGAGTTTTAGCTGGAGCAGCCAGGACACTCCTTGATTCTGGGTCATCAGCCCAGTCTCCTGAATTCCAAGTGTCCTTCAGGTTCCTCCTTCAGTCTTACTGTATTTTGACTGGAATTTTCCATAAGTGGCTGGCAGAAGAAACTGAAAGGAGTCTAAGGTATTCCAAACCTAGACCCCTCATCATATCTCCATGAAGTGGGACAGGAATATCCAATTTCATTAATATGAAAATGTAGTTTTGCCTTTGTTGCCCAAGAGGTCTCATTTTGGCCTCATATACTTTATCCCTGGTAGCTCGAATATTCCCTTTCACTGCAGAAGCATGTTAAAAGCAACTACGTAGAGACTGGGCTAGTGGAACATGGGTGTAGCCCAGGTAACTCTCTTTGTTGTTCACCCCACAAAGCCTCTGGTTATCTACATGGCACACCTCTGAATCCCCCACCCTGCACTTTCTTGGTTTGTCTTTCCAGCAATAATGTTCTAGGTCCTGTGCTCCTCCAGCTCATGAGAGTGATGTATTTTCAATACATCCCCCAGGTTCTAGCTGGGGTCTCCACTCATATTTAGAGTGCTGACCACTGTGTTTTGGGCCATCAGCTAGTACAGAGGCAAAGGCCCAGCCCTCTGCTTCAGAGATGTTCAATGTGATGACAACAGTACATCATCTGCCATGGGTCATCATCTGAAAATAAAAGCTACTGAAAATGAGAGATGAGGATGATCCGGGTGACGAAGTCAGGCATTGAGGAGAGTGGGAATCAATGCAGGTCAGCGTAAAGTTGGGAGTGGCAGGAGTAGGACTGAGCAATGTCAAATGAAGGGCCAACATCTCTGCTGTCTTAGCTTCTGCTGAGAGTTGCAGAGGAAACATAGAACTCTTCCTCCAGCCATAACCTTTTCTCCCAATAGAAATAATATCAAAGTGGAAAAATGTTTTTTTTTTTTTCATCTTACCAGCCACACATCTTGTCATAAAGTCCACACTATCCCCCCACACTCAGTGGGTGTTAGGTTCTGTTATTCTATGGGCCTTACTATCTCTCAAATATAGACCTCTCCAACCCCACCCACACGTGTTCTCTTGGAGTATCGCAATGTCTGCCTGCTCTCACCTTGCCCGTGTGTATCTTCTGTGCTCCTGCCCAGGGTGATCTCTTTAGAGCAGGGCATTGCTGTGCCCCACTTTGCAAATCCCCTCCATGTCTTTCCACTGCTTACAGATGAAAGTACAAACTGGAACACAATGATTTCTTGACCTAGTCCTTGTCCATTGATCCAACCTCAACTCTGACTACCCTTCCAAGACACAATTTGTCTTGTTCACCACAAACCCCAGACCTTCCTAAGGTAAGTGGAGGGTCTCCTCACTCCACTTATATTTGCACAAAATACTTGCCCTCTTTTCTCATTCCCCATTGAAGTCTTGCTTGTCTTTCAAAGGTCAGCTCAATCTCTATTATCTCTATGAAACCTCTTCCAACTTTTGCAGAATTTAGGTGTCTCTCTTCAAGGCAATGACCTTATCTGGCTGACCACTGCATTAAGTAACTGTTCAAATTGTATTTTGTCTGTTTACATCTCATGGAGAAGCTCAACTTGTAATCACATTCTAATTTTTATACTCCTAGAACTTGCACCGTGTCCACCATTTATTGGATACTCCTAAAATATTTATGTTAAATGAATTCATTTATAGAAAAAAGGACAGTAGTAAATCAAGAGGTGGAAATGTTAGATGTGCTGCTGATAGGAGGGTAAATGGAGGATTACTAAAGGGGTTGAAATCTGAGAGAGAAAGATAAAACAGTATTTGGATATTTTAAATAAATATTGACTTGGAAATGTAAGGAATAATGGGAAAATAAGGAATGTTTTTTTATATCTCTTTTTCTAGAGTTTTGGTTGGTGTTTGAGAGGTCAGAAATGTAACACTGCACTCTGCCTAAACAAAGTCTTGATTTTGTCATTGGTGAGTGAGGGGGAGTATCTGGGTGGGTGGGAGTGCAGTCAACAATGGCTGTTTTACATCCATGTTTCTGGTCCCAGCTAGTAGAGTTTGTCAGCAAAGGAAACCCTGGGGCCAGTCACCATGAATCATTTGTAGAGGAGCAAGAGTTATCCCAGGAGAGAGTGTAGGGCATTCCAACTCCAGCCACCTTGTAAATGTTATCTTGGAAATATTTTTTTTCACATATTCAAAAACATTCAACAGGTACCTGCTTTGCACTAAGCAAAAGTTATAAGAGGACAAATGTAAATATAGCGAGATAATACCAACAGAATGCCATTGAAGTGTTATGGGAACAGAGATAGAAGAGTAATTACTCTGTTAGGATCAGCTGCATCAAAGGAAACCCTCCAAATAACTGTGACCTACACAATATTGAAATTTGTTTCTCTTGCACATAAATGTGTCCAGAAATGTGGCATTTGGGTTGGTACATGGGCATCAGGATACCAGGCTATTATCTTCTGCTTCATCATCTTCAGTAGGTGGTTCCCTCATTATCCAGGCCTAGATATCTAAAGGAGTTTCAGTGAGGACATTCACTTTCCAGGCAACAGAAAGAAGGATAGACAGGCCCCTCTCAGCCATCTATTTTCAGCAGCCTTCTTTTGAGGAAGTCCCACACAGCATTCCTCTTCATGTCTCAGTGGTCAGAAATTAATGTTCTGGTTGTGCCTAACTGCAAGAGAGGGTGTACAAGTCTCTCTCTATAAATATAATAGCCAGAAATGTGCCCAGCTAAAAGTTGAGATTGTGTTTCCAAGAGGGAAAGGTTAATGTAGTCAATTATCAGTTTTATCCTTACTAACCCCACTTAAGCAGCCCTGAGTAGTCCATCTGGATCATAAAGTCAATACTACTTAAGGTTCCACACACCTCCATAAGGGAAGCAGTACCTGACCTGTAGAGGTCAAGGACTGGGCTTTTGGAGCAGGTGGGCTACAGCCGAGCTGTGGAAACAACTGGTTTTGGTACTTGAATCTAAGGCATGTTCCTTCTCTCCTCTTCTTTCTCCAAGGCAGAGAGAGAGAGAAACACCTAATAACATGTTAGATCTTCCCCACTCCCAAGGTAGAATTCCCTGATAAAATTGAGTGGATGAATATGGCTGTGGTCAAGAGCCCTCATGCCTTCATTTACTCCTGCTCCCCAGATATAGGATGGTCAGTCCAGAGCAGATGACATGGATGTGTGCACTGAGACTTCAAGGTGAGGATTGAAAACTGAGAAAGTCTGCACACAAACATCCTCCACACTTCATGCAACAGCCGTGTCCACTCCCTCAACAAATTTGACCTAACAACTTTCTCAGACACTCATAAATCAGAGTATCAACTTTCTTTCATTCTATTTCATTTTATGTTGAGGTTTCAATAATTCCCTGATCTCTGGGTCAATGCTGAAATGTGGGGATGGGGAAACTAATTCTTTCCCTTACTGCATAAAGTGTGGTAGAAAAAGTGTGGACCGGGATGTTTCAGGCACTGGACTAGGATCTTATGCAGATCCTCAATTAGCTCTGAACTTGAGTTTCCTTCTGCCTTCAATGGTGACATTTTGTAAAACTATAATACAACATTACTCTGGGATTTTGACTTTAATATAATCTACTGGTCATGTGCAAATTTCTCTAGCTGTGTTTGAACTCGTTTGAGTATATTTGTATGTATTTTGGTCTATGCAATTTTATCATATGGGTTTGTTCGTGTATAGACCACTTCAGTCAAGACTCAAAATATTCCTATCACCATAGGCCTTTTGTGTTGCCCATTTACGTCCATATTTACCTCTTTTATCTACATCTGTCCCTGTCCTTGATCCCTGGAAACCACTAATCTCTTCTTTTGCTACTTCAGTAATATCATACAATTTGGTTCTGTATTCTCTTTTATTGCTGAGTAGCATCCCATGGTATGAAATACTGCAATTTGTATGGTCATTTATCTGTTGAGGGATATTTTGCTTGCTTCCAGTTTCGTATATTATGAATTAAGCTGTTTTGAACATTTGCATATAGATTTGTATGTAAATACAAGTTTCCATTTCTCTGGGATAGATGTCCAAGAGTGAGGTTGCTGGGTTATATGGCAGTTATATCTTTAGTTCTATAAGAAACTACCAGAACCTCCACGGAACCCGAAACTGCTACCTGCCAATCCTTCAACTCACCGGGGGAACTCAGACCCAGGCACAGGACTGCCTCGAGGGACCCTTGCAGAAGACCAGGCCTAAGTGAGGCCCAGAACCACCCCCAGTTCTGTGCCAGAGCCCCTGCCAATCCGTGGGAGCCCAGGCCCAAGACGCAGCCCACCAACTGGGGCCCCTGAGGGAGTCTTGGCCAAGATCAAGCCTAGGACTGCTCTTATAGGTCTGTGTGGAGCCCAAGTCTAGGACTGCCCTTGCACAGAGTGGAGATCCACGCTTTTGCTCCCTTCCTTGGGATATCCATCTTGGGATACTGCAGCCATCCCCATAGCTCTTCCCATGTAGTAGCCTCTAACTTGAGACAACAGACAGGGCCTGGAGGCAGCAGCCCACCAAACACTGGATCTCTGATGAATCAGCCCAAAGCCATTGTAAGTCCCACCATTTTAGCCTCATCTCTGAAAGTGTTTGCATCCATCTTGGGCCACTCCCACTGCCATCTTGAGTTACCTCCACTACCACCGCCACCATCTTTAGTGTCAGTAGTGTCCATCTGGGGACACCTACTGGGTACTGGAAGTGAATTCCAAGGTGAGATATAGGTAATCTGTAGTGTCACTACAAGATTATAGGATAGAATACCGTAATACCTCAGATGGGTAGATACATAATCAACATGAAAAAACAAGGGAAGAAAATTGTTCCAAACAAACCAAAATACTACAATAATAGAATCCATTGACAGCACAGGTGATGAAATGTCAGAGAAAGAATTCAGAATGTACATAACTAAAATGATCTGTGAATTAAAGAATAACTTAAGTGAGCAAATACAGGCAAAACTGATCATTCCAACAAACAAATAAGAGCAAATAAAGGCAACCATTGATCACTCTAACAAAGAGATAAGCAAGCAAATACAGGTAGTGAAAGATTACTTTAAGAAAGAGCTAGAGATTGTAAAAAAAATCAGAAATTCTTGAAGTGAAGGAAACAATAAACCAAATAAAAAACTTCATAGAAAGCATCACCAGAAGACTAGATCACTTGGAAAACAGAACCTCAGATAATGAAGACAAAATATACAATCTTGAAAATAAAGTTGACCACACACTGAAGATGGTAAGAAACCATGAACAGAACATACAAGAATTATGAGATAACATCAAAAGACCAAATATAAGATTTATTGGGATAGAAAAAGGCACAGAATTTCAAAACAAAGGAATGCACAATCTCTTCAATGAAATAATGTTAGAAAATTTCCCAAACATGAAAAAGGAATTGGAAAATCAAATGCAAGAGGCTTACAGGACACCAAATGTACTAAATTACACCAGATATACACCAAGGCACATTATAATGAAAGTGCCCAGCATACAGAATAAGGATAGATTTTTAAAGGCTGCAAGATAGAGGAATAAGATTACATATAGGGGGAGATATATTTGGATCTCAGCAGATTTTTCAACCCAGACCCTAAAAGCCAGGAGATCCCAGAACAACACATACCAAGCTCTGAAAGAAAATGGATGACAACCAAGAATCTTATATCCAGCAAAACTGAACTTCAGATTTAATTATGAAATAAAAACCTTCCATGATAAACAAAAGTTCAAAGAATTTACAGTGAGAAAGCCTGCACTACACAGCATTCTCAGCAAAATATTCCATGAGGAGGAAATAATAATCAACAATGAAAATTTACAAAGAGAGGAACTACACTAAAGGAAAGGCTAGTCAAAAAAGAAACCAAGTCAAGGTAAAAAACAAAAATAAACCAAAATGACCAGGATTACAAATTATTTTTCAATAATAACCCTGAATGTGAATGGCCTAAACTTGTCAATTAAGAGACATAGACTGACAGACTGGATTTTAAAAAAGACCCAATAATACACTGTCTTCAAGAGACTCATCTCACAGGAAAAGTCATCCACAGATTGAATGTAAAAGAGTGGGAAAAAATGTATCACTCACATGGACCACATAAACAAGTAGGAGTTTCAATCCTCCTATCAGATAAAGTGGACTTCAAAGTTAGTGCAAAGGGATAAAGAAGGACATTTCATACTTCTTACAGGAATTATACATCAACAAGACATAACAATTATAAATATCTATGCTCCAAATAATAGGGCATCTATGTACATCAAACAAACCCTTATCAACTACAAGAATTGAATAGACTACAACACAATAATAGCTGGTGACTTTAACACAGCTCTCTCACCACTGGATAGATCTTCCAAACAAAAGTTAAACAAAAAAACCATAGAACTCAATAAAACAATCAATAATTAGACTTAACAGACATATATAGGAGCATTCCATCCATCAACAAATGAATACACATTTTTCTCAGCAGCACATGGATCCTTCTCCAAAATAGATCACATGTTATGCCACAAAGCAAGTCTTAGCAAATATGAGAAAATAGAGATACTACCCTGCATCCTATCCAATCAAAATAGAATAAAATTAGAAATTAATAACAGATTAAAAAAATAGAAACTACTCCAATACCTGGAGACTAAATAATATACTATTGAATGATGCATGGATAACAGAATACATCAGGGAAGAGATAAAAAAATTCTTAGAGGTAAATGAAAATTATGATACAACATACCAAAATCTCTGGGACACTATGAGGGCAGTGCTAAGAGGAAAGTTTATTGCATTAAGCTCATTCATTAAAAGAAGAAAAAGTCAACAAATAAATGACTTGACACTACATCTCAAAGCCCTGCAAAAAAGAGGAATAAACCAACACCAAAAGAAGTAGAAGACAGGAAATAATTAAAATCAGGACTGAAATAAATGAAATTCAAACAAAAGAAACAATACAAAAAATTGACAAAACAAAAAGCTGGTTCTTTGAAAAAATAAATAAAATTGACAAACCCTTAGACACTCTAATGAAAAGAAGGACAGAGAAAGCCCAAATTACTAAATTTTGTGATGAAAAAGGAAATATCACGACAGACACTACTGAAATACAGAGGATAATTAGAAACTATTTTGAAAATTTATACTCCAGTAAAATAGAAAACCCTAAACACAGAGACAGATTTCTAGAAGCATATGACCTACCCAAACTGAACCACGAGGACATACACAATTTAAACAGATCAATTTCAAGCAAGGAAATAGAAGACACCATCAAAAGCCTACCAACCAAGAAAAGCTCAGGATCAGATGGATTCTCAGCCAAGTTCTACAAGACCTACAAAGAAGAATTAATACCAATACTCTTCAAACTATTTCATGAAATAGAAAAGGAAAGAACCCTTCCAAACTCATTCTATGAGGTGAGTATCACCCTGATACCAAAACCAGACAGAGGCA
The DNA here is from genome assembly GCA_004024805.1 of Geosciurus inauris. Classification (NCBI taxonomy): domain Eukaryota; kingdom Metazoa; phylum Chordata; class Mammalia; order Rodentia; family Sciuridae; genus Geosciurus; species Geosciurus inauris. Next base: position 84,507 of record PVHX01001902.1, read on the forward strand.
CACCAAAGAATGAAAATTTCAGACCAATATCCCTGATGAACATAGATGCAAAAATTCTCAATAAAGTTTGGCAAATTACATACATATTAAAAAGATAGTGCACCATGATCAAGTGTGGTTCATTCCAGGGATGCACGTTTGGTTCAACATGGAAATTAATTAACATAATCCATTACATCAATAGACTTAAAGATAAGAATCATATGATTTTATCAATAGATGTGGAGAAAGCATTTGACAAAATACAACACCCTTTTTTGTTCAAAACACTAGAAAAACTAGAGATAGTAGGAACATACCTCAACTTTGTAAAAGCTATCTATGCTAAATCATTATCTTAAATGGAGAAAAATTGGAAGCATTCCCACTAAAAATGGAAAAAAGACAAGGATGCCCTCTTTCACCACTGCTATTCAACATAGTCCTTGAAACACTAACCAGAGAAATTAGACAGATGAAAGAAATTAAAGGGATATGATAGAAAAAGAAGAACTCAAACTATCATTATTTTCTGACAACATGACTCTATACTTAGAGGATCCAAAAACTTCCACCAGAAAACTTCTAGAATTAATAAATGAATTCAGCAAAGGAGCAGACTATAAAATCAACATCCATAAATAAATTTTATTTCTATATATTAGCAGTTAATCCTCTGAAAGAGAAATTAGGAAAACTATCCCATTCAAAATAGCTTCAAAAAAATAATTGGGAATCAATTTAACAAAAGAGGTGAAAGGCCTCTACAATGAAAACTATAAGACACTAAAGAAAGAAATTGAAGAAGACCTTAGAAGATGGAAAAATCTCCAATGCTCTTGGATAGGCTGAATCAATATTGTCAAAATGGCCATACTACCCAAAGTGTTATATAGATTCAATATGATTCCAATTAAAATCCCAACATCATTCCTTATAGAAATAGAAAAGGCAATCATGAAATCCATTGGAAGAATAAGAGACCAGAATAGCCAAAGCAATCTTTAGCAAGAAGAGTGTAGCAGGAGGCATCACAATACCAGATCTTAAACTATACTACAAAGCTATAGTAACAAAAATGGCATGGTACTGGCACCAAAATAGACATGTAGACCAATGGTGCAGAATAGAAGACACAAAGACAAACCCACATAAATACAGTTATCTCATACTAGACAAAGGTGCCAAACCTTGAAGAAAAGATAGCCTGTTCAACAAATGGTGCTGGGAAAACTGGAAATCCATATGCAGCAAAATGAAACTAAACCCCTATCTCTCACCATGCACAAAATTCAACCCCAAGTGGATCATGGACTTTGGAATTAGACCAGAAAACTTGCGCCTAGTAGAAGAAAAAGTAGGCCCAAATATTCATCATGTTGGCTTAGGACCTTACTTCCTTAATAAGACTCCTATAGCACAAGAAGTAAAATCAAGAATCAATAAGTGGAATGGATTCAAACTAAAAACCTTCTTCTCAGCAAAAGAAACAATCAATGAAGTGAACAGAGAGCCTACATTTTGGAAGCAAATTTTTGCCACACGCACATCATATAGAGTATTAATCTTCAGGATATATAAAGAACTCAACTCAACACTAAAAATCAAATAACCCAATCAGTAAATGGGTTAAGGAGCTGAATAGACACTTCTCAGAAGAAGATATACAATTGATCAACAGACATATAAAAAAATGTTTAACATCTCTAGCAGTTAGAGAAATGCAAATCAAAACTACTCTAAGATTTCATCTTACTTTAGTCAGAATGGCAGTTATCAAGAATACAAACAGTGTTGATGAGGATGTGAGGGAAAAGACACACTCATACATTGCTGGTGGTACAACCAATCTGGAAAGCAGTATGGAGATTCCTTAGAAAACTTGGAATGGAACCACCATTTGACCCAGCTATCCCACTCCTCAGTCTATACCCAAAGGACTTAAAAACAGCATACTACAGCGACACAGCCACTTCAATGTTCATAGCAACTCAATTCACAATAGCTAAACTGTGGAACCAACCTAGATGCCCTTCAATAGATGAATGGGTAAAGAAACTGTGTTATATATACACAATGCAATATTACTCATCAATAAAAGAGAATAAAATTATGGCCTTTGCAGGTAAATGGATGGAGTTCTGTCATGCTAAGAGAAGGAAGCTAATCCCAAAAAACCAAAGGCCAAATGTTCTCTCTGATAATTGGATGCTGATCCATAATGGGGGAGGGAACACGGGAAGAATGGAGGAAATTTAGTCAAAGGGAGTGATGGGAGAGGGAGCATGGGGGCAGGAAAGATGGTGGAATGAGATGGACATATCATTGCCCTAGCGTCATGTATGACTGCATCTATGGTGTGATTCTATATGACGTGGAACCAGAAACATGAAAATTTGTGCTCCATTTGTGTACAATGAATCAAAATGCATTCTGCTATCATGCATACCTAAGTAGAATTAATAAATTAAATAAAAATAAATAAATAAGAAGCCACCAATCTGTGCCCTACAATGGCTCTAACATTTTATGTTCCCATCAGCTAGATGTAATTTCTTCAGAGTTATTTCTTCACAGTCTTGTCAGCTTTTGTTATTGTTACTTTTTTATCTTAGCTATTACAAAAGTGATATCTTATTGTGGTTTTAATTTGCATTTCCCTAATGGCTAATGGTTTTGAACATTTTTTATGTGCTTATGTGCCATCTGTTTATCCTCTTCAGTGAAATATCTACTACATTTTTTGGTCTGTTTTCTAATTGGATTGTTTATTTCTCTTAAATTTGAATTTTGAGAATTTTATGTATTCTAGTTGCTTGTGCTTTGTCAGATGCATAGTTTGCAAATATTTTCTCCTAGTCTCTCACTTATCTTTTCAAAATCTTAACAGATATTTAAATTAAGAAACTGCCAACCTGTTTTCCAAAGTGGTTGTACCATTTAACATTACTAGCAGTGTTTAAGAGTCCCAGTTTCTCTACAACTTTGCCAACACTTAGTATGTCAATCTCTTTAATTGTACATATCCTGGTGGACATGTAGTGATATCTCATTATAGTTTTAATTTGCTTTTCCTTAATGACTAATAATGTTAAACATCATTATCAACCATTTATATTTGTTGTCTGTATACATTTTTTGGTCAAATGTTTGTCAAATATTTTGCCCATTTTTTTATCAGGTTGTTTGCAAGAGTCCTGTATACATACAGATACAAATCATATGTGTTGCAAATATTTTGTCCTAGTACTCAGCTAGGCAAGCTATGTTTTAAGAAAAAATCTTTTTCTTATGGGAACTGGATTTCATTTTGTTTCTCAGGAGAAAAATAAACTACTCTATTCCTTTAACTGGAATTAAGACAAGGGTGATTAAATTGTTTAATTAGTATAGCAAATAATGGAAAACATTTCCTTCCAAGTTACTGGAATGACAAGGAAAGAAAGCAAAGGAGAAAAAAAGCCAAGGATTGATAAGGGCTGTCTAACCATTTGCTAATTTTATTTAAAATGTGATATTATTCTTTGATTTTTCATTATTTTTTTGCTATTTAATCATTTAATAATTGCTGTTATTCTGATTTGAATTTAATTATGAATGAGATTTAACTTCTTATATAAAGATTGGTCATCTGTGGGTCTCTTTTCTCTCTGAAATGCCTGTTTATCTCCATTTGTTTTACCATGGGATTGTTTATATTTTTAGAACTTTATATTTGTATGACCTACTAATTAATTAATATTTATTTGCATATATATATCTGCATATGACTTACAAATATTTTTCCAGTTTTTTATTCATAGAGGAGTTTTTAATTTCATGAGCAGGACCACAAAGTATGAGAGATGATGATGATCCCAGATCCTTTCCTTCTGGCCTAGAGCCAGAGGGATGAGAAAAGGTTTCCAGATATTAGCAGAAAGAATCAAGAACCATTTGGGCTTGTTCATTAAAAGAGTCTGGAGGTGAGCAGGTCTGTAAGTTAAGGGGACTGGGTTCTAATTTCTACACTGCTGTCATCCAGCACCTGACACTGGGCAACATAGCCATTCTCTTTGGGCTGCCCCTTCAACATTTTAAAAATGAAGGATTTGGTGAGATATTTTAAGTTTCTATACCACTTGCACCTGGGCTGTTCAACCATCACTGTGGCTTGTATTTGCAGCTGTTATTTCCTCAGGTGGACAAAATTAAGAGATCCCTGACATGCAAGGTAGCCTATCGATGCTCTGGAAGAATTACCAATTTTAACTTTCTCTTTAGTCAGTGCTTCCACTTGTTGCTCCTTAAGAGTCTTTGCTGAAAATATTCAGCTAGTGGGGAAGGGACAGGTGCCTAGGGCTGGCGGGGTGGTGAAGGGCCAGAGCCTTGTTTTTGGAGCTCACTAGGAGTTGCTTTGACCTTAGCTCTGAACTTCAGCAATTGTACAACTTTGCATATGCTGCTAAAATTCACTGGGTGTCCATCTCCTTTCTTTTAGAATTTATCTATCTGCCTTTTTCTCAGATTTTTAGAGTATCAACACTAAACAAATAAATTGCCATCTATGATAACAATAAAAAATTGATGAACATAAATATACTATGCTTACTCAATGCCTTGAATCCAATAGATGCTTAATAAATATTTGTCAATTAATAAATGATTAATAAATATGTCAATTAATAGACACTTTATAAATATTTGTCAAAGGACTATACAGTGAAGGATGGGGAAATGAACACCTTCATTTTCATTGCTGAGAATTTTAAACAGTACAGCATCTTTGGAAGCCAGTGAGGTACTATTTATTAATAGCTGTAAAAAGTGCAATTTTTAAAATATTTTTTTTTACTTGTATATAGACACAATGCCTTTACTTATTTATTTTTATGAGGTGCTGAGGATAGAAACCAGTGCCTCACTTATGCTAGGCAAACGCTCTACTGCTGAGCTACAACTCTACCCCGCAAAAGCGCTATCTTTAAATCCAGCAATTTCACTTCTAGAAACACTTTTCCTAAGAGAAGAACTAAAGAATGTATAAAGATGTTTGGTGCCAAGGAGTTTAGAATAGTGAAAAAACTGGCAACATTCTAAATGCACAATAATTGGGGATTGGACAAATAAAGTGTAGTTCAGTTATAGTGTATACAAAGGAGGCAAATATAGCCACGGCAAACGCTGTTATGGTAGAAGCATAACATTTGGTTTTGAGAAGAGCCTTGGGCATCTGGGATGAAGCCTGGTTCTGCTGCTGTGGACTTTGGCAAGTTTACTTAAGCTCTCAAAACATTAATTTTCCCATTTGTAAAGTGGTTATAGTGATGCCAACCTCATGGGGTCAGGAAAATCTGGCAAATTCTTAAGACAGCTGCTGGCAGGCCACCAAGGAAAAAATACAATCCATCAAATAAAATGATATAGGTTACAAAGCCATATGATCACATTTTTGTGACAAATAAATATATATTAGATGGGTATGCATATAAAATGCCAGGAAGTTTAAATATGCAAACATGTTGACAGTGGTTTTCTCAGAGAGAGATTGTGCATGGGTTCTGGTTTTTAGGATTTTTTTGCATTTTCTGTTTTTTTGCTATGTAAAATGATCATTTTTGCAATAAAGCACATTTAGTTATATGTCTGGTGTAATTTCTAGGTTATTTGGGAGAGGATATTTGTACTGTTGGGTATAGTTTGATGATTTTCCATGGGGACAGATCACTGGGACTAATGGGCAGTCATTTAGTCTTACTGAAGTTTATCTGGTATGAATCAGCGACATCCCTTCTGGATGAGCCTGCATTATTTTCCCATAGAGGGACTTTGGCTGCTGACTCCTTAGGTGGGGCCAGAAATGCAGCATCAGCTTCACTACCCACAATGCACCATGGAAGGCCAGTAATGGCAATAATAATATTGAATGTTTCATTGAACACTTGCTATCTGCCATGTGCCAGGCTAAGCACTTTCCACGTATTGTCCAGGTCACAGAAATCCTTTTATATGGAACTACTGTTACCTTTATTATGTGGATTAAGAAATGGCATAGAAAGGCTACCTAACTGTCCAAGTTCCCTTGGGTACTAAGTAGTATAACCAGGAACTACTGTATTTAAATGTGTGACCTCCCAGAGGGTTCTGACCAGAGACACCTTGACGATATTCAAAGACATTTCTTAGCACCCAGCTTTGTTGATCAATCTTATGTAAGTTTCTTCATCAATAAAATGGCAAAACTAACTGTGTCCACCATGGGGAATGAATGAGTTGATGCCTAAAAGGTACTTAATGCAGTGCATGGATGGAAGAATCATTGTCATAGTCCATGTTCGGCACTGTTTCCACTGAACTCCATCAAAGATCCTTGATAATGGTGGTGAGAACCACCATCAATAGACTACTTTTAATAGGGCAGATTCAGGTATTTGCTCTCCCTTGTTTATTGTTTCCCAGATGTTCTAATAATGTAATTTCTACATGAAAAATGCAAGCTCTGAGGATTTATGGCTGTTTTTCCAGCTGATATTCTTAGCTGAAACAAACTTCTGCCATAATCCTTGTGCCAGGTGAAAGCTATCTTTCTCTCATCCTTCCTCAGGGACTGATGCATGTATGGAGGCAGCTCAGATGTTCATAAAGGGCATGAGGACGATCAACTTTATTGTTTTTATGCCTTTACACATCCTATTTTTCCTTATAAATTGTTTTATTTATATTGATTGAAAAATCATAATTATATACATTTATGGCATACAATGTAGTGTTTTGGTATATATATATATATATACAATAAGAAATGACTAAATCAGACATATCCATCACCTTGCTTACTGTCATTTCTTATAGAGAGTACTTGAAACTTTATTCTTTCTGGAGGGGGAAATGAACTTAAACAATACAGTATCTTTGGAGGCCAGTGTAGCACTATTCACTAATAGTTGTAAAAAGTGCAACATTTTTTGTTAATATTTTTTGCTTGTATATGGACACAACGCCCTTACTTTATTTATTTTTATGTTGTGCTGAGGATCAAACCCAGTGCCTTACTTGTGCTAGGCAAATGCTCTACTGCTGAGCTACAACTCCACCCCCGCAAAAGTGCAATCTTTAAATACAGCAATTTCACTTCTAGAAACACTTTTCCTAAGAAAATAACTAAAGAATGAATAAAAAGATGTTTGGTGCCAGTGTTTATAATAATGGAGAAACTGGCAACTTTTTTTTTTTTTTTTGGTGCTGGGGATGGAACCCAGCTCCTCATGCCTGCTAAGCATATTCTCTGTCACTGAGCCACACCCCCAGCTTATGTTCTCTTAGTTATTTTGAAATATACATTATTCTTGACTACAGTCCCCCTTCTGTGTAATAGATCTTAAAATGTATTCCTACCTAAAACTTCATTCCCTTTGATCAACTCCTTCCCTCCCTCTCCCACTCTGCCTGTCATAACCATTCTATTCTCCCTATGAATTCAACTTTATTAAATAAGAACCCTGTTTTCTAGGAGAAGGGACACCGCAAATCAACATCATTCATTATTACTAATTAATCCTTGGAATCATTATTAATGAGGTTGCTTGTATTTTTTCTTATCTCCTTTTCTCAATTGCTCTCTTGCCATACATATCTGTTTGCAAGTTTGACCTTCAAAAGAGAAGTTTATTTACTTTCTAAGAAAATGAAATTGTGCTGTGCATAAACTCTCCAGGGCTGGTTGTTCTGCTACATGGTACAGACTGTAAGGCAGGGGAATTTTTGAGTGTTTATCTATAGATTAAACAGCCATGTTTAATCTATGACAGAGTGAATCATACTTTGGGATCTGAGCCAAAAAGGTATTTTCGCAAGTTGTAGAAACTTCGCCTCATTCCTCCTTCCTCATTTTCTACTCTTCCAGTGGGCAGAACATTGAGCTTCATAAAAATTATGAAGTGTCAAAGTCCAGTGGAAATAAATTATTACAGAAATGAAAGTGTAGTAGTCTCAGAAACTTCTAGAAACTTACAGGAATACATACTTATTATCTTACTGAATACTACAAAGTTTTATTTTTCTTTCTCAGATGGAAAATGGTGAAATTTTTCCTATTTTTTTCAAGTATACAATCCTAGAATGAGGTCTTCTTATTTTAGGTTATTCCCCTTATTCTTTATCCCTTAAGGCATGTCAGGCAAGAAAGGGAGGTAAGAAAGACTAATTAACATTTTATATGGCAAGCACTATTCTGAGAATTTTATGTATTTTAACTCTTTCAAACTCCATACTAATCCATGTAGTGTTTTTATCAGTCCAACGTTGCAAATGATAATGCTAATATATAAAGAAGAATTTTTTCTCTTAGCATGTGGAGGCAGGATTGAGCACAGGTAGTATAAAACTCTTGCTCTTAACCTGTATATCATTCTGCCTCCTAATTTGCAATCAGAGTTTTCCATCTACACTCAGGTCTTATTATTTACGAATTCTGTTTGTGAAATTTTCTATGTACTAAAATTTTTAATTTCCAAGGTTAATGCTTTCATGTAAGAGAAAGTATACATGTTAGATACATTTTGTTCAGGCACAAGTTATAGTGTGGTTTAAATTCAATATCAATAAATGAACGATTTATCCTTTAATATCCAAAAGGGGATTGGTTTCAGGACCCTGTGCAGATAACAAGATCCGTGGATGCTTAAGTCCTTTATATAAAATGATGCAGTATTTGCACGTAATCTATGCACATTCCCCAGTATAATTTAAATCATTCCTAAATTACTTATAATAGATATCTAATACAATATAAATGCTATGAAGATATTTATTATACTGTATTGTTTAGGTAATAATGACAAGGAAAATGTCCATACATGTTCAGTATGAATGCAATTTTTTGCAAACATTTTTTGATTTACAGTTGGTTGAATCAGCAGACGATAACCTATATAATCAGAGAAGTGACTATATATTAAATAAAGTGTCTTTAAAGAGAAACACACATCAGACAAGGTTATGCACTGATTGTCAATGAAAATGTCAAGAAAATAACAAGACTATTTCATACTGACCATCAATACATCATAACTAAACTTCAGCAGTATTAGAATATTTCATTACAGGGACTAGGGGCATAGCCATGTGACAGAGTGCTTGCCTAGCATATACGAGGCTCTGGGTTTCATCCCCAGTACTACAAAAGGTTTCATTACAGTGAAAATTCTAAAGTAGAATGGGAGAGTGACTCCCTAACTGGAACCACTTTTGAACCCTTGCAGATTTATGCAAGGGTATTGTAAGCACCTGGGACCCAGTGAGCAACAAGTGATACCTGTAATGCTGCTGCTGTTGCTGCTGCTGCTGCTGATAATGATGATGACAATATTCTGAATCATTTCAGGTAGATTGGAGCAGACCAGAGAGATGATTAAATCCACACCCTGCTCCCACCCTTCCACTAATAAAAAGTTCAAACTTCATCAACTTAAATTATATGCCAGAGTCCAGTGGATATGAATCATTAGAGATGAAACTAAAAAAAAAGTTGTATACCAGTATACCAGGCAAGAAAGTGAATTCACTACCTAGGAAGGACCCAAGTATGTCTTACTGTATTTTATTATATTATTTTGCAAAGGTTCTCTCTTATTGTTTGAGGTCTGACATCTTGGAGCTTTTTCATTTTAATCTGAGATTACCATTTGTCATGTAAAGATTTGGATTTGTTTATTTTCATGGTTGTTGGCTGGAGGGGACAAAACTGCAGAATTCTATAGTTCTAGATTTTTAAGAAAATTCAGATGTGAATTCAGTTATCTTCCTTTTTTGTACCATTGAAGGAATCAAGGCGTCCTGTTAGTGATGGAAGTAGCCTTTGATGCCATGACTTTCATTTCAAGTGCTTAGCACCGCACCCTTTCAGGGTGCTTCAGGGACCTGTAGTACAAATCCTATCCTCTTGGAAGAAAGAAAAAGACCAGAATGCTCCTGGCTCGTATCTCTACTCTGCTCACCTGACCAGCGACATTCCCAATGTATACTGATCACTCAGTGTGAGAGTCAAATGCATCAGTGCAAATTCTTCCAAGCTGGAAGAGTCTTTCAAAGTAGGTACAGTTGAACCTAAGTTCTACTGAAAGCCAGGTACTGGCTCCATCTTCTACCACTTAATGCTCCAGGGGTTCTATGAGGCAGTTATATTCATCACATCCACCATAAAGTCAAGGAAAGCAAAGTGCAGAGATGTGCTCATCTCACAGCATGCAGGTAAACAAGGCCAAATTTCGACCCAGGCAGTCTCACTATTGTGGCAATATTTCCTTGTAGCCCAGGGCTCTTGTATGGGTTCATTCGGTACCCAAGTGATACAGGTAGACAAATCTGGATTAGAATTTCACTTCTGCTGGTTGATTTTTACCCAGTTAACTCTTGGGCCTTCACTTTTCCACTTCTAAAGTGGGGATAATTGTACCTGCCTGGATAATTTTACCTGTATATCTATAATTCCAAAGCTGTAAAATAGTTTTAAGATTATTTAACCATGGACCAAAATGGCCAAATATACATTCTTATGTGTGTATTAGGGAACTAGGGGGTACATGTGGGGGTGAGATGAAGAGGGAAAAATGTATTTTTCTGGCTGTATATAAGTTATTTAAAGAAATAAATAACTCACTCAACTCTTTAGAGAACAAGCCTTTAGTAAGCAGTAAGTCTTTAATAACAAAATTATTCTTTTGAAAGTGGCACCTTTTCTGGGAGAAGTATTTGTTTTCCTCCTATAGACCACGGTCCATGAATTCCTGGAATTATTTCACTGTAAAAACCAAGATCTGGGACATCTACAGTTGACTTTCTGGACTATGCGTGTGTTCACTCCCACTGGCTGGAATTTTTTTATGGGAGTTCGGACAAAGGCCATTTTGTGGCTATTCCCTCTGCCCCCTGCCCAGAACTGGCTCTACCGGAATGCACTAATTGCCACTGAACAAAAGAACTTATGTCCTACTCTACCCCATGGCTGTGCATTGATTCTTTATGGCATTGGTATCAAAACTGCCAGTGTTTCCTCTCAAAGCGGCAAAACACAGTGGCAGAACACAGCAGCCTCCCCACACTCCCTGGGAAGTGCTTTTGAGGCTGTGGTATGCAAAAATGGCAGGCTTCATTTACCTGACAGTTGGTGGAGAAAAGCACCTTCCACTGGTCCTAAGGATCCCTTTTGTTTCTTTGGGCATGTGTGACTGTGAACGGCTCTGTGGGTCCCACTCAGGTATGCAGAACTATTCAGCACCATTCAAAAACATGCAATGCACCAGCTTGGTGTTGACCTAAGAAGAAATGTGGCTCTGCCCAGAGAGGCTTTTAAAAAGTCATTATGAAGAGCAAACGTCAGACCTGGCAAACGTGGAACAAACACCCACATGAAAATTCCTTGTAATAGTAAGACTACAGAAGCACTGAAAAGACAAGATTGAGTACCATTTGTCAATAAGGATGAAGAATGGTTCTCAGAAATGAGGGGAAAATCAGAAAGAAAAAAATCCAGACCAGAAGACTTCCCAGGGAAAGGTTCCTGTGCAGATATGATGATGTGAGGAAGTCCCTGCCAGAGTCTTTAGATAAAGCACAGACTCCTGGGGTTCTCTTCAGGACAAGTAGTTGGAAGGCTGCACTTGAAAGGCTTGCTAGCCAACTCCAGTGCCTTTCCCCCAATCTCAACTTCTGCTAAACAGCAAGAAACAAGGAATGAATCAGATAGTACAGTGAGCATTTGTGGCTAAGAGGGAAGGAAGTGCCCCTGGAGGCTCCTGAATATAAAAAAGGAGACTTCTTCACCCTAGAAGATCTCTCTCCACCCTCACCAAGAGCAAAGTACAGAGAAGGCTCACCACACCCACAGATAGGCAAGGAGGGAATCTCCAATACAAAGGGAAGAAGCACAAGATCCAGCAGATGTTACAGAAAAACAAACCCTGTGGAAGAAAACCACCAGAACCACCAAGTCTAACAAGGGGTGGGGGTGGCAATGGATCATGCTCTAAGGAAATAATCAACAGAAATATACTTTAAGATAAAACCATTACCCTTTTATGATGGCTTATTTAAAGGAATCCCTGCAAAATAAGAAAAGCTGGTATAAAAAAAGAACCAAGTGGAAATTTTATAATTCTAAAGTTAAATGATTTTTTAAAACTTCAATATATAGAATAGAAACCAAATGTGTAGAATAAATCAATGAGCCAAATATGCAAATCAAGAAATTCTCTTTGATCCTTTTCTTAAATTTAAAAGTTTAAAACTTTAAATTGAGGTTAAAATACGTATAAGATTTACCATCTTCACCATTTTTAATTGTGCAGGTCAGTAGTGTTGAGTACAGTCATATACCATTCATCCATGGAACTCTCTCCATCTTGCAAAACCAAAATTCTGTACCCATTATACAACTCCCCTTTCTTTCCTCCCAGCCTCTGGCTACCACCATTCTATTTTCAGTCTTTATGAATTTGATAAGTCCCCCATATAAGCAGAATCATACAGGGTTTGTAATTTGGCCACTGGCTTATTTATTTCACTTGGTGTAATGTCTTAAAGTTCATCCATGCAGTGATATCTATCAGAATTTCCTTCCTTTATTTTAGGGCTGAATAATATTCTGTTGTATGTATGTATCACTTATTTACCTATTGATCTGTTTATGTAAATGTGGGTTGCTTCCACATTTTAGCTATTATTAATAATGCTTCCATGTCTGTGATTCTTATGGTACAGAACAAACTGATGAAAGAATAAGACAAAAGGCAAGAAGCTCTAAATATATTTTGAGAAGGTTTGAGAAGAAGTAAAAAACCTAAATAAACCAGTAATGGAGAAGTTGAAATAGCAGTCAAAAATTCAACCTTTAACTTAGGTACTAGAACAGAGACCCTGTGCCTAATAGAAGAAACAGTAGGCCCAAATCTCCACTATGTTGGCTCAGGAACTCACTTCCTTAACAAGACTCCTAAAGCGCAGGAACTAAAATCAAGAATCAATAAGTGGGATGGAATCAAACTAAAAGGCTTCTTCACAGCAAAGGAAACAATCAATAACGTGAAGAGAGAGCCTACAAAATGGGAGAAAATATTTACTTTTGTCTTATTCTTTCATGCACTTCAGATAGAGCATTAAACAACCTCCAGTATACATAAAGAACTAAAAAAGTTTAACACCAAAACAGACAAACAAACCAAATAACCCAATCAATAAATGGGCTAAGGAACTGAACAGACACTTCACAGAAAAGAAAATACAATCAATCAACAAATATATGAAAAAAAAATGTTCAACATCTTTAGCAATTAGAGAAATGCAAATCAAAACTACACTGAGATTTCATCTCACTCCAGTCAGAATGGCAATTATCAAGAGTACAAGCAACAATAAATGTTGGCGAGGATGTGGGGGAAAATGTACACTCATACATTGCTGGTGGGACTGCAAATTGGTGCAACCACTATGGAAAGCAGTATGGAGATTCCTCAGAAAACTTGGAAGGGAATCACTATTTGACCCAGTTATCCCACTCCTAGGTTTATACTCAAAGAACCTAAAATCAGCATACTATAGTGATGCAGCCATATCAGTGTTTATAGCAGCTTAACTCACAATAGCTAACCTATGGAACCAACTTAGGTGCCCTTCAACAGATGAATGGATAAAGAAATTGTGGTATATATATATATATATATATATATATGCAATGGAATATTACTCAACCTTAAAGAATAATGAAATTATGGCATTTGCAGGTAAATTGATGGAGCTGGAAAATATCATTCTAAGTGAAATAAGCCAATCCCCCAAACCAAAGGCAGAATGTTTTCTCTGATATGTGGATGCTAATTCATAATCAGGTGGGGGAAGAATAGAGGTACTTTGGATTAGACAGAGAGGAGTGAAGGGAGGGGAGGGTTATGACAGCAGGAATGACAGTAGAATGAATTGGACATTATCACCCTATGTGCATGTATGATTGCAAGATTGGTGCAACTCTACATCACATACAACCAGACGAACGATACATTATATCCCATTTATGTATGATGTGTCAAAATGCATTCTACTGTCATGTATAACTAATTAGAACAAGTTAAAAAGTTTAAAAATTCAACCTTTAAAAGGATCTTGTGTTCATACCCTTTTGGAATAAATTTTACTAAATAATATGTAACATTAACTCTTCCAGAAAATAGAAAAATGGTGCAAACTTTCTCAATTCATGTTATGAGCATAACTTTTAAGACATGTTAAAACATGGAATATTAAATATCTATGTGTATTTCTCTCCCTCCCCACCTTCCCCCCCAAGACCACTTTAAATGACTTAAGAATATAAAAAGTCCAAGCCCAGAAGGGCTACGGAGAGAGGACCCACCCATGGACAAAAGATTTAAACAAACTTGTGGAAGATGGAAAATAGATGGGACAAAAGAAGTGACTTAGCAAAGAAGAGAAAATTACATTTTCATGTTAGTTAGGCAGGGAATCTTGAAGGAAAACACTCCTTAAGTTTTCTTGAAGAATCTGAATTGGAAAGCATCAGGTACCACAGAAGTTCAGTGACAAGCTGGAAGCTGCAAACAGGTGACAGGACCACAGCCTTCACCCAGGGTAGTGAGTTTTCCAAATTGCTCTCTCTCTCTCTATACAGAAGAATGGAGGTTTATTGCATGAGACAGATGAGATAAGAAGCAGCCCTGGTGCTGGACATTTCAGGCACAATGGAGAAAGTGTGTTGCAGGGATGAAAAATGGATAATAAATGATCTTCATTACCTTGCTCTCTTCCTTGCTCTGCTCACAGAAGATCAGCAGCTATGCACAGGAGTAAGATCAGGGGACTTTTCCTCAGAGCAAATAGCTCCACACACTGAAACCTGGAGGTACCCAAATGTAAAAGCCACTTCTGGATAAGCCTTATTCACATAGAGCTTGCAGTCACCTCCTTGAAGTCCCTCTCTGAAACATAAATAGGCAGACAAGGATGTCAGACATTCGAGGCAAACAAACATAAGAAAAAAGGGAAGACATTATGTAGGCATGGTAAGAAAACTTTAAAATACTGTGCAGTTATGTCTCCAAAGAGGTGAGAGATGGCATTGCATCTCTACAATTAGAAACTTGTTCTCTGAAAAAAAATTTAATTCTAATAAAAAGCTCTTGGAAATTAATATCATAGCATAATAAAAGTAAGAGGAAGACTGGGAAATACAAATGTAAAGATAAAATAACAAAGATATGGAAAACAGAGAAAAATACAGACATTGGAAGATCTATCCACAGAAAACAAACCCTAACTAGAAGGAGATGCAGAGGAAGCAGAGTGGAGGAAAGCATGAAAGAAATCATGCAAGAAAACTTTCCAGAACTAAAGGACATGATGATATCAACAATGGGGACAAGTATCTAGCATTATGACCAAAAACCAAAACAGTAACAACAAAACCAAAAAACCAATGAACAAACAAGAACAACAAAAAACTTATAACAAGTCTATCTTAATAAAATTTCAGAACAATAAGGGTTAAAAAATCCCCTGAGGGTTAAATGAGGGAAAACAGATTCCAAGAAGACAGGATTAGGAGTCAAAGCAGTTCACATAACACTGGAAATCAGATGACAAAATTCTGAGGGAAAATTATTTTCAACCTAGTATTTAATAGTAAAGGCAAACTTCTGATCAAGTGGGAGTAAAAATAATGACATTTTTTTGATATATAGGGAATCATGAATTTTATTGACCATGAGCCTCTGCATAAGAAACTACAAAGATTTATACCATAAAGTAATAGAGCAAACCAAAAATGAAAAATTAAGGGAGCCAGGCAACAGAGTATTTCAGAGAGAAAAAGAGATCAGATGGAAGTCCCTGGATGCGAGCTGCGTAGATGCCCAATGTCATGAACAGCCAGCCCTGAGAGTTGGAAGAGGATGAAAATGGATTGACAGATTATTTGATACACTGAGCACTTGGAACATATGATCAGTTAAGTGTGCAACAGATTTGATGAAAATGTAAAGGATCATTGTATAGGAAATCATACAAAGAAAAAATGCAAATATTAGTTAAAATTGTATAATATAGTAAACACCTGCTCCTTGGAATTGTAGTTTGTTTAATCATAATAAAGTTAACAGCAATTACTTCACTAACAATATAATGAATTTTCTTTGTAATATAATTTTACTGTGAGCATTACTAGAGGGGAAGTGGTCCTGGTGATATCAAATGAAAAATCATCATCTATGATTACAGAAAATCCACAGACAACATCAAATATTGGTACATTAAGCAAGAGGTAGAACAGGAGACATGGGTCAAGAGACAGCTTTTTTTTTCTGTAAATTTTTGGTAGCAATTTTTTTAACTTTTTAATAAACATAAAATGATCATTCAGTGTAAGAATACCTATCTATGTATTTCACCCTAAGTGCCCATCACAACCCTGTGGTGCAGGTGCCTGGTGCACTGGTTGGGAACCCCTGCTATGAAAAGTTACTATAAACAACAGTAACAACAAAAGACCAACAACCTAGCAGAAAAATTGGCAAGGAATATGAACAATTTATAAACAATTTATGAAAAAATAGAATATTCTTAAATATACTCAAGCTCATTATGAAAATGATAAATAAAATTACTATCATGTTACCAAAACCCCCAAAATTTGATTATACATAATATTGGTCGAAGTGAGTAAACACATTTCATCCAATTCCAATACTGCTACCAACAGATTTAGAGGAGGTTGCAGGTATAGGAGGGGAGACAGGGAAATCCCAAAGGGAATTAAAATGAAAACATGTTTTCTCAAGGGAGAGACTATGAATCACAATTATGCATGCATATTCCTTTGACCCAGAAAACCCACTTCTAGGAACTTATTCTAGTTTTGCAAAAGTTAGGTAGCTTTGTAAAGTCATTCCAAAGTTCTAGAATAATCTAAATATATTTCAGTAGAACAGTTAAATAAATTATGCAACCTATAAAAACTGCTTTATCTATATAGCTATAAGAAAAGATTATCTGTATGGGAATAAAAGAAGGTGCAGAATAGTATATAGAGTACACCAGTGTTTGCATAAAATGTGTCAATAAATAAGTGCTTATCAATGCTTAGGCTGTCTCTGGAATGAATTAAAAGAACTGATAAGAATGGCTGCTTCCTCTGTTCAAACTGGGTGGTTAGTGAATGGGAACACTTGTCTGTTTTGGATTTTGTAGCATGCAGATTCGTAACACCATTTGAAAAGATCATTTTAGTAACATGGAGAGAGAAAGAAAATAAACTATTGCTAGGGTTCACCTCTAAGGGAGGGGTAAAAGTGGAGGAGGAATGGCAAGGAAGACTGTAGCAACTATAAACTTCCTTCCACAGACTTACATATCACTTGCTTCCCTACAAGAGAATATAGTCACATTCTACAAGTTTAATTTACAATAAGTAAAATAACTTAAAAGTCACATAACCAAATTTTTTAAAGCTCCTTTAAACATATTTCACTCCGCTCAGTGTTTTGCCTTGTTTGGTTCAGGTCTGAAGTCACTAGGTAATGCCTCATTACCCTGGAGTCATTTCAAATTGAGCTGATGCTCATCCTCTGCCATTCTTATCTGGAAGTAGTGATGCACATGGACCTCTTTCTGTGGAAAGTTTCTGCATGCAACTTGTGCAGCATTGATTAAATCTTTAAATTTAAATAAAACCTGCATGTGTACTCCAGCCATGAAGATAGCAAACTTCTGCCTAGTTTTGATGCCGTCAAACGAAGCTCCCATCTGCTCTATGAAACCCATATTGAATTGGGATGGGAAATGTTCTATCCAGGGGTCAGATTACTTGGGTTCTGGTCTATAATCTTCCAACTGGTCTATAATTGTCCAACTATGTGACTTTGGGCAACCTGTTGAATCTCTCTGGGCTTAATTTTGGTTTCCTTTGTCAAGAAATGGAATTTTAGTTTCCTTTGATTTTTCTTTTCATTGGTACTAAGGATCAAACCCAGGGCCTTGTGCATGCTCTACCCCTGAGCTAGTTTCCTTTGATTTCAAATATTCTTTGCTGTGTGAATCAAGAGGAAGAGGTCAGTAATTGACTTTTTCCAGAAATAAAAAATGTAGGCATACATACTTTTCACTTCTTGGGGAATAAGATGTATATGCCAGACTAAGACAGAAATAAAAATCAAGCCACTCGACATCCTTTCTAGTTCTAAGTCTATTTAGCATTCTTTCATTTGTATGAGTAATCATTAAAGCCAAATATGGGATGGTCTAGAAATATGTGGCTATTGTGAAAAAGAACAATTTAGTTATTTCATCAGAGGAAAAACTAATCTTTCTCAAGGTCCTGTAATAGTTCCTTCAGATAGACCTAGCAAAAGCCCAGGCATCTTTATCAAACATAGCATTCGTTACATATTAGCTCATATTTAATTCAAAAATGTGTTCTTGGATCTTACTTTATTTTTAGTCAACCATGCATACTTGGGTGCAAAAACAAAGCCCCACCATTGACTCAACTTACACAAACTCTGAGCCCATGAAATTGCATAACGCATGATAGTTTCTATTGATTTATGTTGCTACTTGGAGACCTGCATAGGAAAGAATGATAAATTAATGCTGTTGACTTTGGATTCTAGGCAAGGGATGATGACATGCATTCTCTTGTCTCAATCATTCATACCTGATGGGTTGCACCAACATTCAAGAGTTAAGTGTCCAGAGATACAGTTAATTTTAAGCAAAAATCAAGTTTCCCATGACAAAACAAATATTGTAAGAGTCAGAAGAACATGAATTCAAATTCCATTGCCATCACAAACCATTTAACTCTGAGGAGACTAATTTAGCTCTCTAAATCTGTTTTCTCAGCTGTGAAATGAGATTAGTAATAGAACTCTTTGAACAGGATTGTTGAGTTTTGATGACATAGTACATAGTACATAGACACACTGTCCTAGGTGGCATATAAAGACCCTCCATGTACACTTGTTAATATATAGCCACTTGTCTGGAGCAAATTTAAGTACTTAGAAAAATCGTCTAGAATCAGAAAGTTTTATAATATGTATACAAAGTTATCTGGCACATGGACTAAAACATTAACCAGAAAATTTTGCAGGAAAAAAAGAGATTATTTTTATTTCAACCTTCTTTTTTTTGATATTTTGTCAATTTTTGACATAGACTTTGATGTTATTTCAGAATACTGTACAAAATCATATAATCACATCAGTACTTAATTTTAGTCAGCTTTTTCACTGCTGTGCCCAAAAGACCTGACTAGAACAAATTTAGAGGAGGATAAGTTTACTTGGGGCTCACGATTTCAGAGGTCTCAATTCATAGATGGCTGGCTCCATTGCTCTGAACCTGAGGTGAGGTGGAACATCATGGTGGAAGAGCATGGTGGAGGAAAGCAGCTCAGGACATGGAACCAGGAAGCAGAAAGAGAAGCCTCCTCCATTACCACAGACTAAATATATACCCCAAAGGCATGCCCCAATGACCCACCTCCTCTAGCCATACCCTGCCTTCCTATAGATACCATCCAGTTAATCCCTATCAGGGGATTAATTCGCTGATTAGGTTAAGGTTCTCATAACCCAACCATTGCACTTCTCGATGTTCTTGTATCATCTCACACATGAACTTTTAGGAGACACCTTATATATAAACCATAACATACATCATAGTATTTCCCTTTATCTCTTGATCTCTCTATATGCATATATTTAAAATGGAGATATAAGGCACATACAAAATTACCCCTTTTAAAGTTAATCATACAGTGGTATTTGGTACATTCACAATGTTGTGCAGCCACCACCTTTAACTAGTTCTAAATTGTTTTCATCAACCCCAACAGAAACTCCATACCCATCAATAAATTTTCGCCCTTTCCCCCTTCCCCACCCCCTGACAACCACCAATCCTTGTTGTCTTTATGGATATATCAGTTCTATTTCTCACATAAATGGCATCATATAATATCAGATCATTTGTTTTGGCTTCTTTTAAGCTTATGGATATTATAAATATATGTATATATACTTTATATATATACATATTATATACATCTCCCTGCCTTGTTGTGTTGATTTGAATTTCCTTGAAAGCTAATGATGTTCAATGTTTTCTTTAGTGCTTTTTGGCTACTTGCATGTCTTCTTCGGAGAAATGTCTCTTTTTGTCCTTTGCACATTTTCTAAATGAGTTGTTTGTCTTGTTGTTATTGAATTGTAAGAGCTCTCTATATATACTGGAGTTGACCCTTATCACATATATGGTTTGCAAATATTTTCTCCCATTCTGCATGCTGTTTTCCACTCTCTTGATAATGTCCTTTGACTTACCAACATTTTTTATTTTAATTAAGCCCATTTTTCTTCTTTTGTTGCTGGTGTCTTTGATATCACATCTAAAAATCCATTACCAAATCCAAGGTCATGAAGATTTATCCCTAGATTTTATTCTAAGGGTTGTAAAGTTTCAGCCCTCACATTTAAGCCATTGGTTCATTTTGGTTAATTTCTGTGTATGGTGTAAGGTAGAAGTTCAATGTCAATCTCTTGCAGTGGATATCCAGTCATCAGGAGACCATTTGTTGAGATGGCTATTCTTTTCATCACTATTCTTTCAATGATCTTGGCACTTTGGTTGAAAAATCAATAGACCACAAATATAACTTTGGACCCTTATCTGTTGTGTTGATCTGTATGTCCATTTTTATGATGGTCACATACTATTTTGTTTTGTGTTATGTCTTGAAATTGAGAAGTATAAATCCTTAAACTTTGTTCTGCATTTTTAAGATTGTTTGGCTATTTTGGGCCTGTTGCATTCCATGTGAATTTGAAGTCTGGCTTTTTTGTTTGTTTGTTTCTGCAAAACCGGACATTGGAATTACAATAAAAATGGTGCCGAATCTGGAGAAATTACTTTAGAGTACTATTGTCATCACAACAATATTAAATATTCCAAAACATTAAATGTGGGTTGTCTTTCCATTTATTTAGTTCTTCTTGAATTTCTTTCAGCAATATTTTATACTTTTCAGTGTATAAAATTTCTTCTCCTTATTTAAATTTTTCCTGAGTATTTTGGTATTTTGTATGCTATTGTAAATAAAATTGTTTTTTAAAAATTTTCTTTTCATGTTGATCTTTGCTGGTGTATAGTACACAATTGGGTTTTGTGTGTTGCTCACACCTGCAATTTTTCTGGATTTGTAATTATTTGGTTGACTAGGTTTCTTTGGATTCTTTGGGATTTTCAACATACAAGGTAATCAAGAATAGACAGAGTTTTAATTTTTCCTTTTCTATCTGGGAATTTTTTGTCTGTTTTTCTTACCTAATTACTCTTACTAAAACTTAGAGTACAATGTTGAGTAGCAGTGGTGAAAGTCGACATTCTCACCTTGTTCTTGATATTAGGAGGAAAACTTGAAAATCCTTCACCATGGACATGTTAGCTACAGGTTTTCATAAATACCTTATATTCTATAATATTATATTAATATTCTATTAAGGACATTTCCTTCTATTCCTATTTTTTAAATTAATTTTTTCTAATTAGGTATACATGACTGCAGAATGCATTTTGATTCATTATACACAAATTCAGCACGACCTTTCATTTCTCTGGTTATACATAATATAGAGTTATACCACATGTGCAGTCATACATGTACCTAAGGCATTGTTGTCCATCTCATTCCACTATCTTTCTTGCCCCCATGCCCCTTCCCATGCCCACTCTCCCCTTTGCCCTATTCAAAGTTCCTTCATTTCTCACATGCTTCCCACCCCTATCCCCATTATGGTTCAGTATCCACTTATCAGAGAGAACATTCAGCCTTTTGTTTTGGGGGATTGGCTTACTTTGCTTAGTATGATATTCTCCAGTTTCATCCATTTACCTGCAAATGCCATAATTTTATTCTTTTTTAATACTGAGTAATATTCCATTGTGTATATATACCACAGTTTCTTTATCCATTCATCTGTTGAAGGGCGTGTATGTTGGTTTCACAGTTTAGCTATTGTGAATTGAGCTGCTATGAACATTGAAGTGTCTGCATCACTGTAGTATGCTGTTTTTAAGTCCTTTGGGTATAGACTAAGGAGTGGGATAGCTGGGTCAAATGGTGGTTCCATTCCAAGTTTTCTAAGGAATCTCCATACTGCTTTCCAGATTGGTTGCACCAATTTGCAGTTCCACCATCAATGTATGAGTGTGCCTTTTCCCCCATATCTTCACCATCATTTATTTTTGTTTGTTTTCTTGATAACTGCCATTCTGACTCATGTGAGATGTAATTTAGAGTAGTTTTGATTTGCATTTCTCTAACTGCTAGAGATGTTGAACATTTTTTTTTTATATGTCTGTTGATCGATTGCATATCTTCTTCTGAGAAGTGTCTGTTCAGCTCCTTAGCCCATTATTTATTGGGTTGTTTGTTTTTTTGGTGTTAAGTTTTTTGAGTTCTTTATATATCCTGGAGATTAGTGCTCTATATGATGTGTGTGTGGCAAAAATTTACTCCAGAATGTGGGCTCTCTGTTCACTTCATTGATTGTTGCTTTTACTGGGTCTCTTATTTTTCCAAATGGATTTTATTATTGCTTTTTCTATTTCTATAAGGAATGATGTGGGGATTTTAATTGGAATCACATTGAATCTGTATAGTGTTTTGGATAGTATGGCCATTTTGACAATATTGATTCTACCTAACCAAGAGCATGGGAGATATTTCCATCTTCTAAGGTCTTCCTCAATTTCTTTCTTTATCTGTAGTTGAGTGAATTTGTTAATGTGTAACCCACAGAAAAAGACATCTTATTATCATAAGACATCTCAAGACGGATGGCAGCTAAGGACCATAGCAGGTCTCTCTGTCTCTCTCTCTCTCTCTCTGTTTGTCTCTGTGTGTTATGGAAATTGAACCCAGGGGTGCTCTACTGCTGAGCTACATTCCTATCCCTTTTTAATTTTGTTTTGAGACAGTTCTTGCTAAGTTGATGAAGCTGGCCTGAAACTTGTGATCCTCTTGCCTCAGCCTCCTGAATTGCTGGGATTACCTGCATGGACCACTGTACCTGGCCTAGAGCAGGGCTTTAGGCCTTCCCTGTAGAGCTGTGCAATGGGTGTGATCTCATTTCCCTCAGTGCCATTGTTGTTTCTCAGTTAAGATTCTCAAGGTAGATTTTGGTTGGCATGATTTGTATCAGGTGTCCATCTCTCATCTAGTGGTCTACATCCAGAGTGGTAATGTCATATTGTCCAGTGTTTCACAAACTTTAATATTCTGTCAGCTGCACTGTTGTTGAATTCTTGTGTCTATAGATCTATCATAAAGGCAGAATCTTGGGTTCTGCATTTTTAATGAACTCCCAAGGGATGTGATTGTTGCTGGTTCTTGTACTATATTTCGAGTAGCAAAGATGTGGCCATATAGCTTTGTGTGGGCCAAGTTTTGAAGATAGAGCAGGGAAATTGTTCTAAAAATGAGAGCCTAAGCAGGTATTCCAAGAGGCATCTACTATAGTTAGGAATGCTTATTGTGGTTTATATTAATAGTATTTCTATATTTTCTAATGCTAAGACTATACATGGACAAATCTCTCCAATCATGATTGTAGCCATGTTAACACAAGGATTCTCTTGTATGCTATGCAAGAAGAGCAAAAATTTGGTGACATAATGTACTCGTGGCACTGCATATGATCTGAGCCATCAGTGTGCACAATTTCTACTTGCTTCTACCAAGTTGAAAGCAAACAGGACCAGACCAGCAATACAGCTGACTAAGATTTTATCCATCTGGTCCAGCTTCTGCTTTTGGTCTATTTTGGAAACTGAAGGCTGCTTGCTTCCTGACCTCCAAGGCTGGGAGGCTCCTGCCTGCTACTTTCTGTTCATTTCTCAAACTGAGGCTACATCTGCTGTCAATTGGTTGCTGTAGTTCTAATATTTACTTTTTGGCAGGGTTTTCCAACGTGTGGCACACTCTGCCCAGTTTTTTTTTTTTTAAGTCATTGATGGATCTTTATTTTATTCATTTATTATTTATATGTGGTGCTGAGGATTGAACCCAGTGCTTCACACATGCTAGGCAAGTGCTCTACCACTGAGCTACAGCCCCATCCCACCCTGCCTAGTTTTCAGTGCACAGTTCCATGCTGGGCTTGTGATTCTGTGACCTGGCAAGTCAACAAAGGAATTTATAAAGACAGCTATGTCGCTGTTCTTTAAGGTCAAAAGAAGATCCTGACCTCTGGTGACCCTCGGGAGAGGGCAGATTCATCTGCAGGTGCTGAGGACCCTAGACATGGGATTGGGAGGGACACATGGGTCTTACAGCCACCTCTGACCTGGCGTCTTTTCTGCTCCCTCTCATTCCTGGCCAAACACTAATGGGTGCCACCCACCTTCACCCTGCCCTGGAGTAATCTTTTCTTCCATTCCAGATGTGGCTCATGTTTCCCAAGAACTGCTTTTATTTTACCTAGTGTCTGGATAACACTTTTGTAACCTCCCTTATCTCAAAGCTGGAAAAAAAATCCCATAAGTGTTTATATTATTTCTATCTTTTACAGAAAGATATAGACTAAAAAATTTAACTCCAGAATATGTCTGTTTCATGAATACAGTGTTCCTGGGCTGACTCTCTGTCACGGGACAATGATCAGCAACCTCGAGGTAGAAAATAGGAAAGTGGACAGGAATTCCACAGGACCCAGGACAGGAAGAGCTGGGTCACAATTGCCTGGGTCACGGGAGTCATGGCCTTCGATATTCTGGGCTTGTGTGACTTTAAAGGAATTTTGGAAAATGTCAAATTACCTTTCCCTTTTTAAAGTTGACACATAAAAACAATTATTCTACTTTCAGTAGTGGCAAAAGAATAATTTTCCATTTATTGCAAATATTCATATTTAAAAGTAAAGTTGTTACATTATCTTTTCAATGTATTTCTTCTTTTCAGTTAAATAGAAGAGTGAAGGATACCCTTCATTATCCACTTAAAAATAAAAGGACAAGATTTTCTTAAAGATCGGAAAATTTTACATCATTCTTTGAACTCATTTTCCCCTTCTACTTTCCTCACAGAATTTCATCTTAATGCAAAGTTTATTTGGGCTTGCAAATTTCCTATTGATCATTTTATCATACTACTCTGCTGCAAAATATGTATATAAGTGAAATTTTAAAAAATATCTAATTCTTTATAAGAATTTTAAATAAGAGCCTTTAAATAAAGTCTTTAAATAAGACTCTAAGTGTAAAAACTTAAGGGTTTTTTTCCCATTTTTAGTATACTGGTGATCTAAAATTTTTTAACTGTATTATTAAACTCCTAAAGCGAAATTATATTTTTAATGCACCTCTCAGTCAAATGGGTGAGACATTAGTGCATTTTCTTACTGAACGATTATCACACATACCTGTAAACTATTATTGCTAAACTGAGCTGGGTTTCAATATCAATTCTATCCCAACATCTCATTTTTATAGGTATTAGTGCTAAGAAACCATGTTCAAACAGATTAGTAGATAGGACTGGAAGTGGTAATCTTATATCAATGTAACCTGATTTAAAATAGAACTCCTTCTGAATTATGTGCCAAAAATAATAAGATAACCTATGATCAAATATTATTTGATGAATGGACAACTGTCTAGTTCTTCCTTTCATTTTGTGGAAAACAAACTGGAAACCACTTGATTGGTAAAAGAATTCGTGACCTGCTCATTATAGTGATACACTTCCTGAACCCATTTCCAAGGTTTTGAATTGTCCCTCTGTTAGTCACCCCAGGATGGTTTACACCTGAGGGCAACACATTGCCACAGATGGAAGAAGAGTTTTTGTGAAGGGAACAGAGACCCAGGAAAGCTACCTGACCCTATTCAACCCCAGGCAGATCAGCTGTAAGAAGGAACATGCCTTGAAGTTGAAGACTGGAAACCAATGCCCACGCATCACCAGGTGCCCACACACACCATGGGCACCTCTTCTCCAACTATCTGGTAGTCTCTGTGGGCTGGAGAAAGGAGCAGCTTTACCTCTCAGGTGATGCCCCAAACCTAGCTGAGAGTATTTCTTGTTCTCACAGCCCCATGGCTCCTAACAATAAACCAAGGCAGACTTGTTGCCCCTCTCATCTTTGTGGTCTTTTCTTAGTTCCTCCAAAGAAAGAGTGCAATCAGGAAATGACAATTATTGTTTTTCATAATAATATGCTTTTAATTGACAAAGTAATTACATGCAATAATGGAGTACATTCTTTGTAGTACATGGGGTACACCCTTCTCAGGCTCTGATAATCATTTTCTTTACATCTTTGAGATAAAAGACATAATCTCAGAATGTGAGAACATGAAGTATTAGTCTTTTCTATGCCTGACTTAATTCATTTACCAATATCCTTCAGTTCCATCCATGTTGCCACAAATGATAGAATTTTATTCTTGTTAATGGATGAGTAATATTCCATTGTATATATAAGCTGCATTTTCTTCATCCATTCATTCACTGATGAACAGTTTGGTTGAATCTGTATCTTGCCTATTGTGAAACATATTGTGAAACATCTGAGAGCAAATGTCTCAGACATATCTACTTCATTTCCTTGGGATACATACCCAGTAGTGGTATTGCTAGATCACATAACAATTCTATTTGTAGTTATTGAAGAACCTACAAACTGATTTCTGCAATGACCATACTTACACTACTGCCAACAGTATATGAGAGTTCTTATTTTTTCACATCTTTACCAGCAGGAAAAAATATTGAAATTTCCTGGGTATGTAGGCCAGGAATCAAGTACTATGCTTCTATTCTTATTTCTAAGCTGTGTGATTGGAAATGCATAGGCACCTTAGGAATACAAAACTGGAGAAAGATCAGCTACATGAGTCACAATAGATCCTGACCTAAATTAGGCCTTGAGCCAATCTGTCTTTGAGAGCAGAGAAAGGAAAACAACTTTTTAAAAAAGTCCAGCTATTTAAAAATAGTTGTCACCTTTCAAGAAGACCTTGGTCATTTTCTGTAAGAACTGGTGATCTCATACAATGTTGCAGCCCGTATAATTAAGCTCCGTCTTGCTGTGGTTCTGCTGCAAGGTAATACAGTGTTTCCCTTCTACAGAGCCCAGTGGGAGGAGAAGACTGGGAGGAAAGAGCTGCCCTGTGTGGCTGTGAAGGCTCGCAGGCATTCTCCCCATTATTCCTCTCTTGTTCTGTGGGAATGGGAACATGCTCTACAGAGCAGAAGGGAGAAATGATTTCCTGGGCTCTTACTTAATTTGCATAACAATCCATGAAGTTTGTATTATTACCACAATTTTATAGATAAGGAAATTGAGTCTCAGAGAGGTTAAAATGACTTGTCCAATGTCTTGTTCAAGTGCCACCAAAACCAGGACCAGAAATCCAAGTGTGTCTCATTACTGAGCCTCTAATCTTTCCAAAATGCCATGTGGGCTGCTGTAGATAGAAAAATGTCTGCTGTCATTCTTTTCTTGGCTGGAGCATGTGGCTAGCTGTGGAGGGGACCCCAGATGGGAGTTAAGGAAGCTGTTAAACAGGTGACTAGACTTAAGAAATGCTTAGCAAATGTGTGTCTAGAGCAACTCTTCTCAACCCTTTTCACAGCAGAGCACAAAAGTAAAAGGAAGCATTTATTTGGCAGATTGGTTTATGCAAAAGAAGGAAGTTGTTCAAAGCCAGAAGCAAAGGACTCAACTAAAAAACTGAGGGCTCTATAAATCATTTGCTACTCATTTAAGCATGGGTGCTGGGTGCTCTAACACATGGCACTGTGCATGGGCATTCAATGCTGTCTACAGGAACAGTTATCATTTATTTGGGCCTCTGCAGGCCAGTATTCCTACAGGGGATGAACAATAGATCATCCCATTTTGAAATCTCAACAATGACATGCTGACTGTCCTCAGAGCATTGATAAGGGTGGGTGGAAGCAAATAGAATAATGCTTCATTTATTGGCAGCTATGAGTAACATCTCTTGTCCTTTGAAATAGAGAAATAGCATAGATCAGATTACTTATCGATCAGGACGTTGCTCACTGTTTTCTCTTTCCTTTTCAACTGGATGACAATCCAAAGGTTGCATTGGATGAAATAAAGAGAAGTAATACAAAATGGAGTTTATGGCTCTCACTTTTAACTCAACTTGCTGGTAATCACAGAATATATAAGTACATATGGATGTGTGCGTGTGTCTGTGTTTGTGTAAAAGAAAACATATAGGTATATTGTGTTAGTCAGCTTTTCATCACGGTGACAAAATACTTCAAATAATAAAATTAGAAGGAAGAAAGGTTTATTTTCATTCATGATTTCAGAGGTTCAGTTTATGGTCACTGGCCTTGCTGTTTTGAGCCTGTGGCAGCATAGTATATCTCATTGGAAGCATATGGCAGAGCCCTGTTTACTTTTTAGCAGCCAGAAAGCACAGAAAGAGGTAGGGGCCAGGGTTCCAATATACTCTTCAAGGGCATACCTCCAGTGACCTAACTTTTTCCCACTAGGCCTCACCTCCCAGAGGCTCCACCACCTCTGGCTGCTAGAGGCTGGCAATTCAGCTTTTAACATATGGGTCTTTGGGAGTTCCTTATAAACCATAGCATATGTATTCTTAGAAGATATGTGTAAGCAGGTCCTAGAGATTTAGGTAAATGAGATGACATTAGCGTATTTTGAGGATGATAAGATTTACTTTTGGAAAAAATAAATAAATAAAATTACTGGTGACAAGAAAAAAAAAAAAAAAAGAAAAAAAAGAAAAAAAAGATTTACTTTTGGGCTACTTGGGGTTTCTTGGTTTTGCTTTCACATTTTGAAGGTTTTCCTTAGAGAAGCCTCCAGGCAGTGATGGATGGATCCTTTGTAGCTAGGGTCTGATTGAGCAGAGGGGAGGTGGAGCTGCCTAAGTGGGGTGATTTCAGAAGACAGTAATGCCCACCTATGTCAGTTTGGCTGGAACCACTGTTTGCAGAACCATGCCAGAAATAAAGCTCCAGTGAGAACACTCAGGCCAGGACTCTTAGGTACAGGGAAGTCAAAAACAAGTTACAGACAGTTGTCCCGTCACATGCTTGACTTTGGGCAGATGATTAAATTTTTTGGCCTCAGTTTCCTCATCTAATAAAGGGAGCTCTTAAGATCTTCTGGCTTTCACTTCCTGTGATTCCACTCACTGCAGTATCCGAAACCTCTTTCTGAAGACCATGTGTGCTTCACGGGGCAGACAAGGGATGAATGGGAAGGATTTCAACGTTTCCCCTGAACACTTCAAAAGATTTCAACTTACATTAGACCTAAATAACTATGTGAAATACCTCACTCACAAGTAAAACAGTAGCAACTGTTTCAGAGTGTCGGTTATAGACATACGGAACTACCCTATGAAAGGAAATCAGTGTATAGGTTGGTTGGTTGGTTGGTTTCTTTGCTTTTATAGATCAAGATTAATGTTAAGTAAGTGTTCTGGTCAGCTTTTTCATTGCTGTGACTTAAAGATCCAACCAGCACAATTGTATGGAAGGAAAGTTTATTTAGGGGCTCACTATTTCAGAGATCTCAGTCCATAAGTGGCTGGCTCCATTCCTTGGGACTCAAGGTGAGGCAGGACATCATGATTGGAAGAGTATGGCAGAGGGAAGCTTCTCCCATGGTGATCAGAAAGCAGAGGGGACTGGGGGAGGGGGAGACTTCACTCTCCAGATACAAAATATATACTCCATAGCCATGCCCCCAATGAGCCACTTCCTCCAGCCACACCCCACCTGCCTCCAGTTACCACTCAGTTAATTCCATCTGAGATTAATTAACTGATTATGTTAAGGCTATGACTCAATCTTTTCTTCTCCAAACCATCTTGCATTTTCTCAACATGTCAGCTTTTGGGGGACACCTCACATCCAAATCATAACAGTAAGGTTGATCTAAATAAAATGTAAGCCCCAGTATCATTGCTGCAATCAATGCAACTTTTCCTTTGCAATACAATTCACATGGATTCCCTGGTCTCATCCCCCACCCCCCACCACCCTGCTACCCCCATTTGGCTTACTGAATCAGATACTCCTGGGATGAGACATTGCAATCTGCATTTAAAAGGCTCTCTGGGCACTTTTGATGTGTCATATTCTGCACTTTGGATGCTCTAATGGGGCAGAAATGTATGTATATTGTGACTCTGATGAGCTAATTATTGGCCTTGGAGGAGTACTTGGAATTTTTATAAACATTTTAGAGAACTGTGGGAGTATGGGACCTGGAGGTGACATTTGATCCTAAGAAATCATAAATTGTATTTTTTTTCATTTTCTTGTGTCTGTAAAATGATGGTTTTCCATTTTTAATATGGAGAGTTGTAGCCTTGGTACCTCTCTACTCCACACTCTCTCCCATTTGATACCTCAAAGAGTGTTTTGTCCACATGAACGAAGATGTCTGCCCTGAGCTTTGGTCTCTTTTTTGGTGCTAGTGAGCTGAGCTGGCCACTTTCTTGAGAAAAAGTCATCCAAAGATTTAGGGCAACTCTAAGCCAAAGAGTTCCATAGAACTATGTTCTATAGTTTCTTTAACACTTGGATTCTAGCCTTTTCACCCTTTTTTCCCCTACTATATCCTCTCCAATTTGATAGCCTCATCTGGCTGCTGTGAGGGGTTATGGAAGACAGAAAAGGATTAAACTGCTTCTTTTTCCCTTTTTAAGCAAGAACACTAGTCTGGTTTCTTTCAGCTTTTTCAAGTCTCAAATTGCTTTCCTTCCATCCTCATTATCCAACCTATTGAATACTAATTTGGTTAATGCTGCTTCTACTTGAATCATTATGGCTTCCTTGATACTTTTCATGGCCCATTCCCTGAAGAATTTGGCATTGAGGGGCCAGAAAACTGATTCTATCAATTGAAGTAAGCCCTAGCTTATGTTTTAGGCATTTTGAAAACCAGAGACATTCAATGAGTTTGAGTAATAAAGATTACAGGAATAAAATGCATAGAATTAAGAAATCCCATGGAAACGAGAAGATGCTTGGACACTGGGAAGTCATTCAGGATGAAATAGGCCCTTGATAACATGGTTATCTTGTTGCTCCCTGGTGGACCTATCTCAACTAGAGTTTTGCAACATCAAATATGATGACTTAATCATTCTGTATGACTCAAGATCAGACCTCCCAAGAGAGAGAATCTTCCTGGATTGGCTTTTGTGGTGGGCCACCTCAGTCTGCTGGACACCCTCCAGATGAGCTACTTTTGACCTCGGTGTACACAATCAGTTATGACTAAGGAAGTAGAGAACACATCATATGAAACTTGGTCCTTGTCTTAGGTTGCATTCCCTAGAAGCAGATACTGAGGATTCATGTGAAAATGATTTATCAGGAAATGTCCTATTGGGAAAAAAATATGGTAGAAAAATGGAGGAGTGGGATCCAGGAAGGAAGTCAGAAAAGGAGAAACATAACTTAGATTCAATCCCATTGGAGGATCTCTGGAGACAAGATAAGTCATATCTCTGAGGGGTGCCAATCAGAGGCAAAGAAACTGATATTCTTGGTCTCAGTAGTCTTTGGTTAAGGGTTGACTTAAAGTGCAAGTTCCCAGGAATTTTTAGCTTTTCTTGTACAAACAGAGCAGATTCTGACAACCTGAGGCAATCCGTCTTCAAGGAGATACAGGAGTACGGTGTCAGGAGTTAAAGTGCACTGGCAGCTTGCGCTCAAGAAAATAGTGCAAAGGCTGGGCTTGGTGACACACACTTGTGATCTCAGGTACTCAGGAAGCCGAGGTAGGAGGATCACAAGTTTGAGACCAGCCTGGGAAATTTAGTGAGGCCTTGTCTCAAAATTTTAAAGAAACAACACAGCAACAACAAAGTAACAGGGCTGGGGATATAGCTCACTGATGGAGTGCTTGCCTAGCACACATAAAGAGCTGGGTTGCATCTCTAGTACTGCGAAGAAAAAAAACCCAAGGATTCAGGGGCACATGGGTTAGAGCACTGACAACATCTGCTACAGCCATTCAAAGAATTAGCTAGAGAGATTTCCTTCACCAGGGATTGTGGTCATGGCTGCACCATAAACCAAAGAGTGTTTTCCCCATATAGCTTGCCTATGACATTAACAAAGTGGGTTGGGAGCCCAGGCTCAGGTAATAGAAAATGCAGTCTGTCATCTCTACAGCCAGGCAACCTTACAAATGGCTGACTGAAGCAAACAAAGGCTATCACAAATCAGACTCTAGTTAACATGAGCCAGCTTGATTCCAATTTTTAAATAAAACATAAATTGTTTTCAACAATGTCAACCAAAATAAATTAACTTTCTTATTAAATCACTGAAAAATGTCATTTCAAATATTTTATAAAAATACAGCACATCTGTTGCTGTCCAACTCCACTTTTATTTCCACAAACTCTTGTCAGTTTAAATATCCTGTAGATTTTCTATGTAACTGTATTCTAGCCTTTTAGGATTCCCTGTATGATGCTACTTTTTCCTCTTCTGAGCTCCCAAGAGATCTAAAATGTATGCATATGTATATGCATACACATTTTAATGATATTGAAAATATAACATAATTTACAAATAAAAATAAAACCCTATTATAAATTGTGTATAGCAGATTGATTTTCACAGAATGCTTTTATGGATTTTTATTTGTATCTCTAGCCAACCTATAGTTGCAATTAATGAGCAAGAAGAGTTCCAACATGAATGTTGGTTGGTATTTCCATTTACATTACATTTGGGAATTTTTCCAATATCACAGCACCAGCAAGTGCCAGGAGAAAAGATGCTCCTTCTTTCTAGAAGTTGGCCCCCATTCATTCATTCATTCATTCATTCCTTCATTCATTCAGTAAAGATGTGCTAGATGTTCATGACAGGCCAAACTTGATTACACGTGCTAAGAACAAAAGAAGAACATGTAAAAAGAAGGTCTAGTCCTTTGACATGGAGGAAAGGTCACAGACTTTGGGTCAGACAATCCTAGGCTGGACTCTGACTCTATTTACCTTTTGAATAATGTGATACTGGTCAAGTTACTGAACTTTTAAATCCCTCTAAATGATGAGTAATATTTTCAGTCTTATGGGCTTATTGTGAGAGGTATAGATGAGGTGGTGAGTGTGAGGTTTCCACAGAGTAGGTGCTTTAAACTGGTTCCTGTGATAAAGGCTGGAAAACACTATCCTTGTCTCCATGGGACTCAATTTAATAGAACAGGCAACATGTGGAAATATATGACAATATAATAGTGGCTTTTGTGGAAACATAAAGACAAGATGATGGAAGCTCACTATATTCCATGTGGTCAGGAGATCACAAGAGAAAATGTTAACTGGAGTGTGCCATTTAATGTCTGAATCACAGCTCTCCTATGTGCTAAACAAGGGGTTAGACGATGATATCTAACCTTGACAGGGTTTGCATGCCTTGGTTCTCTGGAACAGCTCCCAACAAGGTGTGCCCTGCAATTTCATGTTATGAAAAAGTCTATTCAATTAAAAATGCTAACTGCAATACACACCCTTTTAAACAGCCTGGTAACATAAGCAAAACACAACAGCGACAACTGATATCACCTTATCATTGCTGTAAATGATAAAAATTCTTAATGGCACTCACACAACTAAGCTTCCTAATCAATCCTCCACAAAGCCCTTTTCTACACAGTGTTATATTCTGAATGTTTGGTCCATTTGGATCCCACATCCAGATTGACAGTCAGAGACTGACATTTCTGTTTCCAAAGTACTGATTCCCAATGCAGAACACAAGGGAAATAATACCATGGATATTGGTGGTGCAAATTTGATTAATGTGTCACAAATTTGTTTCTAAGCAAGTTCTAAGAAAAATGATAATCATTTTAATCAGGGGGAAGGAGGAAGGAGGAGTACTGGGGACTGATCAGAGCAAATTATATTCCATGCTTTTTAAATGATTTCAAAATGAATCCTAATGTTATGCATGATTAGAAAGAATGAATAAAAAAAAGAAAAAGAATACATTTCAAGAACCTACATTATGTAAAATGTATATGGTAAATATTTCTATTACTCCTTCTACAATGCAAAAATTCCCAATTGTCTTGTATAAATTGCTAGAAAAATGTAATTGTGGAATTAAGGAATAAATAGAGTAGAGCTATTTGGCTATAAAGACAATGTTTTCTATTTATTTTTTCTAAACATTTTTTCTAAACATTCCCCCCCTTCATATCCTCATATACTTCTTTTATTTCTCTTATTCCTTTTATCCTTTTTAAAAATTTTTCCATGAGCCACCCTTAAACACACACAAACTTTTAGACAAGATACTTAACAGGGGAAAACAGTCATAAACCACAATGGAGTTGGAATTCTTTATTAAATATATAGATAATCCGTTATTTCTATATTAATTTCTAATATCTAGTAATTAGGGGACATGGGCATATATTTTCTCCTTTTAAACTGAAACATTTTTAGGACACTTACCATATTTCACTGCAGAATTGCTTCTGTCACATAATATGTATTCACAAATATGCCATGCATCCTAATCTTGTACCAAAGACATTTTAGTGATAGATGATTTTTAAGTAATGCTGGCACAATTAAAAAAAACTTCACATAATAGTCACACCTGGCATATTTTCCAAAAACATTTTGACATAAAATCTATAATATTTATGTGATGAACTATGGTAACACTGAACTTTGGAACTGCTTCATTATGCTGGAACAGGTTTCCCAAACTAATGTTCCATGGAAATATTAACAATTATTCTGAGTTTTGAAAACTCTGTAGTTAGAATCCTATGAGGAAATACAAATTGACATTATAAAAACTCAGAATTTCTGTCTTAGAGAAATCTATTTAGCTGTCTTTGTGCTAGAAAGTCACAACTTTATTTGATTCTAGAACTATTACTGATTAATCTAATGTTCCAGGGAATACATTTTGGGAGACATTGATCTAATTCAATAATAATTTTCTTTTTCTTATTTTATTTTTTTTAAATGTTTTTTAGTTGTTGATGGATCATTATTTTATTCATTTATTATTTACATGTGGTGCTGAGGATCAAATCCAGTGCCTCACGCATGCTAGGCAAGTGCTCTACCACTGAGCTATGGCCCCAGCCCCTCTTTTTCTTATTTTAAAGAGCTGAGGAAAGGAATTTGTTGACTCTATCTCAGCTTCCAAGGGCTGCCTCATAATGGTAGCAACAGACTCCCTGCTTATGTTTCCTTCCCTGGCATGTTTAACAAGCTTCCCACTCACTGTCTCCTGCTCTGTCTTCTAGAGTGAGCAGAAGTTCATCCACCAACCTATTATGATCTTGCAGATCTTTAAAGGAGTGCACGAAGTAGCTGTGGGCTGGCTTCAGCTATCCAAGCCTGTTCTTTTGTGACTCAATCAGACTTTCTGCAAACAGTAAGCATTGCCTTGAAAAATTTCAATCCTAGAACACTGAGGAAGTTTTATTTAAACTCTCTTGTACTCATTGCACCCTGCAGCTTTGTCTGCTTTCCATTGCTATAACAAATCACCTGAGATAATCAAGTTAAAAAGAGAAAAGGTTTATTTTGGGTACAGTTTCAGAGGTTTCAGTCCATCATCAGTTGACTCATTGCTTTGGAGGCCTATAATAAGGCAGTACAAAATTGTAAGAGCACATGGTGGTGGAGCAAAACTGCTTCTGGGGTGACCAGAAAGTAGAGAGATAGAGATACAAATAGAGATAGAGATAGAGAGAAAGAGCGAACGAGAAAAGAAGGAGGAGGAGGAGGAGGAGGAGGAGGAGGGAAGAGAAGTTAAGTTCTGGGGTCCCCAAATCCCTGTCAAAGGTACTGCCCAATGACTGAACTTCCTTTCACTAAGCCCCATATTTTAAAGGTTCCACCACCTCCCAATAATGCCACAGGCTGGGGACCAAGCCTGTAACACATGGATCTTTGGAGAACATTTCAGGTCTAAACTATAGCACCTACTCTGTGTACCCTTCTCTCTCCCACCTAGAAAACACATTGTTTACATTGCACTATTAAAGGTGTTTATCTACATGAGAGTTGATCTTAAAACCTCTCAACAGGAGACCTTTGCCCCAGTGTTAGCCTTATCTACTGTCATCAGTCCCACAGGGCATCAGCATTTATTGACCATGTGCTGGCACAGTAATCCTTCTTTTCAGGGATGTCGAGGGAGTTGAAGGAGTTTGTGGGTGAAAGGGAAGTGCTTGGCATAGAATAATCATTCTTCTTCATGGTTGGTACTGTGTTTTCAATTTACTATTTATTTCCTGACAAGGGCAGCCTTGGAGGAAGGGCAGGCTCATCATTGTGCTCTTTGCAGGATAGGATTCTTAAATAGATGGAGACACAGTCTCTACTATCAGGGAATTTATTACTTATTTTGCTATAGCATAGAGGTAAAGAGCACAGGTATTAAAGCCAGACTGACCTAGATTCAAAGCAGGGCTCTTCTTTTTGTCTAGGTGACACTGGTTAAGACATCTAACCTCTATTACCTCTTCTAGAAATAGAAATAATAGTCTATCCTATAGTGCTATGGGGAGCAGTACATGAGATGCTATATGTCAAACCTTACTATAATGTATGACATATGGCACAGAATAAGAACTCAATAAAATATTAATGGTTATTTGTATTATTGCAGTGCAATAATGTGTGTGTGCGTGCATGTGTGCAATCACAAGGAGTGTTCAGACTGTGGAGACAGGCACATTAAATAAATGTAAAAACAAGTAGATTGCAAGAGTTCTCCCCTATCTACAAAGGATTTGTTCCAAGGCCCCAGTGAAACAAATAGGATAAAATCCTACTTATAAATTATGCATAACAAGAGATTAACAACAATAATTTGTCATGGATCTTATCAATCTCAGCATATGATTTTTTCTTTCATTATGAAGTTGAGAACTTTTATCTTTTTCACTTAAAAGAAGCACTTTACAGCTTATTTTTGGCATATCCAAATTGTTAGTACCATCATGCTTGCTCTTTGGGGTCACTGTTAAATAAAATATTTCTACATAGTAATATATCACAATAGTAGATCCGATCACTGAGATGGTTACTAAGTAGCTAATGAGTGGATAGCACATGCAACATGGATACTCTGGACAGAGGAATAATGATTCTGATCTGGGATGGGACAGTGAGGAAGTATGAGATTTCATCACATCACTCAGAATGGCACACTATTTAAAACTTATGAATGTTTTACTTCTAGAATTTTCTATTTTCTATTTTGGACTCTTGTTGACTACAGGTAACTGAAACCAGGAAACAAGAAACACAGATGAGAGGAGTCTATTGTATATGTGCTATACAAATGAAGACAAGGAAAGATAAATTATTTCCTTTTTAAAATATTTTTTAGTTACCTTTATTTTATTTATTCATTTATATGTGGCACAGAGAATCAAATCCAGTGCCTCACACATGCTAGGTGAGCACTGTACCTATTGACCTATAACCCCAGCCCTGGACAAATTATTTCTGATGTGCAAAACAAACAATATTTTGAAGGTAGCATTTGACCTTGACATGAAAAAATGAGTAGACTTCATACAAAGTTGGGGAGGAAGAGAATTAATTCTAAGTGGAGAGAGAAGTATGGGCAAATCATGAATGCAGAAAAATGCCAGAATGTTCTTGGTGAGGTGGGAGCAGGGGTTGTGTGTTCACCTTGTTTGGGATGCTGGGGTGGGAATGGGAGATTGGAAAACCATCCTGGATCCAGATGATGGAGGGCTTTAGATTATGATCTGAGGAGTTGGATCTCTCTTAAAACTCTGAGTAAACAACAAAAGTTTCTGAGCAAAGTAATAGTAAGGAATAGGAAGGTCTGAATGAACCCAGACCTTCACTTTCTTCCACAGCTCTTTGGTGGAAATTCTTGTTCTGCCACTCGGTTCATGGCTCCTGTTTTCATTCCTGTGACAGTATTTGCCAAAGGAGCAGACATTTAGCAGAGACATTAAGTAAACATACCTGGGTTTTATGAACATTGGAGAAGTCATGCCAATGTCAAGGAACATTCTTCTCACCATTCATGGAATGATTCAGAACCAGAAAATGTCTGGCTTCTAATCCCTCTATAGAACTGTGAGCTCAACTGACCTTTAGAAGCTGTCAGAGGCAGAATGCCCCTCCCCTCAGGATTGCACCCTCCTCAGTGCCAAGCACCAGGTGCAGGTGAACTGCTGAGTATTTAATGCTGAGCAAAATAGATCTGGGTCCTACTCTACCTTCCTGTCACTTCCATTCTGGAGGGGAATTCCGATGTTAATAAAATAATGACACAAATAACTGGAAATATGATAAATGTCATGAAGGAAAGGAGTTGGTGGAATATAACAGGGTGACCCAGTTGAGTTTGGGTGATCAGGCATTACTCTTCTGAGGTAATTACATTTTAGTGGGGAAATGGTCCAGGCAGAGAGAACAGCATGTGAAAATGCCCTGAGGTGGAAACAATTTGGAGCACTGAAAAATCTGAATAAAGGACAATAAGGAGGAAAGAGGCAAGGATAAAGTCAGGGGAATAGGAAGGACATGGTCATTCAAGACATGGTGAATATGTTCACCATGAGGGTGAACTGTATGTATATACATATTATATATACGCATACACATGTGCATATATTATATATATGCATATATAGTATGTATATATAGTTTTTGATTTTTATTTTTTGGAAGTGGTGCTGGAGATCAAACCCAGGGCCTCATGCACATTAGGAAAGTGCTCTTCCACTGGGTTACATCTCTGGTTCTGTAACATAACCAATTTACATTTTAAAAAAAAATTTTTTAGTTGTAGATGAACACAATACCTTTATTTATTTTATGTGGTGCTGAGGATTGAACCCAGTGCCTCCCACGTGAGGCAAACTCTCATCCGCTGAGCCACAACCTCAGCCCCAGCCAATTTACATTTTTTTAACATTTATCTTTTAGTTGTAGGTGGACAGAATATCTTTATTTTATTTTTATATGGTGCTGAGGATCGAACCCAGTGCCTCACGCATGCTAGGAGAGCATGCTACCACTGTGTCATAACCCCAGCCTGCCAATTTACATTTTTAAAAGACCACCTCAGCTGCTGTTGTTGGGGAAGATTAGAAGTGTGAACCCTGTCTAGAGGGTAATGCCCTCATCCAGACAGGAGATGTGGTGGCTTAAACTATGATGGTGGAGACTGAGATAAATGGATGCATGGATGCATTTAAGCTACCTTTTCAGAGGCAGCAGTGGCAGCAATTGGTGGACGAGAAGTATGGATAAAGGAAAAGGACATTAATAATGGCTCTGAAGTTTCTGCTTGAGCATCCAGGTTCTATTTCCTGAGAAAAGCAGCCGTGCAGGAAGGGCAGGCTCATCACTGTGCTCTTTGCAGGACAGCAATCTTAAGAAGATGGAGACACACTCCGTACTGTTAGGGCTGTCAGGGAATTTATCAGAGGTGAAGAGCCAAAAATGCACCAAAGAAATCTAAAACCAACCACTTCAGGCCTGTAAGGATAGTTGGGTTTGCAAAAAGACTAAAGATAGTAAGTGTTAGTGAGGATGTAGAGAGAAGGGAATCTTCTCATACTGAATTTGTGGGAATGTAAATTAGGACAGCTATTATGGAAAACTGAATGGAAGTTTCTCAAAATTAAAACAGAACTTCCAAATGAACTTAAAATCCCACTACTGTGTACATCCAAAGGAACTGAAACTAGTATTTTAGGAGATGTCTGCACTCCCAGTTTATTGCAGCATTATTCACAACAGACTAGATTTGGGATCAATGTAAATGTTCATTGATAGATGAATGGATAAAGAAAATGTGATATATACATAATGGAATGATATTCAACCTTCAAAAACAAGGAAATGATGTCATTTGCCACAACAGGGATGAACCTAAAGAACATTATGTTAATTAAAATAAGCCAAGCACAGAGGAACAAATACTACATGATCTCACATCTGAAATCTAAAGAAGTTACACTCATAGAAGCAGAAAGTAGAATGGTGATCAGCAGGGCTTGAAGAAGGGTGGTAGGGAGATGTTGGCCACAGAATACAAAATTGAGTTAGCCAGGAGGAATAAGTTCAAGAGATCTATTATGCATCATGGTGACTATAGTTAACAACAATGCATTGTATTCATGAAAATTGTTCAGAGAGTAAATCTGAAGTATATTCAACACAAAAAAACCTGTGAGGTAACACATCTGTTAATTGTCTTAAGTTAACCATTATAATGTATACATATTTCAAAACATTGTGTTGTACACCATAAATATATATGATTTTGTCGATTAATAGAAACAAATCATAAACCAAATTTAGGGGTATTCAATATAATCAATGGTCAGATGAAAGAAAGACAGGTGGGAATTGGAATAGTCAAGGAGAAGTTCTGGAAAGAGGAGGAAGGTCAGGCTTTGGAGGCACTGATGAGGGGAAAGACCATGCTGGGTGTGGAGAATAAACACAGACCATGTCCCAGAGAGGCATGAATGGGTAGCACCAGATACAGGAGCAATAGAGAAGCTGGTCTGTCTTCTCAGCCGCTTTTAATCTCTGAGCCTTTGCTTCTGCTGCTGTCTGGAATACCCTTTCCCACGCAATTTTAAATTTTCCTGGCACAAATAAGAGTTGACTTCATGGTACACTCATTGTGCTCTGACCTTAGTGTCACAGCACCAGAACAGTTAGGCTCACTCATGGGTTTTCCTATTTGTCTACGTTTCCCAGGTTTGTAGCTCCTTTAGTGTGGGGAACATGTATTGTTTGTGGTCTTTTCCCCAATGCCTGACACATAGTATTTGGCACTTAACAAATGATGGTTGAATGAATGAATGAGAAATCATAGAATCATAGGCTGTGACTATCTCATATGGGCACGGGGCTGCAGATGGACAAAAGAGCTTCAGTGTTTTGCTTTGAACATTGAGTCCCTACTATTGAAGAGGAGTTGTACTAACATTATGGAATTTAACTTGGATAGATGAGAGATGTTTGTCTAGCTCATGGATCTTACAATTTAGGAAAATTATATTGGAGGGTGGTAGTGTTGTACTAGACCAGACACTAGGCCAGAGATGTGAAGATAGGAGATAACAATTTAGATGTGCAACTTGACTTCTTTGATACAGGGTTAGTCATGACTAGGTGATAATCCATGTTGAGGCCATGAACATATTCCATTTATTTATAGATTGGACAGGGAAAGAAAGGGAATTGTACGTGGAAACTTGAAGAAGGAAAGTCTAGTGGTTTAATTCAAAAACAAGAATTGTTAGCATATGCTTAACAAAGGAAGGGAAAGTTCCTAGGCAGAAAGAGAAGTGGAAGTGTTTGCACAGTAAAGGATCTATTTAAAGTATCTGGGTGGTGGGAGCCATGTGGTTCTGAGTGGATATTAATGAGAAAATTTTCCTTTTCTAAGGATGAGGTCATGAATAA
Source organism: Geosciurus inauris (assembly GCA_004024805.1). Taxonomy (NCBI): domain Eukaryota; kingdom Metazoa; phylum Chordata; class Mammalia; order Rodentia; family Sciuridae; genus Geosciurus; species Geosciurus inauris. The sequence goes on from PVHX01001902.1 coordinate 126,033, forward strand.
GAGAAGAGACCTGGGGTTGGTAAAGTATGGAAGGGAAGAGGAAGACATGACAATGATTTGGTCTTCATGTAATTGGAGGCTAAGTTTTGCACTCACCAGGAGTCTAGGTATAAAAAGTGAGTTCTACGAGAGATGGTTCTTTTGTGTATTAGGAAAATGCACAGAGCTGAGTAAACAGATTTCTAAAGAGTCATATCTAAGTATAGACTGAACATGAGTAACAGTGATGTGTAGTGGGCAGCATGTGCTAAACTGGTAGCACAACTGCAGTTTGGGAGTAAGACTGGAGGATACAGCTGTGGGCATGAGTCAGCCATGAGGCTGGGGCCAGTGGGTGGAGTCTAAGAGGGAGGATAGATAGACCCACCCTTGGCTTCTAATGAGGAAATAGAGCTGTGAAGGGGCTGATGCATCTGGATGAAGAGTAATGGCTGAATGTTAGGAAGCACCAGTACCAACTGGAGAGGAAGTTTCTTGTCTGCAGGGCAGAGGAAGGAAATTATCAAGATGGCCTCAAGCTGTGTGCTCCTTAGGTCAAATTATAAAATAAGCAAAATCTGCTTTATGGCCTCTCCACTTCTACATCTTTGATAGTCTTCAACTTTAGTAAGCATCCTACATTCATATTCTTATTCAATAAAAATTGATTGTGTACCTCCTTTATAGCAGGAGGAAGCCACGTACTGGGGGTACACAGAACAAAGACAGGCACATTCTTGAACTTATGGGGCTGCTTAAGGAGGCGAGTTTGAATAGCTTAATGCAGGTTGGTTTGCTTTGTTCCTTTTGTAAATGAGACACATAAAAATTGATGGAAATCTCCATTGTAAAATAAGGTGGAATGGTTAGAATGAACCTCTTAATTCCAGTGAAGATTTGATAATAATGTAACAATCTTTTGAGGGGATATCTAACCATGTTTTTTTAAAACCATTAAACTCTTTGAAAATCATTCAGTTCTTTCTGTGCAAGTTGACCAATTTAACCTGAAATTTTAATCAGGAGATTTATAAAATTCACTGACTCAATGTAACACACAAAACACCAAATTCTGCTAGAATTCCATCTGTTGGTTTTAAATCAGTCACTGAATGAATTTGATATTCAATTAGCAATCATATTGAGCATTTTGTGTGCAAAACACAAAGACTGTATCATCTTCAAGAAGTTTTCAGGTAATTAATTCTATTTTAGAATATATTAAGGTTAGATGTGATGTGTCCCCCAAAACTCCTGTGTTAATGCAGGAATGTTCAGAGGTAAAGTGATTGAACTGTGAAAGCTGTAACTTAATCAGTCCATCCTAGTTTGAATGAATGGGTGGTAAGTTCAGGCGGGTGGAGTGTGGCTGGAGAGTTGGGGCACTGGGGGTGCCCTGAAAAGGTACATCTTACTTGTGGCCCCTTCCCTCTCTCTCTTTGCTTCCTTGCTGCCATGAAGGGAACAGCTTTTCTCTACTGATCCTTCTCTCAATAACATGCGGTCTCACTTTGGGCCCAGAGCAATGGAGTTAACCATCTGAGTTAACCATGGACCAAGACCTCTGAAATTGTGAGCCCCAAATAAATTTTCCCTCCTCTAAGTTGTTCTCATTAGGTGTTTTAGTCACCATGATGAAAGAGCTGACTAAAACAGAATGGTTGCAAGCTTCTGGCCCAAAGAATCAACATGTTAGTATTCACTGTGTTGTCTATAGTTGGGCCCATCCTGAAATCCAAGAGTTAATACAAAATGCAGCACATTATGGTTGAAAGAAAAAATAATAATAACAAAGGTAGCTCAGAATGAAAAAATTAAGCCAGAAGTAGAAAGATCTAATGATAGGAACATAAAACAAAAGGACAGCATTGGCAGTGTCCCCGTGTGGCATGGTAGCCTAGACTTGGCTTGTTGAGTCCTGTATCCAGTCTAATGAGATGTTTCTCTTCCATCAGGTGTTTCTCATAGTTTTCCTACTTGGGAAAGTATTTTTGACTTATCCCCATTGTTAGAGGGCTGTGCCGTTTAAGTAAGCTTTGGTGGTGGCATTCTAACTTTTGTATTTTAGATTCCTGTGAGTTTGGTTGGCCTTAGCCTCTGATAAACCAGAGATATTCACAGCACCAAGTTTCTGAATAACTGAAACTGAGGACTCCCCAACCTGGAGTCTCTTCAGTAAGGTCCCTTAGGGGTTGCTTTATCCTGGAGAGCCTCCCAGCCTTGCTCTTTGGTGCAGTGTCACACAAACAGTACCGGTAATGATTAATATTGCTAATTAGTGTTAGTAGTTCCCCAAGTAACAGCAAATTCTGCTGCTCATACAGGTAGACTTGCTGCTTCATAGAAAGCGTCTTGAACGTTGACAGAGCTGAGCTTTATTGTTAGTTCTGCTGCTGGGTGACTATGTTTAAGTCAATTAAAATCTCCCAGTTTTAGCTTCCACATCTGTAAAACATGGACTCCAATTACAGAGCTGGAAGGAGTTTACATGGATAAACAATGATGTGTGTAAAACATGTGGCCTAGTGACTGGATGAAACTTTGTTACTGTTTACAGAAAATTTTGGTAGAGAGGGAGTCTCCAACTTTTTCCTTAAAGTGAGGAAGGAAAGATGATTAGATAATCCCGTCTAGGGAGAAGTTCTGCTGGAGAAAAGTCAAGCATAAAGGTGGGCGCTTGTCAACATTCCAGGACAGTTGTTTCGCTCCCTGTTGCGCGTTAGAATGGGCCACCAAGTTCTATGCATCTGAAAGAGTTCAGAATGAAATGCTTCGAGAAAAGGGTTGGGTGATCGTCGTGACCAGTTACTTGGGTTGCCTTCACCCCTTTCACCTCCGGGACCCAGTCGTTCTTCCTGGGGACCGCGGTTACTAAGCGCGAGAGCGTCCCTGGCAACCGCCTTCCGCGGGGTTTCCTTCCTGGCCTTGCAGCTTCTACCTCCCGCCTCTCCCCTGACTGACCAATCGGCTCCCGGCCAGTCCCCCGGGGCGGCCGTTGAGTGGCCCGCGGGAGATGTTGACACAGATGGGAAAGGCGGGGCCGGAGGCCGGACCGGTCGGGGTCTGAGCCTCAGTGGGCGATGGTAGTAGGTCTTAGACCTTTGCTTTTACTGCCCCCCTCCCCGCCCCTCGCCGGCATACAATGACAGGTGAGTGGTCTCCTGGACCCGCGTCTGCTACTGGGGCGACCCCCGGCAGGGTCCCTCTTCGCCTGTCAGGGCTCCAGCGTTTGGCCTCAGAATCACGGGAAGGTGGCAGAAACCCTTTATTTCTCCTCTACTCTGGCTCAGCCTTTCTCCTCCAATAAAACCGTACAGACCCACGGACACCTCCTACCTAGTGCCCTATGCTCGCAAGATTTATCTTTCTGATCCTTTTCAGGGGTTTTTTGTAAATGAGGAGCCAGAAAAGGGGTATCTGAACCCTGGAGTCCCCCTGGAGTCAGACAATTTCTTAACTTGTTAACAGTTTAAGAAAGCCAATAAAATATTCTTTTCCTTTTTTAAAAAATGAAATACTTCACACAGTAAGTATAATAAACAAGCATCCATGTACCTAATTCTAACATTTTTTTCCACTGTGGTGCTTGCCGCCCCAAACATGTCCCTGTTGGCTTCTGCTTCATTGGGCAGGGCTTTGCAGCCCCTGGGGAGTCTTACAATCGCCTGGCGGTTCAAAGACAGAATTTCGAAAGTTCAGACTAGTCAGGTGTTTTCTGTCTGTCCAAGGCCATTTCTGTTCATATCTTTCTGTGAAGCTCTCACTTAGGTTTTAGCAGTTAAACAAAGCTCCTTAATGCTTTCCTCTGGTTGCTTATGGTATTGTAATAAACATTTTGGAGTTGGGTAAAATTATTCACATGGTCATTGTGAAAAAAGCAAGCAAAGAGTTTTATTAATAGGTAAAGTGTTTTGAGGCATTTGATAAAATATTCTAGCCTTTTTTAAAAGTGGAATACTTCATGCAGTAAGCTCAGTAAGCAATTACCCATGTACCTAGCCCTAACAGTTTTTTCCCTTAAACAAATGGTTACAGTACAGTTGAGGCCTCTAGCCCATTACCCTCTCTCCTTTCTGATTGTACTCACCTACCAGAATTTAATGTTTACTTATATTCCATGTATTTTATACTTTTACTACTTATTTATCCAAAGACCAATATATAGTGTTGTTTTAAAGTTTATATAATAGTATTATACTGTACATGCTCTAGGTGATTCACTTTAACTGACATGTGACAATTCTTACATGAATTTACCAAGAGTTACATATATATCCCCTGTTGATGGACTTTTAGGTTGCTCCCTTTAAAAAATATTAGAGAAATATTCTTGTACATTCTGATTTTATATATACTCGAGTTTCTCTACACATCAAGGAGCTGAAGAGCTGCATCATAGAGAATATTCTCTCTCAAGTTTCCTAGATACTGCACATGGTTGTCTAGTGTATAGTACTTTACACATCATTAATAAATAGAATTTCTTTTCATTTTTTGGGAACAGACATCTTTTAGCTTTTCCTTCATATTCAATCTATGCATAAAGAAACATGACTTAAACATTAAAATCTGGTATCATTTATTCTGATTCTGTTATGCATTTGTGCTGATGTTTTATTCCTTCTCTAGTTTGAAACTGTGTAAGTAGATAAAACTAAAGGAACTAGGGAGTCAAATGTCAGAGTCATTTGAAGCCTATGCTTGCCACAGGTCTTTGGCAGGGTATGGGCAATTCCAGTAAACATTTTTATACTTCTATCTTCTGCAGAAATGATGTCTAGATTTTTATACTTTAAACTATTTATGATCTGAAAGTCTGGGCTAAATGTGCTAGTAAAATATGTCACTTAATTTCAGGCCAGATTTTGTATTGTCAGTGAAACTTCTCAGTATCTAAAATGTCTGTGATTGGTTCTATATTTAGCATGTCAATATTTATAGAAGACTGTTATAGCTTTTTTTTAGTATGTAAATACCTATTGACCACACAGTAAATGAACATAGCCAAACACTATGTTTGATTGTATAGCACATGTCTCAATTTCTTAAAATGCTATTTGGTTATGACTAAAACTGTAATAAAAAACAATTGCATGATCAAGGGGATGGGCTTTTCCATAGCTATTTTCACTCATTTTTCCAAAGAATTTGTTTAATTTCCTTGCAAATGTGAGATATTTATAGCATTAGTTAATAATCTCAGTATGTGCTGCACATGCGCCCTTTGCAAATGATTTAGAATTTAGAGAAGTTAAACGTTGGAAAGAACACAGATTAGCAACTGAAGCAATGTGCTTTTAAAAACTGAGGAACTATTTCTTCCTTAGCAGTTTGGTTGAATCTACCAATTACTACATTTAGGTCTGAAGTTTTATTTGAGGGAAGACTTACTAGATTTAATTTCTTTAGTTATGACAGGGCTACTTGGGCTATCTATCTCTTCTTTCATTTTGATTATTTACATCTTTTAACAATTTCGTCCATTATTGTTGTCAAATTTCTTGGCATAAAGTTGTCAGTAATATTGCTTTATAAACTTCCTAACATTTTATGGGTGTGTAGTAATATTCCCTCTTTAGTTCCTGACATTAGCAATTTGTCCTCTTTCTTATGTTATTAAGTCTATCGAAAGGTTTACCAGTTTTATTGGTAGGGTTTCTTTAATTTTTCCCTACTTGCCCATTTTCTTTTTTCAGTGATTTTTCTCTTTATTATTTTTTCCTTCTACTTTGGGTTTGTTTTGCCTTTTTATCGATTAAAGTACATGTTACTGTTTTAGCTTGTATTTATTTTCTAATAGAAGTGGGTAAAGCTATAACCTTCCTTCCAATCATTATTTAGATGCATTTCACAAATTTTGGTATGCTATTTTTATTCTCATTCATTTGAATGCCATTTTCTAATTTCCTGTGTGATTTCTTCACTGACTCATGAGTTATTTAGAACTGTGTTGTTTAATTTTCTTCTGTTTGGGGATTTTCCAAATATCTATTATTTATTTCTAATTTATATATTCAGAGAACATATTACTTTGTATGATTTCAATATTTTATGATTATTTGAGACTTGTTTTATGGTTCATAATATGGTCTACTTTGGTTAATGTTTTCTGTGCACTTGGAAATAGTATATAATCTGCTTCGAGGTAGGTGTTCTACAGATGTAAATTAGGTCCAGATAGTTGTAATGTCATTTAAATATTCTATGTATTAACCAATTTTCTGTGTACTTTTTCTATTAATTATTGAGAGAAGAGTGTTGAAATATCCAACTACAATTGTGGATTTGTCTATTTCTTATTTTAGTTCTGTCAGTCTTTGTGTTATATATTTATGTTAATGATTACATAGACATTTAAAATTGTATGTCTCTTTGATCCCTTTATCCTCATTGCTATCTATATCTCCAATAATATTTCTTGTTCTGAAGTCTATTTGGTAGCCACGTCAGTGTTCTTTTGATTAGTGTTTACACAGTGCACAATTTTCTGCACTTTCATTTTTAACTTATCTGTGTTTTATATTTCAAATGGGAATTTGCTTGATAGCATATAGCTTAATATTGTTATTTAAAAACTATTCTAAAAATCTATGACTTTTAATTGGATTATTTAGACCATTTATTGTAAATGTAATTATCAATATACTTGGATTTAAATCTATCATTTTGCTATTTGTTTTTGCTTTGTCTTGTTTTGTCCTTAATTTCCCTGAATTAATCATGTCTTTTGTCTTCCATTTTTTTCTTCACTTTTGGCTTATTAGCTAGAACTTTTTTTTTCTTAGAAATTATTCCAGGTCAGCAATTCAAAAACATTTTGGTATCTGGGTCAGGACCCCCTTACAAAATATTGAAGATCTCAAAGAGCTTTCATATGTGTGGAAATATATATACATATATGTTTACATATATGTATATATATTTATATGAAATTAAAATTTAGAAAATATGATATGAATTCATTTAAAAATAATAATAGCATATTATATACTAACAAATTACTTTTTATTAAACATGAATTTCTACAACAAAAGATTACTGAGAAATATGATATTGCTTTATATTTTTTGTAAAGTTCTTTAATTTCTAGTTTAGTAGCTGAATTTACATATTTTTTTCATTCATTCTGTTGTGATATCACATGTCATGGCACCTCTGGAAAGCATGAAATTTGTAAGATAATGGGGCAAAAAGGAAAAAAGTAAGGTGAATAGCATCCATGTATTTACTATAAAAATAATTTTAACTTTTTCATTCCTGAAAAGGTCTTAGACTGTGCATGGGAACTTAGATTACATTTTTGAGAAAACTAATACTCTAAAGTTTGCCACATGCATTTTTAACTATCACAGGACATATTTAAATAACATTTCATTCAGTTATAAGACCCTTATTATATTTCCATTTAAGCCCTCAATCTTCTGTGCTAATTACCATATAATTACTTCTATTTTATAATAGAAGAAATTTTTGTTATTTTTATTTTAAGGAAATTTGAAAAGAAATTTGAAAATTGGAAAAGTTTTCTTTTTAGTATTAGCACACATACTTACCATTTCTGACATTCTTCATTTCTTTGTGTAGATCAGAGTTTCCATCTGGTCTAATTTCCTTTTGCCTGAAGAATTTCCTTTAACAATTCTTTTATTACATGTCTGCTGCTGCTGAATTCTTTTAGTTTTTGTTTCAAAATATTTTATTTCATCTTACTTTTTCAAGGACATTTTCACTAGATAGGGAATTATAGTCTTACACTTTGATCCCTAGCACTGGAAAAGAAAGAAGGAAGGAAGGAAAGGAAGGAAGGAAAGAAGGAGGGAGGGACGGAAGGAAGGAAGGAAGGAAGGAGGGAACGGAGGGAGGGAGGGAGGGAAGAGGAAAAGATAAACAATAAAGATCTTGTTTAATTATCTTCTGGCTTGCATAGTTTCTGACAATAATTCTAAACTAATTCTGATCTTTGTTCCTTTCTACTTAATCTTTTTCCTCTGATTTTAAACTCTTTATCACTGGCTTTCAGCAATTTGATTTTGATGAGCCTTGGGATGGAAATTGTGTTATGTGGTAGTGTTGTGCATACACATATGTGTGTTTATTCTCTTGGAGTTTGTGGAGATTATAGTTTTCATCACATTTGGAAAATAGTCATATGTCTTCACCTATTTTTGCCTTGTCTCTCCTAGTGACAGTCCAAATAGATGATATTAAACCACTTACTCTTGTATTATAGGCTATTGAGGTGATTTTTTTACTTTTTTTTTTCCAATTAAGAGAAAACCCTCTGTGCTTCAATTTGGTTAGAATTGAGCTCACTAATCTTTATTTATCTGATGCCTAATCTGTTATTAACCCTATCTAGTGAAATCGTGCAAGTATATATTGTATAAGTACATATATTTTACCTTTAAAGTTCCATTTGGTTCTTTTATTGTTGTTGCAGTACTGAGGATAGAATCAGAGGTGCTTTATCACTGAGCTGCATCCCTGGCCTGTTTTATGTTTTATTTTGAGACAGGATCTCACTGATTGCCCAGGATGGGTCAGAACTTGTGATCTTCCTGCTTCAGGCTCCGTAGTTGCTGGGATTGCAGGCATGTGCTACCACACAAGGGGCTCCATTTGGTTCTCTTTTAAATCTTCATGTCTCTCTTAATTATGTACTTGTACTAAATACTTATACATACTTTCTAGTCTCATCACCTCTGCCATTTCTAGGCTTGCTTCCATTGACTGATTTTTTCCTAACTATGGATCACATTTTTCTACCTCTTGGTATGTGTGGTAGTTTTTAATTGGTTGCTGGACATCGTGTTATTACATAGTTGATTGTCTTCATGTTATCTGGCAATTAAGTTACTAGTAGATCAAGTTCCTATCTTTGAGGCTTGTTTTAAGGCTTTATTTGCTACAGTGAGTCTGTGGTACTTTCCCTCCAGGGACAGTTCTGCCTTACCTCAAATGTGTGTCCCCTCTGAGGTCTCCATTGAAGACTCCAAGTAATCACCATTTATGCTCATATTTGGCTGGTCTGTGTTCAGAATGTGTCTCCATCCTCAGTGAGCTTTAGAAATTGTTCAGCTAATATCTCTGCCATCTCTCTTTGCCAGCATTTATGGAAGGTCCCATGATGTGTATGCAGGCTTTTACTCAGGGAAGACTATATGGATCCCTATATAGATATCTGGAGCTCTTTGTCTGTTGAGCTCACTTTATTCCAGAATCCTACTTCACAAGGTCTAGCTGCCTCAGCCTCTCCAAATTCTGATTACTTTCTTGGCTCACAAAGGCTGCCAAACTCATTTTTAAAAATCTCTTTTTCCCACAATGGTCTTAAAGTTGCCTTCATGTGCAATGCCATCATAATCAGAGAATTACCTTATTTGTTTCTCTTCTCTCACAGGTCAGAGTCCTGTGCTGCTTGTAGTCCAAAGTATAAGAGCAGTTTAATATATCTGGTATAGGTTTTTGAAAGTAAGAGTCTAGTCTGGATTTTATTCATTTATCATGGTTGGAGGTAGGAGTTTAAGTTTTTAAATGTTTTTTAGGCCATCACAATTTCAGTTTTCTTCACCACCACCACCACCGACAACAACAACAAAAATACATGACAGCAAAATACGTTGATGAGACATCACCATGCAATGTCTTTTATTCAGTCTTTCTGAATGGCTTCAAAAGATGGTTGGCAGGAGTTTGCACTACAGGTGTGACTGTAAAATATCGTCTCTTCATGTGATGCTTACTGTGATACATGAGTAGCTCTACTTTATGAGTTCTAAATAACTGAGTGTTATGTTCAGATTCCAGATTCAAAATGACAACCCATCCCTTATTTGAAAACAAATCTCTAAGTGCTAATATACACTATATTGATTTTTCTCAGTCCACATGTCTCCCTTGGCTTATGAACCAGCATCTCTTGGTAAGAGATGATTCATGGTTCAATATTTGACAATCCTGGGTTGAGATATCTCAAGATGCCAACATAGCAAGTATTGTAAAAACTCAAATGGCATTCTACACTGGAAATTCCATGGTCAAAAGTCCAAGTGAGCCATTGGTTATTGAATCCATTATTGTCAAGAACTATCCAAAGTGAAGTAGGAGTGGTCTACCCCATTGAAACCTCTTGCTAGAAGAAAACTAGATTATTCCTAGATTTGACATGGAGGAAAGGTGAGAACTAAGGCAACCTTCAGGACTCCACAGGCTCAAGTTGCTTTGAATTTGCTTTTTCAAAAAGCAACGTTTAAGTTTCAAACTGAAGTGAAGAACTACAATTTGTTACTAAGACTTCCCTTTTACCATCATTTTTCTAAGCTTGCCAAGTAGAAGGTGTTTGGGGCCTATAGAAGGGAAGGATGTAGGGAAAAGTAAGGGAGCTACAGTCATGTGTATCACCAGCACAGTTCATTCTTCATGTGATCTGAATGGATTTTGACTTGAATGTAGACCTACAAATAGATTATGTTGTGGATTTGGGTATCAAAGGCATTAGGACATAACTCTTTAACCATTTAGGGATTTTTCCCTTTTTTTTTTTTTTTTCCTTTTTTTCCCTGAGTAGTGCATAGAAATTGATTTGTTTTCCTTTTTTTTTTTTTTCAATAAACAGATCCATAGACATAAATCCCAAAACAAAATGGTATTTGGATGCTGAAAAGTTTATCATAGTCTCTGGCGTCCTTGATTAAGGTTCCAGATAGTGGAACTTCCTGATTAAAAAAAGATGAATTGGACCTATATTTTGTAATATGGCAGATGTCCAAAATATGAACCTCTTAAATTTAAGCTTAAAAAAAGCATGTTCAAGAATGATATGGATAATGATTAGGATAATTCAAGTTTTATATTAAAAAGTTCTGTACAATTGTATAAATGGTATGTAGGTAGATATCTATAGTATATAAATACCATATATCAGTACATGAATGGAAAAGATCTGGAAAAATACAACTACTTGTGAACTATTCACAGTGGCTTCTTCCATGGAGTTCACTTTTGGGGGTGGGTACCAGGGCTTGAATTTAGGGGCACTTGACCACTGAGCCACATCCACAGCACCATTTTGTATTTTATTCAGAGACAGGGTCTCACTGAGTTGCTTAGCACCTCGCTTTTGCTGAGGCTGGCTTTAAACTTGGAATCCTCCTTCCTCAGCCTCCCAGGTCACTGGGATTACAGGCATACCCCTGTGTCTGGCAGGAGTTCACTTTTGTGAGAGAAAGGATCTTTACCTTGTACTTTACATACAACTTTGAATTAGTAATTTAAGAAGCTAACATTTATTGAGCACTTACTATGTGCCCATTTAAAATACATACTGTTGTCTTAGTCTTTGTAATCCTGTGGCTGCTCAAGAATTTTTATATTGGAGGTACTTAGAGGTGGCAAGTTGCCAAGAAAAAAGACCTAATATTTCCCTGAAATGTGCTTGCGCACCAATCACATATTATTACCCAGATTGAGTGTTTATTTAGTATGACATGGGGGGATGATGCTGTCAAAAACTCCTTGCTGCTAATACTGCTTATAATGATCCAAAGAATAAAGCACTAGTATTATTCCCTAATAATATGTGTGTATGTTTCTATTAGGGAATAATAATAAGAATTGATTATAGAAGAGGCAACTGAGGCACAGAGACATTAATTAATTTGCCATATGTCATGTAGTAGTAAATAGCAGGGCCAAGATTTCAATCTCTGTTAGACTACATAGTTTAGGTTCTTGATTTGAATTTGTTAGCATGAGACAATACTACTCTCTTAATTTAAAAATTCAAACGGCCAATTTTTTAAAAATGAGAACTTACTACATTCTAGAGACACAGAGAAGGAAATAAATTTATTTTGATTATCACTTGGAAGCATGGGTAACAAATTAGAACAAACATCTAATGAGTTAGGGAGCATTGTAACTGATTCTGATTTGGCCTTTTTTTGGTATGGTTAATGAGATTAACTAATATGATTTTCTATTTTTACTTTGTGTTTAAACAGGACAGATTTACAGATCATGTTTGGGCACCATGGAACCTTTAGGTTCTACTTTAACAGCAACTTATGCCCACCCTCCACCAGCACCAACCAGCTTTCTACCAACAATTAGTACCTTGGCATCAAGCTACAGGAACCGCTTTCCCCATCTCAATTTGACCCACAGCTTGAGCCTTCCTTGGAGACCTAGCACATACTACAAAGTGGCCTCCAACTTTCCGACTTTGGCCCCATACTGCAACAGATCTCAGAGGCTATCAGAGAGCACCATGCTTCCCTTTGTTTCCAACAGAACCACTTTATTCACAAGATATACTCCTGATGATTGGTACAGGTCCAATTTAACCAATTACCAAGAGTCTAATACTTCCCGGCATAATTCTGAGAGACTCAGAGTAGACACATCTCGCCTTATTCAAGACAAATATCAACAAACAAGAAAAACCCAGGCAGACTCGACCCAAAATTTGGGAGAACGTGTCAATGATATAGGATTTTGGAAATCTGAAATCACTCATGAGTTGGATGAAATGATTGGGGAGACAAATGCACTTACTGATGTTAAGAAAAGATTGGAGAGGGCTTTGGTGGAAACGGAAGCCCCTCTTCAGGTAACTATAGTTTATGATAAAAGGCACTGCATTTTGATTATTATAGCCCACTGATTGAATTTCTGAGGTTATTTTTTTAAATCAGTTTATGCTTCATTTCTCTTGTAGACACAATTCCCTATCAATGAATCTGTAACTGGTTTCAATAATGGTAAAACCATTGCCATTTTAACACAATCACTTTAAGAGTTCTCAATGCAATGCAGATAAAACTAATTAAGGAGACACCATTAGAATGCACAATGTTTGAGGTGAAAATACCATCTTTTTAATTCTTAAAAAGGCCTCTTGATGGGCTGGGATTGTGGTGCAGTGGTAGCGTGCTCGCCTAGCACACGTGAGGCACTGGGTTCGATCCTCAGCACCACATAAAAACAAAGATATTCTGTCCACCTATGACTAAAAAAATAAATAAATATTTTTTTAAAAAAAGGCCTCTTGATCACTGCTGTCCTTAGAGTAAGGTTAAAAAAATATTTAAGGAAAAGAATTTTATTCTCTTAGTTTGTGTTATGAACTGCCTCCTGTATACATGTTATGATTCTGTTTCAGGGGACAAATTATCAAGTGAGACCACTTTATAGAATAGAATGAGCTTTTTTAAGTAGAGACATGGGACTGAAGTTAAAATAATTGCCATGGTAATAGAGGCAGTTTTCAGTTAGTTACTGGTCTTCTACCTGGCTTTTGAGTGAGCTCAGATCACATCCAACCCTTGCACCACATGATGGGCCCTTCAACCCCATGCTGCCCTCCACCATTGAAAGAGGACATTCCATATTTGAAGATATGCATATCATAGAAATTATTTTAGAAGTTGTATATATTTCTATGAGCATAGCTAACAATATTTGTCTTTATGTTTGCATGAGTTATTTCCTGTGTCATAAGCATTTGCAGTAGGTCTTCACCATGATATCTGTAGGTAGAAGATTGTGGAGAGTAAGGAGCTGAAAGTCCAGTTGTTTAAGGAGTTTGTTGAGCATCCTACACACTGTCACTTCCTGTCATACCCCTTCCCCACTAACCACAAGCACACACAAACAAAACCCCCAGAATCCCAAGGAAGGTTGGTAGACACAAACATTAGTAGTACACTAATGGTGTTTTTTGTTTTAAAAATTCATTCATTACGAATTGTTCAGAGTTAGAGGCCTCTTCTATTTCCCCTGAGTCCTAGCTCATTTTGAAGATTATTGTTTATTCTACAGCCCCCACCCCACTTTCATGGATTGAAAGTATCCTTAAAATGATAGTTGGTTGTCCTCTTTCTTAATTTCCAGACAAAGTTTGGTTTCTTAGTATCTCTTTTAGTAATGACTTTCAGTAAGTTGATTCTAATTTCAATTTTTGTCTGGATGTTCTTGTGTGCTGATTGTCAAAAGACGATCAGAAGATTCTTATTAAAATTAGAGTAAGTTGCATAAACATATAAATCTCAAAAGAGATGATCATCTCTATACAGAAAAATGCTAAATTTAATAAGACAACACTAATTAAATCAATGAGGTGACCATCTTTGGCCTATCAAATTTGTGGTAGTAAAACCTTATAACATCTATGATTAGCAAAGGAGCAGAAAATGGGCACTTTATGTATTATTGGTGGGACTGGGGGTTGGTAGAATTTCCTGGAAAACAATTTAGTAATATAACCTAAAATAATCAGGAGTTCTCCCTGGCCCATTAATTCTCTTTCTATTAAGTGTAAATTATATTAAATAATTAGAGGTACATGCAAAGATATTGTTCAATAATTCTATATATAGATTACAGTGTACATACTTTCATATTTTATGCTTTTAAAAAATTTAACATTTTACAGTAGTCTCATGTCATAAAATAGTTTTTCAAAAAAGCATTTTAACAGCTACATAATATTCTTTCATACATTATTTATTGTTAGCAATCTAAGATGTTTTTCTATGGAGGTCATTAACATTCTCTGTCTCAAAGCATACTTTGTGACAGGGGTCTCTTATATAATGTCAATTCTATAAAGCATTATATAAAGTTGTAAGGACATAATGGCTTCCATTAAAAAAACAAAACAAAACAAACAGAACAATGACAGAAATATGGTTAGGTTATATTTTCTACATTTTTCTCCTTAATAAAAGCACATTATTTTTATAATTAGTAAGTACTAAATGACACTTTAAAAGCAATCACTTGGATATCTGGCTACATATATATTTGATATTTTGAAAAATAATCATTCGTTTCTTCTTCTCCTTAGAAAATATTTAGAAATAATATCTTTAAGTCTATGTTTCATGTTATAGAACTATTTCTCTTGAGCAAACTAATGCAAATTAACTTTCTCAGATGCTAATTTGTGGCGATCAAATAGATGCCATCTGCTTTATTTTGTCAACTTTCTAAGTTTGGAATTTTTTCAAGTTATTTTGAAGAGCTAATTCTTTATCTTTTAACTAGCACAAAGATTTATTTAGTGTCATAGTCTTTTGGATGCTAGAGTCCCACAAAATGGTTTCAAAAGTTGGTATTGGGAGTATCTATTGGCATATTTTTTAAACGTTTTTAGAACTGATAGACACTGGTTATGGTCAGTTTGTGTTAACATATTCTATTACTTGTTGATTTGTAGGTTGCCCGAGAATGTCTCTTTCATCGAGAGAAGAGAATGGGAATTGATCTAGTTCATGACGAAGCTGAGAAACAACTGCTGACGGTAAATATGGAGAGAATGCTTCAATAACGAGAAGCTTAATAGTTAACTTGTGTTTATAATGTAGAAATAAAATGGTGTTACATAAAGTCTTATAAGAGTTAGTATATCAGATGTCTATAGCACTTAAAAATAAATTTTTCATGATTTTAAAAGTAATACGTGTTAGCTGGGAATTTGAAAAATATAGAAAATAATAAGAAAGATTAACATTGCTTGCAGCTCCACTGGACAGAAATTGGCATCAATTTTGGAGTGTTTCAGTCATTTTATTAAACATGCTTAGACACACCACCCAACTTACACAATGACATACTGACATTTCTTAAAGACTAGAAATAGTGCTTTATTTAGTTAGTTATATTGGGATAATTTTTCTTTATCATTAGATATTATTTGAAGACATGATTTTTAATGGTTACAGCATTCACAATATAAAGTTATTATCATTTTTTAAACAGTTGATCCTCTCTTAGAGTAGTTAGGTTGTTTATTATGCCACTTTTTTAAAATTTTAGTAACACTGCAGTGTATAAAATTATTACCATTGATAACTGTGTAACTATATATACTTCTATTACTTCCTTAGATTACATTCCAGGAAATGTAACTGAGGTGTTAAAGGGAATATGCATTTGGAAGAAAGCCTTTGTACATCACCAAATTGCCCCCAGAAGCTGATAGTTGTATTTGCACTACTCTGCTGAATTCTCTCACAGTCTCTTTTCCACCTTCCACTCATTAATCTTGATTTAGTTCCGAGTTCTCTGATCTTTACTTTTTGGACTAGTTACAATAAGATCTCTGCCTTTAAAATTTCGGTCATTATGTACTTGAGGCCCTTCCCAATCTCTTTCTCCAGCCCAAATATCATATTAAGCATGAATTCTACATCCCTAAGTGTCTCAACATTATTTATGTTTTGTTTAGCATGAATTAATTGTACATTTGAAGGGTTTCAGCATGATATTTTCACACAGGCATACAGCATACACCCAACCTCCCTTTGTCCTCCTCCTGGTTCCCCATACCCTTCTCAACCTGCTGTACTCTATTGTCTACCCCTTTCTATCGACAGTGCCAGTGTCCTCACACCACCATGGCTTAGGGTGCAGCCATTGCCTCCTCAACCTCTTTAATCAGTGTTCTGTTCTTCTTTCTAGCTGGTTCATCTGTAATTACCAGACCCTTTCCCTTCCCCAATTTCCACTGGACAATATCCACTGTCACCAATTTCTTCCTTCAGATAAAAACTATTCCTTGACACTCTTATTCCTATAGGAGAAAATCACCAAGGCCTTCCATTGCTGGCTCCCATGTAACGTCTCAGCTTTGTTTCCCTTTCTGAATCATGAAATTTCTGTTGTGATGAATTTATCTTCTTCATCCTTGGACTGTCTTTGCAAGGTTCCACCTCTTTGGCTTAGTTTGATTGGTCCTTGGTAAGAAATGAGTCCTTGATAAGAAAATAGGATGATCTAACAATATGGTCATTAGAGTAATTTCATTATTATATTTTATCAGTGCTCTAGTTTTTTTCAGTGACTCATTACTTTAAGAATGGTAAGCATAGGCTGGGGTTGTAATTCAGTGGTAGAGCACTTGCCTAGGACATGGAGCACTGGGTTTGATCCTTAGCACCACATAAAAATAAATAAATAAAATAAAGGTATAAAAAAGAATGATAAGCAGAAGTTTTTTTCTTTGCTCTTTCCTTTCTTCTACTGTCGATTCTCTACGAGAAATATGAACTGAAAAAATAAATTCAGGAAATCTTTGGCTACTACAGGAAGTCTATGTATTTTACTCTGTAAAAGTCATGGTCCCTACTGTTGCATGTGAGTAATTATGAATAGGAAATCCTGAATGAAATAGCGTTGCATTAATGGGTCCCTGCCCTGTTGTTTCTTTTTCCCAGCTTCTGTGAATCTTGCAGTTCTTAAAATAATCTGTCATGTACTTTGTCATCCTAAATGGGAAGGAATTTGCCAGAATCTGTTCCTTGGCCTTTTGTTCTCACTGATTCTGAGATGTCTGATAGGAAGTAAACTATAAGCTACTTTTAACAACTTCAGTTCAGCAGTTTGCTCATAAACATACATACGGTGTTTTCAAGAGATGTTTTTTGAAACTTGGGGCTATCATTAGCATTTCTATTATTCTAGGAGTGGCCCTCAAATATGCCTGCACATTAGAATCATGTGATGAAGGTTTTAAAAATATTAGTGACTGGGTTGTTTCCCTAGAGATTCTGATTCAGATCTGGAATATTTTCCAATATTACTATGGAAATATTTTTTAACTTTTAACATTAAACATATTTTTAACATACATAAAACAAAACACATACATTAATAGGGTAATGTGATGTTTCAATATATGTATACATTATGTACATATGTATTGAATCAGGTTTATATACATGTTTAAATCAGATTAAACATATTTGTCTCCTCAGTTTATCATGCCTTTATAGTAAACATTTTTAACATCCCATTTTCTAGTTTTTTGAAATGTGCAGTACATTGTTATCCATAATCACTTGTGCATGATATGTCTTTCAATCCAGTTTATTCCTTCTCAACACTAGTGACATGATAAACCTTCAAATTTAATACTGGGGAGGATTATGTAAATGCTACCCCAAGACCTAAGATACAGGGCTGTAAATGGATCAAATGACTGGAAGTTGTTGGGGTTATGATTATAAGTTTATTTGAGTAGGTACTTCTGTTGCACATTATAAATTTTATAAACAAAGTATCAATTGGATATAGAATATTGAACTTTTACATTATCTTGATAATCATTTTCACCATTCAAAAGATTTTGCAGCTTTGTACAGATAACACCAAGTGTAATATTTTGAATAAAATATATATTTTTCCAAAAACAATTTAGAGGGAGTTTGTAATGAACTTTTCCATTTTCTGGTAATAGTTTTATACTCCACTTAACCAAAAGATCCATAAACTAAATGATTTTGTTATCAATATCATGTACCTATTCCAATTGTATTACTTTCATAAAGCTATTCTTTTTTTTTTTTTTGGTACTAGGGATTGAACTCAGGGGTACTTGACCACTGAGCCACATCCCCAGCCCTATTTTGTGTTTTATGTAGAGACAGGGTCTCACTGAGTTGCTTAGTGCCTCGCCATTGCTGAGGCTAGCTTTGAACTCACGATTCTCCTGTCTCAGCCTCCCAAAGTGCAGGGATTACAGATGTGTGCCACCACGCTGGGCTCATAAAGCTATTCTTGTAATATCTCAATCTAACTCAGGTGATAGTTGGCATGGAAATCTTAATGAATAGTCAGAATTAAGAACAAGTGCTTCAAAAATACAAAGTGTTGCTGAAAGAAATGGAAGATGAGCTAAATAAATGGACATATTATGTTCATGAATTGGAAGACTTATTTGCGTTTAGAGAGCAATATTTCCCAAACTGATCCATAGATTCAACATAATTTCTATCAAAGTTCCAGCTGGCTTCTTAGTGGAAATTTAGAAGTAAATTCTAAAATTCATATGGAAATCTAAGGGATGCAAAATAGTCAAATAACATTGAAAAAGAGGAAAGTTGAAGGATTCTCACTTCCCAATTTCAAAACTTATTTCAGGGCTACAGTACTTATGACAGTGTGGTATTTGGATAAAGACAGAGAATACAATGGAATAGAATTTAAATGTTGAGACATAAACTTTTACAGCTGCCATCAATTGACCTTTGACAAGTGTGCCAAGACAATTTAATGAGAAAAGAATGGTCTCCTCAGCAAAAGGTGCTTGGACAATTGGATATTCATCTGTGAAGGAACAGAGTTGTATCCTTACATCACAACATATGAAGAATAAGTCAAATGGATCAAATATTTAAATGTAACAGCTAAAATGATGGAGCTCTTGGGGAAAAACATGTACATAAATATGTGACATTGGAGAAGGTACTATCTCTTAGATATGACACTAAAGCACAAACAACAAAATAAAAAAAGAAGCCAGGTGCAGTGGCGCATGCCTGTAATCCCAGCACTTTGGGAGTCTGAGACAGGAGAATCATGAGTTCAAAGCCAGCCTCAGCAATGGTGAGGCACTAAGCAACTCACTGAGAATCCTGTCTCTACATAAAACACAAAATAGGGCTGGAGATGCAGCTCAGTGGTTGAGAACCCCTGAGTTCAATCCCTGGTAACAAAAAAAAAAAAAAAAAAAAAAAAAAAAAAAAAAAAAGATAAACTGAACATCATCAAACTTAAAAATTTGGTACTTTAGAACATGCTCAACAAAATAAAAACAAAATCTTTGCAGATCATATGATGATGAGGGACATGCATCTAGAATATATAAATGACTATTATGATCTTTGGAAAGAAAAATAGCCCAGTTAAAAAATGGGCAAAGGATCTGAATAGATAGTTCTCCAAGGAGGACATACAAAAAGCCAGTAAACATATGAAAAAATGTTCAACATTATTAATTATTGGGCAATATAAATCAACATCACAATGAAATGTAGCTTCATATCTACTAGCATGGCTATAGCCAAAAAAAAAAAAAAAGTACAGAAAATAACACATGAGAATGTGAAGGAATTAGAACCATTATAAACTTCTGATAGGAATGTAAAATAAGGCAGTTGCTTGGAAAATGATGGAACACAATTACTATATGATCAAATAATTCTACTCAAAGAGAAAATAAAATGCATACGCCCTGAAAAAAAACTTGTATCTGAATGTTTATAGCAACAATATTCATGACAACCCCAAAGTGAAAAAACTCAAATTTCTATCATCAAATGAATGGATAAATAAAATATGATATAGTCATACAAAGAATGTTATTGAGCCATGAGAGAGAATGAAGTACTGACATATACAGATGAGTCTAGAAAGTAGAATGTTAAATGAAAGAAGTTGGTCACAAAGAACTACATGTTGTATTATTTCATTTCTATGAAATTTCCATAAAAGGAAATTTTATGGAGTCTGAAATTAGATAAGTGGTTGCCTATCTGGGCTTGGGGTGAAAACTAATGGGATGCCTGCTTCTTTTATGGGGAGGTAATGAAAATGTGCTAAATATGGTATGGTGATGGGTATAACAACTCAGAATATACTCAAAACATTGAATTGTATATTTCAGATAGCTGAATTAGGGCATATGAATTTTATCTCTTCTTTAAAAACAAGAAATTTTAGAGCTTTACATCTTCAAGGTCAGTAGCAGAGATTTATCTAAAAAAATTGAATTTGCAATTAAAGTAATGGCTCATGAGTTGAGGGGGTGCCTTGGTCACTGCCAATTAATTCAAGTAGTGGATGTGTTCTATAACTTATTCAGGGTACTAGCATTGGCATGTGTTTCTTATTATTATTATCATTTTACCAAATGGGTATCAAGGTTTAGAATAAGTAAATGAGCAAAGAAAAGAAGTAGCTTCAACAGGCCTACTTTCGAAAGACATGGCACAGTTAAAAACTTCCTCCAGGATTCTGTGGACTATTACATTCAATTCATGAAACAGGCTGAGAATTCCTAATCTAAAAATCTAAAATATGAAATGTTCCAGAATCCAAAACTTTTTGACACAAGAGGAAAATTCCACAACTGACTTCATTTGATAGGCTGCAGTCAAAACACAGAAATATAACATGCAGTTGTGTAAAATTACTTCAAACTATGTGTATCAGGTGTGTCTGAAATATAAATGGAGCTTGTATTAGTGTGTTTAGACTTGGGTCCCATCCCCAAGATATTTCATTATGCATATGCAAATATTCCAGATTCTGAAAAATATCTGAAATCCCAAATACTTCCCAGTCCAAAGAATTTATGAAAAGAAATATTCAATTTGGATTTGACAAGTTTTTACAGAGGGCTTCTTCTGGGGACTCAATCATGGTCCTGTCTTTATAGCACTCCCAGACCATACTAACTCCTTGGACTTTGAAGATAAATGAACCTACAGAATCATCTCCCAGGCAACCCGTCCTGGCCTTGCTCTGGGAAACAGGTTAGGCCTGCTGCTTACCTCTCAGGCTGAGGCTCTGGGTGTGGCCCCCGCTGGCCAATTTCCTTCCCACAAGTGACTTTTCCTCCTTACTAATGTAGAAGTAGAAACCAAAAACACTCCAACTGCAGAGGCTTACTGAGAATGTGCAATCAATGAGTTCCAAAGATGGAGAGAGAGATATCTCAGCATTTCAGCAGAGTCCAGCCCTGATCCCAGGATGGAAAGAACATTTGGGTGGGCTCTGACTACCACTAATAAGAACAGTACTCCTCACATGTTTCCACCCAAACAGGTGGTGGGACCAGAGGCTTCTCACAATCAGCCATGTTGGAAAGGATAGCTGCTTGGTTGGTCATCTCTGAGATCTGGAACAAATGCTGAGAATGCAAATCACTAATGAAAGAAAACACCTCTGCTTACCAAACCCAAGGATCAGTGAGAATATGAGAATATTTGATGATGATTACATTAAATAGCGTTGGATATAGAAACAAAGTGGTTGCTCACATGGGTGAGATTTGCCATTAGCTAGATTCACCTGGGTTTGATCTTAAAAGTTTAGTTTTAGTAGCCTATTCCACCTGTTAGACTGTGGTATTTACCCACTTTTCCCTAATCTTAAAGAAACTCAGAAGCCAGGTGCAGTGGTGCATACCTATAATCCCAGGAGGTTGAAGCATGAGGATGGCAAGTTTGAGGCCAACCTGGATACTTTAGATCATGTCTCAAAATAAAAAGGGCTGAGGATGTAACTGGCCTTGCTCAGTATGTAACTGGTCTTGCTCAGTAACTTAGTGGTGCTTGCCAGCATGTGCAAGATCCTGGGTTCAATCCCCAGTATCTAAATAAACAAACAAACAAACAAACAAATAAATAGTCTCAGTTATAGGGATAAATAGAACCACATATACAGCTTCAACGTATTGGGACCAGGTGTGGGTTTAATGATGACATCCAAGGAGTGGTTTTATATCTAATATTCAGGATATAGCCCATGGCTAACACATATCCAAATTTATGATCAGAACTCAAAAGTTCTTGTGAAATGGTCCATATTCCTGAGCTGAGAGTAGAGCAGAGCTCACTTCTAAAGTGAAGATTAAGTTCTAACATCAGGCAAATTGCACTTTTTGCAACATCAAAAGACTTAACACTTACTGAGGACTTACCATCTGCCAGGCACATTATTATCTACTCAACAGCCTTGGGAAATGTATTATTACCCTTAGTTTATAAATTGTCTTTGGTCACAGTTTAGCAAATAGCAAAGCCAGCATTTGAACTAGCACTGGCTGATGCTAGAATGTCTTTAACCACTGTTCCTTCCAAGACCTGGGAGTGTGAGGCAACAAGAGGTGATGTTTAGCAAAAGACTGTACAGTCTTTATTCTACCTTCCTCACCCTTGCCCAGAGAATACAGTTCCCAAGTGGTGAATTGTAATAAGAGATGCTTCACAGGAATTTCAACTGCTCAAATGGTAGGATAAATGGAAGATTCTTGAAACAACTGGACATAATTTCTTATTACATTTTTATCCAGAGCTCTACAAAATAGGCCACATTTTAGTCATTGTGGCCACTGAGATGCTGAGAATCTCGGAGAAGTAGCCACGGCCATGTCATTCATGAAGTCCATTATTCCTTACCAAGTCAGGATCCAGAAGTGTTGGATTTAGCCTCCTAAATATGCAGTTCTCAAATGCTGTTCCAGAACATTTGCTTCCATAGGTGGAAGCTGCAGACACAGGTCTATTGGATCCAGACTTCTCCCACACTTTTCTTTTCTGGGTGTACCCACTGTCTTCTGAAAGTTTTCTTCTTGTAGGCCAATAAGGGAATGTATTGCACTCCATTTATTTCTGCTATGGTATTTTGAGGTCACCTCCATGTATGAATATAGATTAATAAGTTAACATGGGGACAGCTCCAAGGGTCCTTGGTTATGGCCTTTCCCTATTCTCGTGAACCCTCTGCCCCCTCCCATTCTGACATTCACTGCATGACATTATTTAAATGCACATGAAAAATTATTGTTAAATGTTTTTTTTAAATATCGAGAGTCTCATTAAATGCACTTTTCCCACTAAAAGTCCAAAGAATTTCCGCTATGTGCAGTGTGTAAACACACACAACATAATGTGAAATACTAGGATGTGGGGTTTTAAATGGTGCTTTCCAAGGAGGACTCCATGCATCTTTTGCCAGCATCTTATTAATACACACACACTACACACACACACACACACGTGTGTGACATACATACCAACTTGTTGAGACGGATGAAATCTAGCCACACAAAAATCTAAGACTAATGCAACAACTTACAGTAAGACTGTATGAGAAAACTTGGCTACCTGTAATAGCAGGGAGAACCTGAGTGCCAACATGTGATGATGGGAATTTAATTCCTCATTTGCTCCACCAAATCAGAGTATTTAAGAAACGCACAGCAGGATTGTCACTGTAGGTATACTCAATATTTTTATGTTAAATAATAAAAGAAGACAACTACATAGGTGTTTAATAATTAATGCTAGAGTGAAGAAAGTCTTTATTATACAAATAACTGTTTTTTCATCGCTGTGACCAAAAGGCCTGATAAGAATAACTTAGAGGAGGGAAAAGTTTATTTGGGGTCACAATTTCAGAGGTTTAGTCTGGCTGACTACATAGCTTTGGGCCTTGAGGTGAGGTAGCACATCATGGCCGAAGGACATGACAAAGGAAAACAGCTCAGGACATGACAATCAGGAAGGACAGAGAGACAATCAGGAAGGGGCCACAAGGAAGACACACTCCTTCCAGGGCACACTCCCAGTGACCTACCTCCTGCAGCTGTGCTCCACTTGCCTACAGTTAATAGCCAGTCATTCCATTTAAACTAGGTTGGACTGATTAGGTCACAGACCTCATAATTTGATCAACTTATCTCTGAATATTTCTGCACTGACAGAAGCTTTGGGAGGAAACCTCATGTCCAAACCATAACAACAGCAAAGGCAGAAACCAAGAAGGGATATTTGATAGATTTCAAGACCTATATAAAAAATACCATGCACAAAATATAAAGGCAAGGGCCAAAATGGTAAAAAATATATATATAATGGGAAAGGACTTGAATTTTAAATATACTAAAATTAATTTTAAAAAACACACAATAGAAAAAGTAGACAATCCAGTGAACAGACAGATTACAAAAGAAGAAAGTCAAATGAGGAACAACTACATACTATATTAGCCTGCAAATTCAGACAAGTGGGCTGTTTATTTAGGGGAGCTCCCATCACATTGGCAAAGATTTAGAGGAGCAATAATGGCTACTTGGAAAGGGACAAAGACAAGTAAAGACATTCATTATTCTAGACACATATTCTTGGAAGGGCATTTTGGCTATACTTGTCAAAACCTTGGAAAATGTTATACCCTTTGGCAGCATCAATACATTTATTGAGTTTGTTCACAACAATATTGTTTAATGTCATGGGAAAAATTTTTAAGTTTAAAATGCCACAAAACAGTATACATAGGATGGTCACTTTGATGAAAAAAGTGATAAGAATGACTATGTGATTATGCATACTTTAAAAAGTCTTCTTGGTGCTGTTCAGAGTTCATAAATTTTCTACTATGAATATTAATTTCAGAGAGCAATGAATGTTTGTCTCAAAATCTCTGATAGAGCACATGCTTATGGAATAGTTCCTACATCCTCACAGCCACGTGCCTGGTCAAGTGGAGAGGTGTGGCTAACATGGGGTTGGCACAAACAGTATCACAATGTACTAAACCCCACGTTTGGACTGAAGAGTGGGATCTGCTGAGGATTATATGCACTGCTAAAGACAAGTTCCTGTTGGTTTCCCCTTTTCTATCTTTGATTTACTTTGATTTTGGAGAATAGCTATTATAGAAGAAAACACACACTTAAGTTCAACCTTGCTTATTACAAGAGTTTTGGTTTATTTTTTCTAATATTTTAATTAAGGACAAAGATAAAAAAGGGAGCAACCTCCTAAAATTTTAACCATATCCAAACTTGTTCCATAATATAATTTCCCTAGGGCCCTATAAGGAATGAGTCTCAATCTGCTATTTAGATGTTAATATCATGGGACATATAGGTAAATAAGTAGACATAAAATTGCTTTCTTGCTTACTTCTCAATTTTCAAGAAATAAAATTTTCCTTATTGCTGACTTTGGATGTTATGCTCAATAATTAAAGCATTAATGTATTTTTTGTTTGTTTTTTAATTGAGTAGGAAGTTGATGTTATTCTATGTTGTCAAGAAAAAATGAAGCTACACTTGGATAAGGCTATTGCCCAACTTGCGTAAGAGCTTTACTTCTTTATACGATTTAGAAGTTATTGATCTATACTGCCATGCCTCCCATTCATATTTCTCTTAGCTTCTTATAAGAACACACACATGCACACACATACATATACACTTTTTTTTAATTCAAAGGTTAAGGTGAGTGCTTGGAATATTTGCTTTACATTTTTTTAAAAGCAATAATTCTGAGATTCTATTGAAAGGGTTTCTGCTCTCACTTGGAATATGGCTCAGATTTCTCAATTCAAAAACCTTAAATCTCTGGTAAGAGATTGATTTGTGTGTGTTCAGCCCTAACAGTTGATAAATTAATGACTTGTGGTTTGCTTATATTTATTTTTCAGCCTTCCTTAAAGACCTACCTTCCCTGATTATATCATCACAGGATTCACTGCATCCATTGCATTTTAATTGTTTGTCTTTTTAATTTTTTTCTCACTGAGATCCAATCTCAGGAGATTCTCTTGGGTCTATCTTTTAAATACATGCAGAATACAAGCACTTCTTTCCTCCTTCACTGCTGTCCCTTGGTCTAAGACACCACCATCTCTCACCCGAGTCACTGTAGTGGTCTCCCAATGTGTGTCCCTCAAGCCTATTCTTAGTCTAGCACCAGAATGATCCTTTTAAATTGCAAGTTGGTAGCCTCCACTTTTATTCAGAGGGAAGCCTGACCCTTTCCAATGTGCAACAGTGCCCTTTTACAAGACTTTACTTAATGTCACATGGGGAGACATTATCTCAATTATCTTATTTAAGATCATAATTTACCCTCCCAGCTGCCTAGTTCCTACTTTGCTTTTTGCAGTTTTTCAAATGACATAAACCCCTTTCATTATGTATATCCCTCTGTCTCCTCCCAGTAGAGCATAGCTTCTTAGAGAAGAGGTGTCTCCTTCATCCATGGATACATCCCAGGCTCTTAAATGCACAATGCCTGGCATATAGTGGGCACTGAATAATTATTTTCTAAGTAAACTATTATTCCAAGAGCAAAGATGTGGCTCATCTATCGTTTAAGTTCACCCTTCACCCTTGGCCTATCTCTTCAGGGGTGGACTGTGGGTCTGCCTCTATCTAGTTGGGCAAGGAAGACCAGATCAGAGCTCACTTGGGTCTCATTCTTTCCAGGAGTAGGACTGCTGGAACATAGAGTTAGAGAGGGCACCAATTCCTGACCTCTCTGTTATTTGTTTTTATTTTTTTTAATGGTACTGGGGATTGAACCCAGGGCCTCACACATGCTAGCATGATACCTCTGAGATAGATCCCTAGTCCCTCCTAATCTCTTTTAAGGAACTCTTTAGCTCCTTCCCTGGAGGTTAACATTGACACTTGATTTATATCTTCTGGCAAACTTCTTAGCCATAGCATGAACAGATGAATAGAGGGAGGCTTGGCTATAAAGGCCTCATAATTTCTTGGGCAATAATTTACACTCAAAAATAAAGGAGATGAAGGTCAGGATATAGAAAAGGAACCAAGAGGGGGAAAGGAAGGCACAGAGATGAACAGATGACTGTAAACCAATGACCTATCTGGAACTGTTGGAGTATGTTAAGATGCCTGGCTCCTTTTTGTCTACACCTGTCACCAGTTCCACCCCACCCCACAGAAGGGAAAGTGTGGGCACGGCAGGATAGTGTTGACTCACATATAAGGCTATCTCCAAAGAATGACTCTTTTGCTTGGAAGTTGAGTGTGTTTGAAGGAGAGATGGGGAGAGTGAGAATGAGAGCCCCGACACAGGAAGGCTCCCCTTTCCTTGTGGCATGGATGCTAAGCTTCATTTGCCCATCTGTGTTCCAGAGCTAATAGAGCCGCCCAGCACGAGCTGGAGAAGGACCTAAGCGATAAACAAACAGCTTACCGGATTGATAATAAATGTCACCAACTGCGCAACACTTCAGAGGGCGTCAGCTTCTTCCGTGGAGTGGAGAAGGTGGATGCGATGTAAGTCAGGCACACGCCATTTCTGTGACATTATTTTTTAATCCAGGGCCACTGTACCACCGAGCTATTCCCCCCACCCCTTTTTATTTTTATTTTTTATGTTGAGACAGGGTCTTGCTAAGTTGCTCAGGCTAACCTTGAACTTGAGATACTCCTGCCTCAGCCTCCTGAGTAGCTGGGATTACAGGTGTGCGTTACAGTATCCAGCCACTTCTGTCATTTTTTTCTGTTGTTCATTCATTTATCCATTCCTTCCTTCCTTCCTTCATTCTCTCTTCTTTCAAAATAGTGCAGTTTAGGGTTGTCTTAGTTTTCCCTTGTTATAACAGAATACCTGAGATTGGATGATTTATAAAGAATAGAGATTTATTTGGCTTACTGTTCTGGACAGTGGGAAGTCTGAAGGCATGGTATTAACTTCCAGCATGGGCTTTTGTACTGAAAAAGGAAAGGGCAAGCAAGCACATGCAAAAGACAAAGCTTGAGGGGCAAGTTCACTAACCCCCCAACACCTGTCACAGTGTATTGAGGATGGAACCAAGGGACTCATGCATGCTAGTAAGTGCTCTACCACTGAGATATACCCCTACCCTTTTTATTTGATTTTGAGACAAATTGTCACTTAGTTGCCTAGGCTTACCCCCAACTTGTGATCCTCCTGCCTCAACCTCCTGAGTTACTGGGATTACAGGCATGTAGCACTGCACCTGGCTTGCTCACTTTTATAATAATGTCCTCTAAGGAAAACTAACTCACTCCCATGAGAATTAACCCACTTTCTCAAGAAAGACATTAATACTTCTTAATGACCTTCTTAAAGGCTTCCCCTGCCAACACTGCCATGATGGCAATCAAACTTCTTAACATGAGCTTTGGAGAGGACACCATATTCATACTATAGCACAGGTTAAAATGGGAAGTACACAGCATGGTTAGGTGTCTGGAAGTGAGGGACACACCCAGCTTTGGTTGAGTGTTCAACAAGCACATCCTGCAGTCAGGCCTTGACAATCACATCATTCTGTATTCTTTTGAAAAAGAGTATTTGTTTTTTATTGTTTGAACTATGGTAACAACACCTATGTGGTGTAGAAAACCTCAAAATACACAGATGAGCACAAAGAAAACCACATGTTGCCAATTCTTGGATGTCCTGGACTTCTGAGACAGCCTGAAAAAGCCAAATCTTTTCTTACTACTGTAAGTTCAACATATTGTTAATGATCTGTTAGCCAGGCTCCTGGATGCAATTTTGAGCAGCATTCATGGATTTGGCTAGCCACTAACTTTAAAGATAATCAAATTGATTGAGGTGAAAATTTGCATACAATAAAATTCATCTATTTTAAAAGTAGATTTCAGGCCTAGTAGTTCTCCCCTTCTCCTTCCCATACTTATGTTCCCTCCCACTTCTAAAGTGACCCCCAATTGGATTCTGTCCTCTGGAGTGCCTTACTCCCAACAGAGCCCCCTCTGTGGGCTCGCCTGTTCGAGCCACAGTGCCAGTCACCAATTTGAACTTTTAAATTCTTCAGGTGTGAGTAAGAAGCAGACCTTGTGTTCTAAGTAGTCCCCACAAAATGTCTCTGACTTGGCTTGAGGTGAGCAGGGAGCATCTTCCTTGCCTCCTTGGAGGGTGGGAGGGGAGGTGATCTGGGATAGAACCTTGGCCTGTGACTACTTAGCCCTTTAAAAGGCCTTTTCTGTTTCTAGCATGAATTCTTAGTCATCTCTTACACAATGCCAGGGTACAGGGCATCTGCAGTATTATGAGCCTTACACACCCATACACTTCATTAATTTTTTTCTGCCTCTGAATTGGCAGAAGAGTTAGTTTATGCTTTGGATTTATAGCAAATAGGTTAGCAGTAAAATAAGGAGCAATTAAGAAAAGTTTAAAATAAGCTTTGCTCTGGCGTTTGCATTTTATGCAATGCCACAGGGACCAGTGACTTGGGGGTTTCTCTTTCACAGGATAGGTTGGGACCTGCAGACCCACTAGGCTGATCCATCATTGTCACCACTGTCTGGATATCCTTGCCTTTTTTAGGATCTCAGTGCCTGAGTCCTGGGCCAAATTTACAGATGACAACATTCTCCGCTCTCAGAGTGAACGGGCAGCTTCTGCTAAGCTAAGAGATGAGATTGAAAACCTTCTGGTTGTGACTGCCAACGAGATGTGGAATCAATTCAACAGAGTGAATGTGGCTTTCACTAATCGCATTGCTGAGACTGCAGATGCTAAGAATAAGATTCAGGTTCATTTATCAAAGGTAAATCAACCACATGTGGTACCCTTTAGCTGACCTGGACAAGGCAGGGTGTTCTGGGACCACAAATCTCTCATCACTCCCAGAAAGACACCATAAGGCACATGCCCTCCTGGCCATGCAGAGTAGGAAAAATTAAAAACAGTACAAAGCATACCATTTATTTCAGCCAGGTAGCCAGGTGTCAAAATGAAATTAGAACCCACTAGTGTTTGGAAAACAAAGAGTGCACTATGTAGGGAAAGGTTTTTAGTATTTAATGGAAACAAAAATATTATCATTAAAGTTTAATGACTCGCTGTATATAACTAGAGAGTGAATTTATTACCATAACATATGGTAGGAGTGTTTTCTGTTCAATGATTTCAGACCCTTTTTCTGGAATGCAGAACCAAATACAGGAAACTATTAGGTAGTTCAAAGTATTCCTGATGTTGTAAACTTTTAAGTGCTCTAAATATAAGGGTTTTACAATGACAATAAAAGGAAGAATTCACGCAAAAGTCATATGTTTCAAGATAAACAAGTAGCTCTTTCTTTATTTAGTATCAGTCTTGTAGCTCTTCACCATTTCTGTGGACCATGCCACATATCCTTGAGAGCCTGACACTGCTATTCTTGTTGCTCTGGGATGGTAATACCCAACTAAAGGTGCCATGTTTTCCGAAAGTGCAGAAGTTCATGGTTCCTTCTCATACTGTCTTCTAATGCAACACATGCTAGTTGAGCCAATTGCTCCATTGCGAAGGGCAGATAGAACTTAAGATATAGTTTTTTCCCCAAGAAGCTTGTATTTGTGGAGAAGAGATGCATGCACATGAAAAGCAATGAGCAATTGATAACAATAGGAAATTACAAATTGTGATTGCCAAATACCAAATGCAGAAAGTGTTTTTGGAGTTTGGAGGGAGAAATGAACATTCTGAGTGGAGTAGCATCCTGAATAAAGCCTTCAAGCTAGCAAATCAGGGGTCAAGTTCAGGTCTATGAAAAGGCCATTGTGACTGACATGAATAGTGTGTGTTGTAGGAGAAAAACTTGGAAAAGTAGGTGTAGTCAGATTATAGATGACATTGTTGGAAAGGTGAATGGAGTCAGGATGCTGCTGTGATAGAGTTCCTTTGTTAACCAACGTGTTACTCACTACTATTTGAGTTTGTTAGGGTAACAGCACCTGTAACATAAAATATCACAGACTGGGTGGCTTAAACAAACAAAAAACAAATTAAATTTTTCACAGTTCCGGAGGTTGGAAGTCTGAGCTTAAAGTGTTTCAAGTTTGGTTTCTTATGAGTCCTCTCTCCTTGGCTTCTAGGATGGCATTTTCTCCCTATGTCCTTGCATTATCTTCTCTAGGTGTATATCTGTATACAAATTTCCTCTGCTTATAATACCAGTCATATTGGATTAGGACCCACTCTAATAACTTCTGTAGAGACAATGCCTTTGTAATGACCCCAAATATGGTCACATTCTGAGATACTGGGGTTTAGGACTTCAACATGTGATTTTTTTTCAGGAAGGGACACGCAATTTATCCCATAGGTACATTCAAGATAGTGTGCCAGGCTTGTTGGGGGTATATTCATCTGAATGTCACCTTGATTTAAAATCCTATTTCTTAGAGTGGGACAAGACATGAACATAGAAAATGGTCAGTACATTAGGGAGAGTGCAGAAAGAACGACTAGTAACTACAGATAAAATATTAAGATTGTTTAATAGGAGTGGTTGTTTCCAGTGGTGAGAAACAGAAATGGAGTAGGTGGCATCTGAAGAAGGCCTTGGTGAAGAGAAGAGTGTAAAATGATTGTTAGTGGGTTGCTGAAAGCTTGAGAAAGAAGCAGTCCAGGCTTGTGTGACAGACTTAGGAGCTCCTGAATTATGCAAGTGCTAAAAATGTGCACGACTGTGTAGGCTCTCAATGGGGAAAGTTGCCCAGACAAAACTTGCTCTGGGAGTAAATGGGGAGTAGGTAGAAAGCACAATGGTTGAACAGAGAAAAGAGATAGGTTTCAAGGACAGGGAGGTATCCAAGAGGCCTCAACCTTGACCTGACTGGCAGTTTCATGAGAGCAAGGAGGGCCAGAGACAGAATACAGGAGCCACCAGGAGATTAGATGGGTAGAAAGTGGAGAGACTGGTCACAGGCCATGACTGAATATGCTTGCCAGTGAACATTGGAGAGGAGCCTCTTGAGATTGAACGTGAGAGTGTTGGTAAAACTCATGAGAATTTGTTTAAAAAAAAAAATCTAGTGACACTTGGGCATGTCTCCAGGTAGCTGGAAAGGAGCCAAGGGGAAGGAATAAGCCAAGGTAATGGGGAAGATGTGGAGCTCCCAGAGTGCAAAGATCAAGGTGCTAGGAGAAGAGCACGTATTCAGAGTAGACGAGGAGGAACCAGGAGAGGATCTAGGTTTATGCAGTTTGGGGAACCTCTGTAAGAAACAAAGAAGATTAAAATCAGGAGTACAAAACTGCTAGTGCTCTTCCCTTGCAAGTGAGTTATTCAAAAGCTGAAACCCAATGCACTTCAAGGCGAACTTTTGATAGCAGGAAAACAACTGTCTTAAGTTGATAGGAAGATAGGCAAGGACATCTTCATATGAGGAGGAGGTGAGGGCCTGTCAAATCTCATGGCTCCACTTTCCTCTCTTTACACACAGATGTGCACTGGTAAATAATTAATAAGGGGTGATTCAGAGTGGGGTGTGTGGTGAGAAACCCTGATTTGTAGCCATTGTCAGTTTTCTACCCTGGTCAATTTCAAGCCACTCATGTGAGGTCACTGAAACTAGATTTGGTAAGAAGGCACACAGTGAGCTCTCCATAGCACATTCAAGCAAGACCTAGTACCACACTGCAGATTCTCTGGGGGAAAGGGGAGGAAGAAACATGGTTCTCAGTGAATCAGCTTCCTTCTCCTCCCAGAGGTAAGGCAGGTGGACAGGCAAGTGGCCAGAGCAGGTTGCTAAGGGATTCACACAGAGCTTTAGGCAATTGCTTCTCTTTATCACAGACCCTACAGGAGATTTTCCAGACTGAGAGGACCATAGAGTCCATCAAGAAGGCCATCAAGGAGAAGTCTGCTTTCCTGAAGGTGGCCCAGACCAGACTGGACGAACGTACAAGGAGACCCAATATAGAGCTTTGTCGAGACATAGCTCAATTACGGTAAGGTGGGGTGCGCAGCTGGGTAGGAGGGGAAGGCACCAGGTTTACCTCAGTATAACCCATCAGCTCAAGAGCTTTCTACAAAGGTGGTTTCTGACAACACACATCATGTAGGTGCCTCTTTAAAAGTGTTCTTAACAGCAGGGAGTTGTGGAATGGATGGATAAATTACCGTTTGGGATGATGGAGAAATTCTGGAGATGGATGGTGATGATAGTTGCACAGCAGTGTGAATAAATTTATGACACCAAACTGTACACTTGACAATTGTTAAAGTGCTAAATTTTATGTTATGTGTATTTCACCATAGGTTTTTTTGGGGGGAAGGAATGATCTTAATACTTAACACAAAAAAAATGAACATTTAACTCATTCAGAGTTCAAGGTGATGTTTGGGTTTATGAGAACTTCCCTGGAGTCTTTGGCATTTCCAGAACACTTATCTTACTTGTAAGAAGCAGAGGTTATTGGCTTTCTGTATATTACTTAGTGTGGGGGATTCTTGTCAAAAAAGATACTTTTGGTACCAATTCCTCTGACCTGTCCACACTCATTTGCTCTCTGTGGTATCTTTTGGGCATTAAGATCTGTTCTTGCCATTAAGATCATTCCCAGGATCCTCTGAGACCCCTGAAGTTTGCCTTTAGGCATACTTTAGTATTTTCTGTTCTTGGTAGAAATAAAAACAGCTGCTCTTCATCAAGCTCAGCTCTGACATTCACATGGCAGGAAGATTCTGATTCCACAGTCTATCTAACTAAACACTACATGAATCTTATTATTATTTAAACTTTAAAGATCCCTTTTAGCGTGTATTTATAAGAAATTGGCCAATTTCTCCTATCTCAGCCTCATTCTGGCATCCTTTCCTATTTCTCAATACCTGCTAGCCTGCCTTTTCTATCTGGAGTCCATCATTACTGTCCTTAAATCATGAAGCACTCCACACACATGTGAGTCAAATTGACATTGACTAGAGGAACAAAAGGGCAGTTCCTGGACTCCAGAAGCCTTTCTGATGCTACTTGCCTGGTCGTCTACCTGGGCTCATGCAGAAGTCCCTTATCATCAAGAAGGATTTATCCTAAGGATAAACTTATTATAGGCATAGCTGAAGAGAACAGCAATGGTTGGAGGCAGTGATCTCTGGAAGAGAGGAAAGGGGGATCTTTGTGAGGCCAATAATGATTAGGATGATGATCATCATAATAATAAAGATACTAATGATGAGAGTAAAAGCAATGATAATAATAGCTGCCACTATATTTTGATCTACTCTGTGTTGAGCACTATCCTATATACTGTGTAGTATCTTCATTTCGCAAATGAGGAAACTGAGGCAGGAGCAGGTTGAATGCCTTAGCCCAGGTCATACCTGGTGGTAGGCGAGAGCCATGGTTTGAATCCTGGCCTGTCTTATGACAGACAACGATGTTTTAATCATGGGGAGTTGGGAGGTAGTGAGATACCCAATGAGCAACTCTATTCAACCAAACGATTTGCTTCTGCTTCCCCATCTTCTACAGTATATAGTGCTTAATTGGTCGTCTGCTATGTACTTGATCTCATTTGACTTTCTTAATACCCAGAGGAGATGTGACAAGGTGGGTAAAACATCTCCTTTTCACACAGAGGATGAAACTGAGGGTCACAGAGGAGATCAGTATTGTTTAGCACTCTACATGTATGGCACCCTAGTGTAAAGTCAACACATGTTGTTATGAAACATGTATTAGAATATGCAGAAAGTCCTTGACTTAATGATTGTTTGACTTAAGAGCTTTTGACTTTATGATGGCCTGAAAGGGTATCCATTCAGCCATTCTGTTTTCCACTTCTGGACTTCTGGTACAGCATTTAATTACTTACAGGAGATAATCAACACTTGATGATAAACAGACTTTGTGTGGGATAATTTTGCCCAACTGTAGGTTTCTGTGAGTGTATTGAGTATGTTTAAGGTAGGCAAGGATAGGCTGAGATAATCAGTAGGATAGGTGTATTAAATTCATTTTTCAACTTATGATATTTCCAATTTGCCATGGATTTATCAAGACATAACTCCATCATAAGTCAAGGAGCATCTGTACACAAACTTTATTCCCTAGATTAGCTACACTTAAGTGTTTACCCAGGCTGCATGATTCTCAAAATGAGTTGCATAGAACCCTCTTCCTACACAGCACATTATTTGGGATTAGGTGCTCCTTCACCCCAGAGACTAGAAATGACTCCACACAGCCAGCCTGGAATGTCTTCCTGCTTCAGAACATACCCACTTGGCCAGTTAGGCTTAGATCATGAATCATGATTTTAAGCAAATATTATTGTTAGGAGAAGCTGAGCTAATGTTTTATTCTCCAAAAATTTCTGCAGAATCATCAAAAGTAGAGATAGTAATAAATTCTTTAGACAGTAATTAGACAAATGAAGCATTGCTTTTTCTTTCTTTTTTTTTCCTTTGAGCTGCTAAAGATTGAACCCTCACACATGCTAAGCAAGCTGTCTACCACTGAGCTACATCCCCAGCCCATAACAGGTTTTGAGCAGCAGTTTCAGATGGCTTTGGATTATCAAACATTGAGACATTCGCAGATGCCTCTGAGAGGCTGAATGCTTTGTACTCTCTTTTCCACCTTTCCCAGCTAAATGCAATTTGATTTTTCTTTTACTTTGTCAACTTCCTGGTATGTCTATTCCTTCTACTTCTTTGTTGACTTTAGGACAATACTTCCTTTTGCTTCACTCAAGACTTCTTGATAGAATATCCTCGCCAAAAATATTTAGGATTAGTATTAGTGGGACAGGGTCATTTTCCTTCTTAACCTGGTCCTTCTGAAAGAAACCCTTTAGCTACTATATAGATTAAGAAAAAGCAAAGATCATAAGCTCAGGGGAGTGGCCACGGAGAAAAATTGCTGTTTTCACTTCAAAACTTGTATTTTCACTTAAAATGTTATAAATGGCTCTTTCAAAAGTGATTCTAACCTTCTTGGCATCTTTGGTGGTAAACCAAACCAGGCTCTACTTTACTTAAATAATCTTGACATTACAAAAAAAGAACTATAGTAGCTTTACTTGCATTTGAATGCAAAATGATTTTCTAGTCTGTAATTTCAAAAAACAAAACAAAAAATAATGAGTGCCTTCAGCAGAATAGTTCTCTGCAATCTGCCAAGAACATGAAAACTGGGAGTGAAATGTAGCCTTGATGAAAAGATGTATTTCTAATGGTTCAAGTTGACTGGAATGCATGGTGGTAGCCCCTCGCTATGGGGGAAACAAACACTCTTAACTGCCTGTGTTCTATGGATCTTAAATTCTTTTAGATTAAGCATAATATTTTAATATATACATTTTCAAACAATCCTTCAGATAAATTTTCCACTGGACTAGTATTTGGCTGTGAGGAGTAAAAACTCATTTATCACCCTGCTGCTCCATTTCCTACATTTGGGTTCAGAGTTCCTTTTAAATAAGTTAGCGAGGGGTGGGAGACAAGAGGCAGGCCCTGTGGTTTCATAAACAACCCACAGTCCTAAATCCCATTCCCAGCCATCAGCAGCAGCCTCCCAAAGATCTTTTTACCCTGGGATCTTTCGTAAAAAGGCTCTCTTTAATTCAACTTGCTCTAAACAACAACAAAAATACGCTTTCAGATGAGTTCTCAGATCTTGTGTTCATCCCCAGACCCAATGAAACTTGGGCATTAACTTTTAATTTCTTGCCTTCCCCACTGGGATAGAGAAAACAGTACAGTTTGCCAGATGAAAGGAGATGCTTGAGGTGGTATATTTCCACTGCCTGTTTTTTCTTTTTTTCTTTATGGGAGCTGACATGGGGCCCTTTATAAGTACCCTCACCCTCGCAGGCTGGATGCAGGTGCCTGAGTAGTGGACACCTCCAGGTTCTTCCTACTTTTGCTTCTTCAATTTGGAATTCTTTTTCCATTGGTTGGATTTTCTCTTGGTAAATCTTATGAACTTGGAGCTTTGAGCAGCTCCCTATCTCTCAAGACCACCACCTTCACCCAACTTCCAAGTGGAAGTTGGTCTTCATTCAACAGCAGTTTTTGCAAACTTAAGAGCTGCACAAGGGGTTTTAGTCAACACTGCTTCGTGGAGTTGATAGAGTGTAGGGCAGATCCAAAGCAGACCATCACAAGTGTCTGTGTGCCGCCAAACGGTTGGTTCTCTTGGAATGAACAGCATGGGACAGCAACCTAGTCCCAGGTGTTCTTTCACCTGAGATTGGGGGGTGGCATACATTAGTGGGATAAAGAGTGATTTGAGAGTGATCCTGGCTAAGAGGAACGCAGAGGAAGGAAGGCCCTGAGGTCTTCTCCCTGAGGTGAATACATCCAAGGACCAATCTGGAGAGCGGATGGTGCAGGGGGCATGGGAGTGTCTTGGGGATGGAGGACAAGATTTTATGATTGACAGACATGAAGAAGAGGATGAAGTCAATGATGATCAGAGGTTTCTGGTTCTGGCATCTGCAAAGGTAAAGTCAGCATTGCGTGAAATGGAACACACAGGTAACCTGGGGCATGGGGTCACATCTGCTTCATACCTGACCTCTGCCAGCCTTGGAGCACTTAACCAGCCACTGACTGGCGTAAGCATCCAAGAGGGTGGGTCTAGAAGGTGGGTGTGGTGGGATATCCCTGCAGAGTTCCCAAACTGTCTTCATTTGATTGCTATGCTCTCCCAGCAAGAAGCTGAGATGTTTGCCCCAGTGTGGTGCTTGTCAGTGGGGCCTCTTCAGGGAAGCTCTCTAAAAGATCAAAGAGAGTTAAGTCCCTTCAAATTACAGTCCCTCAGTATCTTGGGATATTAGTTCCAGAACTCCCTACAGGTATCAAAATCCAGAGATGCTCAAGTCCCTTATATAAAATGGTGTAATATTTGCATATAACCTATGCACACCCTCCTGTATACTTTAAATCATCTCTAGCTTAATTGTATTTCCTAATACAATGTAAGTGCTATGTAAATAGTTCTTATACTGTACCATTTAAGGAATGTGACAAGGGGAAACAAAGTTTTTGTCTCTCCACTACAGACTTCAAATATTTTATTTTTATTTATTTTTATTTTTGTAAAATATTTTTTAGTTATAGATGGACTCAATATCTTTACCTGGCTTTTTATTTGATTTAAGCAGTCTGCCACTGAGCCACAACCCCAGCCCTTATATTTATTTATTCATTTATTTATTTATTTATTTATGTATTTGTTTATTTATTAATTTATTTATTTAACAGAGCAGAATGCATTTAAACTTACAGTACACATATGGAGCACAATTTTTCATTTCTCTGGTTGTACACAAGGTAGAGTCACACCATTCATGTCTTCATACATGTACCTAGGCTAGTGATGTCCATCTCATTCCACCATATTTCCTACCCTCATGCCCTATCCCATCCTATCCCTCTCCTTTGCCCTATCCAAAGTTCCTTCATTTCTCACATGCTCCCCACCTCCACCCCCATTATGGTTCAGCATCCACTTATCAGAGAGAGCCTTTGGTTTTGGGGGATTGGCTTACTTCACTTAGCATGATATTCTCCAACCCCACCCATTTACCTGCAAATGCCATGATTTTGTTCTCTTTTAATTCTGAGTGATATTCCATTGTGTATATATGCCACAGTTTCTTTATCCATTCATCTATTGAAGGGCATCTAGGTTGCTTTCACAGGTTAGTGATTACGAATTGTGCAGCTATAAACATTGAAGTGGCTGTGTTACTGTAGTGTGCTGTTTTTAAGTCTTTAGGGTATAGACCAAGGAGTGGGATAGCTGGGTCAAATGGTGGTTCCATTCCAAGTTTTCTAAGGAATCTCCATACTGCTTTCCAGATTGGTTGCACTAATTTGCAGTCCCACCAGCAATATATGAGCATGTATTTTCACCCACATCCTCACCAACACTTATTATTGCTTGTATTCTTGATAACTGCCATTCTGACTGGAGTGAGATGAAAATCTTAGAGTAGTTTTGATACTAGAGATGTTGAACATTTTTCATGTATTTGTTGATCAATTGTATTTATTCTTCTGAGAAGTGTCTGTTCAGCTCCTTAGCCCATTTATTGATAGGGTTGTTTGTTTTTTGGGTGTTAACTTTTTTGAGTTCTTTACCTGGAGATCAGTGCTTTATCTGACATGCATGTGGCAAAAATTTTCTCCCAAACTGTAGGCTCTCTATTCACCTCATTGATTGTTTCTTTTGCTGAGAAGAAGTTTTTTAGTTTGAATATATCCTATTTATTGATTTTTTATTTTATTTCTTGAGCTTTAGGAGTCTTGTTAAGGAAGTTGGAGCCTAATTCAACATGATGAAGATTTGGGCCTACTTTTTCTTCTATTACCTGTAGGGTGTCTGGTCTAATTCCTATGTTCATGATCCACTTTGA
Source organism: Geosciurus inauris (assembly GCA_004024805.1). Classification (NCBI taxonomy): domain Eukaryota; kingdom Metazoa; phylum Chordata; class Mammalia; order Rodentia; family Sciuridae; genus Geosciurus; species Geosciurus inauris. Next base: position 165,491 of record PVHX01001902.1, read on the forward strand.
GTTGAGTTTTGTGCCTGGTGAGAGATAGGGGTTTAGTTTCATTTTGCTGCATATGGATTTTTAGTTTTCCCAGCACCATTTGTTGAAGAGGCTATCTTTTCTCCAATGTATGTTTTTGTTGCCTTTGTCTAGTGTGAGGTAACTGTATTTTTGTGGATTTGTCTCTGTGTCTTCTATTCTGTACCATTGGTCTAAATGTCTATTTTGGTGCCAATACCATGCCATTTTTTGTTACTATAGCTTTGCAGTATAGTTTAAGGTCTGGTATTGTGATACCTCCTGCTTCACTCTTTTTTGCTAAGGATTGCTTTGGCTATACTGGGTCTCTCATTTTTCCAAATGAATTTCATGATTGTTTTTTCTATTTCCATAAGGATTGACATTGGGATTTTAATTGGAATCACATTGAATCTGTATAGCACTTTGGGTAGTATGGCCATTTTGACAATATTGATTCTGCCTAACCAAGAACATGGGAGATCTTTCCATCTTCTAAGGTCTTCTTCAATTTCTTTCTTCAGTGTTCTGTAATTTCTCATTGTAGAAGTCTTTCACTTCTCTTGTTAAATTGATTCCCAAGTATTTTATTTTAGTTTTTTAAGCTATTGTGAATGGGGTAGTTTTCCTAAATTCTCTTTCAGAGGATTCATCAGTGATGTATAGACATGCATTTAATTTATGGGTATTGATTTTATATCTTGCTACTTTGTTGAATTTATTTTATTAATTCTAGAAGTCTGGTAGAAGTTCTCAGATCCTCTAAGTATAGGATCATGTTGTTGGCAAATAATGGTAGTTTGAGTTCTTCTTTTCCTATTCATATCCCTTTAATTTATTTTCAGCTAATTGCTCTGGTTATAATTTCAAGCACTATGTTGAATAGAAGTGGTAAAAGAGGGCATTCCTGTCTTGTTCCCATTTTTAGAGGGAATGCTTCCAATTTTTCTCTATTTAGGATGACATTTGCCTTGAGATTAGCATAAGATAGCTTTTATAAAGTTGAGGTATGTTCCTACTATCCCTAGTTTTTCTAGTGTTTTGAACAAAAAAGGGTGCTGTATTTTGTCAAATGCTTTCTCTGCATCAACTGATAAAATCATGATTCTTTAAGTCTATTGATGTGACAGATTACGTTTATTGATTTCTGTATGTTGAACCAACCTTTAACTCCACTTGATCATGGTGCACTATTTTAAAAATATGTTTTTGGATAATTTGCCAAAATTTTACTGAGAATTTCTTTTTTAAAATATTTATTTTTTAGTTATAGGTGGACAGAATATCTTTATTTTATTTTTTTTGTGTGGTGCTGAGGATCGAACCCAGTGCCTCCCGCGTGCTAGGCGAGCACGCTACCACTGCGCCATAACCCCAGCCCCTACTGAGAATTTTTGCATGTATGTATGTCAGGGATGTTGGCCTGAAATTTTCTTTCTTTGATGTGTCTCTGTCTGGTTTTGGTATCAGGGTGATACTAGCTTTGTAGAATGAGTTTGGAAGGATTCTCTCCTCTTTTTTTGTGAAATAATTTGAGGAGTATTGGTACTAATTCTTCTTTGTAGGTCTTGTAGAACTTGGCTGAGAATCCCTCTGGGCCCAGGCTTTTCTGGGTTGGTATGCTTTTGATGGCATCTTCTATTTCCTTGCTTGAAATTGATCTGTTTAAGTTGTATATGTCCTCCTGGTTCAGTTTGGGTAGGTCCATATGCCTCTAGAAATTTTTCAGTGTCTTCAAGGTTTTCTATTTTACTAGACTTCAAATATTTTTAAAAATATATTTTCCATCCAAGGTTGGTTGAATTGTGGATATAAAACCCACAGATTCAGGGGTGAGGACTGTATGTTTACTTTAAAAATATATTTATTTTCTTTCTGGCCTTAAGAGTAGTGTGTGTTTATGGTCATGGTACAAAATCCAGAAAGTGCAGAAAGTCCTTCCACTTCTTATGCCACCCAGAAATAAACCCATGTTAGCGTTTTGTTGTTATTTGCTCCACCCCAGTGTTAATGAATTTGTGATCATGCTGCATAGAGTTTTAGAACCTGACTTTTTAAGAAAACAACATTATATTGTGAATTTCTTTCCCCAAGGCCAGTAAAAATCCTTTTCAAAAAATATCATTTATATAGTATTCCATCATCTGCATACAGCATCTGTTACCACGAAATATTAATGTCATTTCCTCTTATCTTCTCAAACAACTCTAACACAAGGTGAAGAATTATTCCATTATACTTTTATGTCAAACTTTCCATCTTGCTTATTTTGTTCTAAAAGTAAAATAATGGTACATTCAACTACCCTTGGATGGAAAAGAGTTATTTTAAAAAATGCAAGTAATATAGGTCTGTATGGAGTACAAAATGAGAGTTCCTTTTCTGTTCTTTCTTCCTTCCATCCAACCTAAACAACAACTGAATGGTTTGATGTATCTCCTTGAAAATATTCACAATTTGTCCTTTAGGAAAAGGGGAACATAAGGGATTTGTTTTTTAGTAGAAGGATTCTTGCTCTGCTTAGCATCTTAATATTCTTTGAGACAAGCCCACTTTGTGTCAGATACCAAATTGTCTTCTGGGTAGAGTGGCCAGATTTTGCATTAAAACACAGGACAGAAAGTTAAATTTGAATTTTGGATAATCAATGAATATTTTTGCATAAAAATATCCCAAATATTGCATGCAATATTTATATTAAAACCACATAAGACAATATAAAAATGCTTGTACTGAGTTTTTTCAGCAATTAAAAGAGAAGTGACTGACACATGGTACAACTGGAATAAACCTGGAGGACATTATGGTCAGTGGAGTAAACCAGTCACAAAGAGATAAATATTTTATACTTCCACTTATATCATGTACCATAAGTAGTTAAATGCATAGTGACCAAAAGTAGATGGTGATTACCACGGTCTTAGGGAAGAAAGAATGGGAATTGAATTTCATTTTTGCTAGATGAAAGGAGTTCTGTGGTGGATAATGGTGATGCTAACACAAAAGTATGAATGTATTTAATACACTAAACTGTACTCTTAAATGGATAACATTGTAAATTTTATGTTATATATATTTTACCACAATTGAAAAATATACTTGCACTAAACAAATTACTCATTTGTCTGAAACTCAAGTTCAATTGGGCATCCTGTGAGAATTACTAATAGAAAGAAATGATGAGATGAGTCATACTTCTAAGAGTCCAGTGCCCCTAGGCCAACTTTCTGGGTCTCTGCTTCTGCTCTTAAATTGCAAGGGGCTGAGAGGGCGGGGGCAGGAAATGGCACCAGATCCTTAGTATAGCCACTGAGGCTCCACATTTCCTTCTTGGCTTCCTGGATAACCTGGCATGGTTTATAAACATATGTGGGCTGTATGTTTGAGAAGAGGACAGTTCATCAATCCTCCAGGCTCAGTTTCCTCATCTGTAAAACAAAGAAGCTGGGCTTTCCAGTTGCAAATCTCTGTGAAGCCATGCAGTTGCTTTGGTATAAAGATTTTAATGTGGTCTGGATATTATTCTGACATTAAAAAATCTTTCTCTATTTATAGGGACATCAATATCCCTATCTGTTCATAGTCATTGTTCTCTTTGTGGTTTTTTTGGTACTGGAGATTGAACTCAGGTGCACTTGACCAATAAGCCACATCCCCAGCCCTATTTTGTGTTTTATGTAGAGACAGGGTCTCACTGAGTTGCTTAGCGCCTCGCCGCTGCTGAGGCTGGCTTTGAACTCACGATTCTCCTGTCTCAGCCTCCCTAAGTGTCTTTGTGTTTTTAATTTCACTTTAATCTGCTAATAAATGAACTCCTAAAGTAAAGGCAATTGTAGATTTGCATTACTGTACAGCCATCTCTCCATATCCATGGGAGATTGATACAGAACTTCCCTTAGTCACCAAAATCCATATATGGTCAAGTCTCTTATATAAAATGGTGCTGTATTTATGTATGACCTAAGCACATCCTCCTGTATATATAGTCATTCATCTCTAGATTACTTATAAATACCTAATACAATATAAATAGTTGTTATGTATTGTTTAGAAAATAATGACAAGGAAAAAATTCCGTTGAAGTTTAATACAGATGCAATTTTTCCCCTGAATATTTTTGATCTGGGGTTGGTTGAATCCAGTGGATGCAGAATCTACAGATATGAAGAACAGATCATACTTGGAGTTATGTTTTTAACAGTTTAGAGTCAGAGGAGCAGTAATTAAAAGAAGCTGATCAGTAGTTTCATTACAAAACTGTGTGAGTTACCTAAATTCCCGGTACTTCAGTTTCATTATCTGTAAAATGGAGAAAAATCATGGTATCTAATTCTTAGTGTTGTTATAAAGGTTAAATTTTCTGATTATGTAGAGCACTTAGAATAATATGCATGTGGTGAAGTAGTCAATAAATGAGCTGTTACTATTATTTTTTCTTTTTATAACCTATTCCTATTCTTTCCTTTAAGAGTCATATGATCACATCACTGTGATATTATTGGGGCATAAAAAAAGCCCTAGTTTAATTGCTCTTTGGGAAGAGAAAGACTTTCTAAATATAAATACAATCAAAGAAATTCCAAAGGAAAAGAGGGAAATATTTGGCTTACTAAAAATTGAAATCTTATGCATAACAAAACATAAATGAAATCAAAAGGCAAACAACAAATTTAGGGAAAACATTTTCCACAAGCATAACAGTAAAAAGCATCAATATGCCTAATATATTTACGGAGCATTATGCAAATAACTAAGATAAATAGAAACATCCCAATTGAAAAATGAGCAAAAGACAGGGAGAAGCAATTAACAGAAGAAATGGAAAATGGCTAATGGACATTTAAGTAAAATCTACTAATAATACAAAGAAATGAAAACTAAAACAATGTTGATTAAAATAATTTGAAGATGGCTGGGGATATAGCTCAGTTGGTAGAGAGCTTGCCTTGCATGCACAAGACCCTGGGTTCTATACCCAGAACCACAAAAAAAAAAGAAAGAAAAAGAAAAGAATAACTTGAAGAGATACCAGATTTTCCATGAAATTATATTATTTTCATTTCTATTTAATGAAAAATTCATGATGTTTTTCATCATTGGAACATAATTAGACCTGCAACTTGTTTCACAGTTTATGTAGCTGATTTCACACAATATCATTTTTATGTTGTATTAAATTTTTTTTTTTTTTGGTATTGGGGATTGAACCCAGGGATGCTTAACCACTGCACATCCTCTAATCCTTCTTTATGTTTTACTGTTTTTATTTTGAGACAGGGTTTTGTTAAGTTACTGAGGACTTGCTAAGTTTCTGAGGATGGCTTTGAACTTGGCAATTCTCCTGCTTCAGCATCCAGAGCTGCTAGGATTACAGGCGTGTGCCACTGTACCCGACTTGTATTAAGTTTTCAACAAATACAAATGTGTTTATTCTGGGACCTTGTGGCATTCCTCTGGGATGTTGCTGAGAGGATAGACATTAAAATTTGAGGACTGTCCCATTAACTGCCCCCCTATTGGGATATGTTAGCAGGTTGGGTAGAATTCTAGCCACTGCAAACAGTTGGGTGTCCCTCTGCTCTCAACTATAAAGATAATTTTCAGTGCCAAAATAAGTGTTAAAAAAAATCTAGCTAAGTTTTCATTTCCCCCATTTTTACTATTTAAAAAAATCAAATATTTAAAAGTTTCCCTCCTTCTTTTGAAATATAATAGCTAATGGACTTTTATGTGTATATATAAAGTATGTGTGTAAAGTTAAATTTGCTAATGCCCCAAGAATATGTTTAGTTCACCTTTGGATTATTGAACATAGTTAATAGGAACAACCCTTATATGATACTTATATGATACTAGAATCATGCACAAACATTGCTTTCTTTGCTATATAAAGTTGTTTTGTCATTAGAGTAGTCCATGTGCTACTGGGATTCCATGTGTCTTGCAGCATAGCGGCTACATCTCTGATAGGAATTCGGTAACCACACATGCCCTTAAGTTCGCTAAAATCAAGCCTTAGGAGTGGAATATCTGCAAATCTAACCATGCTTATTCTCTCATACAGCCTTGTTAATGAAGTCTATGAGGTTGATGACACCATCCAGACCTTGCAGCAGCGCCTGAGGGAAGCAGAGGACACCCTGCAGTTCCTGGTCCACACCAAAGCAACTCTGGAGCATGATCTGGCTGTCAAAGCCAATACCCTGTACATTGACCAGGAAAAATGCATGAGCATGCGCAGGAGCTTCCCCAACACCCTCCGACTGGTTGGCTACTGTTAGGGACCCTGCTAACAGTGGTTTTGATACTCCTAAGCAAAAGGAGAAACAGGGCACTGACTCAGCATTTAACTGAGTGCTAATATATATTCACATATTAAAGCATTGTATTGATAGAAATATACCGATCTCTTGTCTCAGAAAGATTTTTCTATGTGTCTAAACCTTATTTTCTGCTATCTACTAGGCTTCTGGATTATGAGAAATAGACAAGGAAATACAACCAATTAATGGAGGAAGTAGGCAAGATGATTTACAGGATTCTTATTGTTTTAGTCAGCTTTTTTTGTAGCTGTGATCACAAGACCCAACAAGAACAAATTTGGGTGGGGAAAAGTTTATTGGGTGCTCACAGTTTCAGAGGTCTCAGTCCATAGATGACTGCTTCATTGCACTGGGCCCACTGTGAGGCAAAACATCATGGTAGAAGAGTGTGGTGGAGGAATGTAGCTCAGGACAAGACCTCAGGAAGCAGAGATAGAGCTCTACTCACCAGGGGCAAAATATAACCCCCAAAAGCACACATCCAGTGGCTCACCTCCTCCAGCCACACCCTACCTGCCTATAGTTACCACCTACTTAATCCATTCAAGTGGATTAATGCAATGATTAGATTAAGACTCTCATCAGTTCACCTCTGAACTCAATTAGTTCACCTCTGAAATGTCTCTCCTTGTCTTACACATGAGCTTTTGAGGGACATCTCATATCTAAACCCTAACACTTATTATTCTGTGTATAACATAAATGGGCTGCAAAGCAGGACTGCATTTTCCGTGAGCCACTCAGGTCAGGAATCATAATGCTAGAGTTTGGAAGCTGAATGTCCCCCAGTGTAGTACTATGGGGAGATGGTGGGATCTTTAGGAGGTAGAGCCTAGTTGGGGGTCCATAGGTCATAGGGCTGTGTCCTGTCCTTGAAGGGGATTGTAGACCAGCCTCTTCCTCTTTTTTTTTTTTTTCTAGCCAAGAGGTATGCAGTCTGTTGTTTGTTTGTTTTTGCCACTTTCTCCTCACCATCACCACCTAGCACCCCAGAGACCCAAAGCAATAGAACTGCAGATCTTGGCCTAGAACCTCCAAAAGTGTGACCAAAATAAACCTTTTCTTTTTATAAGTTAATTATCTCAGGTACTTTGTTGTAGAGATCAAAAGCTTACTAGCACTCAAAACAGGTTTCATTTTGAGGTCTGCCTTAAAGGATATGTAGAAAGAAGTGGAAAGGCCTTTGGGTATGAGGTAGTTGGGGCAATTTGAGCAAAAGCATAGGTATAAAACAATATATTTGGAACAGTAGTAAGTAGACCAGTTTGTGTGTGTGTGTGTGTGTGTGTGTGTGTGTGTGTTTGTGTGTGTGTGTATGAGATTCATAATGTAGGGAATACATAAAGAAATCAAATGGTGTGATGCCTGGAAGAGAAGGGTGCAAGAAACTTTCAACTCCAGGTTAAGGCACTGGGGAGCTGATAGGAGTCTCTAGGCAGGGACATCATTGAAAGCAATGATTGAGCAATTAAAGTTTGAAATGGAGAAATGGCAATAGAAACAAAGGAGACATGCAAAACATAACAAGTCGACAGAACTTGGGAAATCTTTACATATGGGGTGCTAAGGGATCCAGGATGACAAAGAGGAGTTGATGCTAGATGGGGTAGAAAAAAAGGGAAACTGCTTAAACTCCAGAAGACCCTATAGTATCTCAAGGGTTATTTTTTTTAAAAAACTTTGCTATGGTGTGAGTATGTCCCTCAGAATTCATGTACTAGAAACTGAATCCCCAAGGTTATATGTTAATACTATGTTAAAGTGGGGCCTTTGGGGAGTGATTGGGTTTTGAGGGCTTTGTCCTTATGAAAAATCAATCCACTCATAGATTAATGATTATTTTTTATAAATTCCTCACACTGTTACTCATTTATAGCAATAACATTTAAAATCATTTTTAACTTTATTTTTAACCTTTAAAAAATTTATTTAAAAGCTTTTTACACTTATTTTTTAAAGAGTTTCCAGCCTATCAATCATGATTTTTTGTTATATGTAAGGAATGTATATTCTTTGTCTCTTGCCTTTATATTTTGTGGTTTTTTTAAATATAAAAGCAAAAACATGTAAATATATTCTGTATGATTTATACCTTTGGGGTTATGCTCAGAAAACACTTTCTCATTCCAAGAGTATGAACTTATTATTAAATACTTATTATTACATATTGTGTAAATATTTTACAACTTCTTAGATTATACTTAACAGTCTGGAATCCCTGTTGAGGTGGTGTGGACCGTATACTAACTTTGAATCCTTTAGCTCTGGAAGCTGTGAAATGGAAAGATGTGATTGCAGGAGGTAGAGGTTTTCTCATATTTCTCACTATTCCTTTGTCCCTGCCCCCATGTCCCCATCCTATTAGCATTTGTCTCTGTATGCCTGTGTTTCCTTGCTTTGCCTTAATCATTGTCCATTAATTCCAAATTCCATTTTCTCCTCTTCCTCCTCCTCCGCCTCCTGCTGCTTCTCTGCTTCCTCCACCTCCTCTTCCTTCTCTTCTTCCTTCTCCTTTTCCCTCTCTCTCCTTCTCCCTTCTCTGTTTCTTAAAAGTGCTTTAAGACCTTGGTTTTTCAATTTCACAAGACACCTTAAAATGCCAGAAGACCTGACATACAGATGATAAACTTGTACTGGGTCTATTTTTGTTGGCTGAGTATATCATTTTAGAAATTAAATTATAGGTTTTGCAATTATCCCTTTGCTTTTAATGGAAAGAAAGATATATGAATGCCACTAAAACATTTGCCAACCAGAGTAATCAAATGTTAGCAGTCACAATTGTATGGGTTTTCAGAAATATAAGTTCCACATATTTCTTACTTGTTGTGTTTGAAGAATATCTTTCTGACCTTTTTCTATGAATTGCATTATTTTTAAATTTTTGAGGAATACATGCTCATGTGGTCTTTTTACTTAAGTCCATTTTCCTGGCATTATAAGACTGTGATGGGAAGAAAATGTAGTGCAGACATAGAAAAAGTCTAGTTTTCTTGTTATTTTGGTAAACTGTGGGCAAAGCTAAATTCTGCAAATACACATTTGGTTTCCAGTCTAAAACATTGCTGCTGCTTTGTGAGGGCACTTATTTCAACATTGAAGTCCACAAGCAGCCAACACTTAGAGAATGTGGTCATATTTAAGAATCTTAGGACTACAAATATCTGCACATGATTTGGCTTTAGCTACTTAGGCCCAAACTATCTTTAATATTATGTGGCCTTAGAAGGGTTGCTGGAATGTCAAAGGCTTCCACTTACCAAGCATCATTCAGATTTAGAAATGTGTGTAATTGCCCCTAAATAGCCAAGCCACCTATAATTTTAGTAATTTCCATTTATGTCTCTGGAGAGTGTTGTCATAAACACCTCTCACCTGGCATTTTTTCTTCCTGAGTTCATGCTATAAATAGCTGAACCATGGAGTCTAGTTTTAGGTTATAATTTTTGTTGTGCACCAGGAACACAGATGGATTCCTTCCCTTTGTGTACAGAGCACCTAGGGCAGGGGGGAGTGTGGAGCTGCTGCTTGTCTTTGTACCTCATGTCTTCCCTTTCAGCCTCTTTCTAGCCGTGGCTTTTGCACTATTCCCAGGAGGGCTGCATGCACCATTGGTTCCCATTGCCAAGACGAGCCTTGCATGCATAGTGCTCCAGTAATATTTTCTGAACCCTATTGTTTTAGCTTTTCATTGCTGTGACCAAATGACCTGACAAGAACAACCTAGAGGAGGAAAGGCTTATTTGGGCTCATTGTTTCAGAGGTTCAGTCCATGGTCGGCCAACTCAGTAGCTCTGGGTCTGAAGTTAGGAAGAATAACATCATGGCAGAAGGGCATGGTGGAGGAACAAAGCTCAGAACATGGCAACTAGTAAGGGGGGGGCACATGAGGGAGTGCCGTGTTCACCAGGGACAAAATATAAACCCTCAAATCACATACCTAGTGACCTACTTCTTCCAACCACACTCTACCTACCTATAGTTACTACTCAGTTGATCCCTGTCAGTGGATTAATCCACTGATTAGATTAAACTTCTCATAATCATTTCTCTTCTGAATATTTTTGAATTGCCTCACACATCACACATGAGCTTTTGGGGGGACACCTCATATCTAAACCATAACGTCTATCTATATTAAGATATCTGGTCTGGCAATTTTTCATGCACTCATGGGGAAGAGAGGCAGTATCTAATCTCCTCATTAAGGATGGCAAATGGATTTCACCTGGGGTTAGTGAGGGCAGCCCTGATCCATTGGGAATGCTCATTTGCAGTGTTTAGTTGGGAGGGATCCTGAGGTTACATTTGAGCTCAGACCTCCAAGAATCTAGAGGTCAGATAGTACCAGCTGCAGGTAGTCCAGAATGAAGAAATTCAGCACGCATACTGTCATCACTGCTCGCTACACCATTGTGAAATCTGCTTTAGCTCAGGTCTTCATCTTTTAACATCAGAAAGATACCGTGTTATACCCTATGTCTCCTTCCTCTGGAAACTTGTTTGCTGAATTTGCAAGGAGTTAACAGCAGACCCTTTCTTTTTCTGCTGCTCACTTTTCCCTTTCAGCCTGGGAAAACTTCTAAAGACATCACCATAAGCCAAAAAGCAACTCAGATGTCATTGCAGTGGAGTGGAAAAAGAGCCCGACTGAGGATAGAGAGCTCTGCATTGCCATTCTCAATGATATCTCCTGCATATGGATAGGCTATGAGAACCATCAAATAACTTTTATTCTCATTAATTTCCTTCCCTCCTTGTGAGGTAAAGGTTAACTTTAAGATAAAGTGATATATCTGGACTAGGCTTCAAGGTTCTCATCTTTTGGCATTTTAGTCCCCACATTTACTCATACATAAGAACACCCTTCCTACTTTGACAAAAAAATGGGGCCCTACTTTCTTGAGAACTTTCTGTTTAGGGAAACATGTAATTTCTGATAACAAAAATCTGTATTTGTATTGGGTAATGTCCATTTGTTTGCAACAAGCTGGTTGTCTTCATCCCCGAACACCAGTTTGCTCTATGTGTAAAGACAAGACAAGGGTCCTTAAGGGAGAAAAGGCGAGAGAACCTAAGAGGAGAGTAATGAACCAGCATTAAACACAAGACCCAGGAGCACCACATGTAGCACAATGGAAAAGATCAAAGCATTGAGCCTCTGCAGGAGTGCTGGATGGGGCTAATGAGGTCCCCAGTTCCCTAAGGTAGATGTTATAGATGTCAGTCAAGCTCTCTAGACAAAAAAGGAATGCTTCCAAATATTCATGTCCTTGTAACAGCTCCCTTCCTTGAATGTGGATTGACTCTATGATCACTTGAACTGAAGAAGGCAATGGAAGAAGCACCATGCCAATTCCAGACCTAAGCCTTATAAAGGCCTGGAAACTTTTACTTTTGTGTTTTTGGAAACTCACTGCATGTACGAAATCTGAGACCACCATTCTGTGAGGAAGTCCAAGCAGGAACATGGAGAGGCTTATGTGGAGGAAAATTAAGTCTTTGGCCAATAATTTATATAAGCTCTCAGGCAAAGCCAGCACCAATAGATAGCATGCAAGTGAGATCATTTTGGATCTTCCTGCTCACTCAGTACCTCAACTTTTACCTCAGGCAAAAGTTCTATGACCTTGTCATTCACAGTAGCAACATTCAAACCTCACCACATTCCTCTCTTCCAAAGTAGCTTGATTTAAATTCAGGTCTCACTCAAGTACAATACAATTAGTGAAACGAAAACCAGAATCAGAGATATAAGACAGTCTAATATGTTTTTTTAACCCACTATAACACAGTAGGGCACACATTTAGAAGGTTTGAGTAGATATTGAGGTAATGCCACACAATCCCAACTGGAATTGTAGCAGAGGTGGCACCTTGGCAAGAGATTGTTCTAAACTAACTGACCATAGTTAGGGGTTTATATTTTGGAGAGAGTTCACAGAAATATATAACAGTTTTGAATAAGTGCAATTGTTAAATAAAAACAGATTACTGCCCTTATTACTTAGAAAGGGAAATCACTTTCTACAGGCATGATTATACACTACATTTGTTTTCAATAAACATTTTTATGACACACTCATGGGAGTCTCCATATTTTAAGGAAATTATTGATGGAAGTGTGGTCCTGGCTTCCTAGAGGAGAAAACTCAAGAAAAGTCATCATTGATGGCATGCCACTGATCTACATGTTAAATAGCTATTTGATTTGTTTTGTAGTCCCACCATTTTATATTAGGACACATATAAAAAAACTTAAATTAAGCAACAAATATACCACTTATTGTCACTTCAAAAGAAATGTTTCCAAAGTTCTAAGCTTTTGAGAAAAGTAATAGGCGAATGACAAGTGTGTTTAATACACATATATGTAGACATGTATAATTTATATAAAAACATATAAAAGATATATGAGTTCTATATTATGTCTTCCAACCTATTTTAGTATACCTATGCCGATTTTATTGAAATATTGGCAGAATTGATCACTCTGGATTTAATATATTAAGTTGGAATATTTGGAAGAAAAACAAATTATTATTTTCCACAAACAAAGAATTTTAGCATGGTCTAGGTTAAGATAGATCCCTCAGTATTTGTAGGGATTGGTTCCATGGCCTCCTGCAGATAACAAACTCGATGGATACTCAAGTCCTTTATGTAAAATGGTACAACATTTTCATATGACCTATGCATATCCTCCCATACACGTTAAATCAATTCTGGATTACTTATAATACCTAATGCAATGTAAATGCTATGTAAAGAGTTGTTATACTCTGTTGCTTAGGAAATAGTCATAAGGAAAAAAATCTGTACATGTTTCATAGAGATGCAAATTTTTAAAAATAATTTCAAACCATGGTTGGCTGAATTCAGATACAGAGCTCACAAAAACAGAAGGCTTAGTGTAAATGTAAAATATAAAATAATTTTGAGGTGAAGGAACCTATTGGAACAATGCAGAAAGGAGGTAGCCATATGATGGTTTGTTCTATATGCTAAGCAGAAGCTATAACCAGTAAAAGAATTGAGGACATATGAATTAAACTTTGTCATTGGGAATAAATTGGGGTAGTCTTTAGTACTACAATCAAATTCTTTCTAGTATTTCACCTCCCTGGTCCCTTGGAAGGGATGTGTTATTTCAGGCTTATGTATTTAATGCCAATGTGAGATTCCTCAATATTCTATTCCTTTTTACATGACAAACCAGAAACTTCTGAGATATTTCTTGAGTGACCACAATAAGCAGAATTTACCTGATTACACACCATGGTCATGTAACATAGGTAAGAAATTTATGTGTGGTTTTAAGCTACTGATACTTTTGGCTTGTTTATTACTGCACCCTAAACTAGCCTATCCTAACTAATACACCAGCCATAAGAAATTGCTGAGGGCAAGGACTATATGGTGGATGGTCATTTTCCACTGTAAAATTCAGTCTCTATTCTTTCTCAGAAGGCAAGTTGTAGTGTTGGCTAAGCAATTGAGCATGTGCCCAAACACATTCCTTAGAAATAGCAGGCTAAGACTAAATCTTTTGCCCATATTTAGAAAATAAGACTAGTGGAGGTATTTCAAGCACAGAACAGGCAACCCAGAGGTATAGATGTTTCAAAGTCTGAGAGCCCAAACACTTTAGTGTCAATTCTCTGAAAGTCTGTAGAGTTGGAATGACAAACTCAAATGCCGACAGCCAGCCAGGAGACTTTAACTTTCCTAGGGTAACTATACTAAAATAAAACAACAACAACAGTATTATCATGAAGATAAGTGGCAGCTGAAATTCAGCCTCTGAACTAGGGAACACCAGAGAGTGTTGGGAAAGTGAAGAGGAGACCTAGAATAAACTGAAGGTCATGAGCTCATGCTAAAGGGACCACCATTCTCCTATGGCCAATTATCACCAGGGGTATGTCTCTGTGTGGTGGAATATCTGTATCCTGCTATTGAAGTTATTGAATCCCCGCTAAGAGTCAGGAGGCTCTGGCTTGGAGAGATGAGCAAGGGCATGACTGAAATATTACTATGGTATCTTCATATGCTTATTTTTTTCAGACAACTTAATAAATAGAACAGTTGGGCCAAGGAGCCCTGATTTAGTTTTGGACTTATATTTATTATATTTGTACTTTAAATTGTAGCGTTGATGGCCACATTGGACCTGAGATGAACTGAGGCCATAAAATGCATGAATGCATCAAACGGACAAGATATGCTGCAATCTTAATTTACTGTACCAGTATAACAGTCCAAGAGAAAATGGAGAATTGTCTCATTCAGGGGGAACTAAGATCTATAAAAGTGACTTTAAAAGTATATGGTTGTTGGAAATCAAAAAATACGACCTAACCCATAGTACAGCATATATCCATGTCTACACAAGCAGTATTCTAGTATAGTTTAGTTCTATTTATGAAAAAAAAAAAAAAGCTTGAAATTCTCTCATACAAATTTTGAGATGGAATGGGACAACTAGAGGGAGAGGAACAGTGAGACGAAGGCATGGGCTACATACACATGGCAATTGAAGGACTTTGTACAAACCCCAAACTGGTAACATTGAAGGACAAGGTGGCACAGAATCTTGTGATTCTTTTCCTTTGTATGATTTTACGGAAGACTTGCTTCATGATTAGAATGTAATTTGGAGATGAATGATTTATCAAATAAAATTTGAACACCAGACTCAGTGTTACTTAAACATTCTGGCTCTGCAAAGAGACTGAAACAGCTGAAGAATGAAACTAGTCCACAAAATTAGTCAAATGATAAAATGCTCGGGAAAGCAAGTTATGTGACTGTTATCAAGTCAGCTGTTTATTTTTAACACACAAATATATACACACACACACAAACACTTGGTTTAGGACACACACACACACTTGGTTTAGGACATACTAGTTTTTAAGGATTTAAGTTTGTACTTTTGGGGGCCAATATAATGGAGCAAAAGACTTACATTTTGGCGCTGGGATTGTGGCTCAGTGGTAGAGCGCTTGCCTTGCATGCGTGAGGCACTGGGTTTGATCCTCAGCACCACATAAAAATAACTAAATAAAGATATTGTATCCATCTACAACTAAAAAATTTTTTTTAAAAAAGACATTTTATATTTTAATATTATTTAAAATTATTTGATAACAGAAATATGTTATCCTTTAAAAATTACAAAACAGTAACTTACATAGTAGGATAAAATCATATATTACAATTTTATTTATGAACAATTTTTAGTAAGATAAAAGGTCTTCTATAATAGGTATATGAAGATGATGCAAAGTTTTATATTCAGTATGAATATATCATTGGGAATATATAGTCAAAGGAAATAGGTTAGGAAAAAATATTATCAAAATCTTAAAATGGTTGTCTTTGGATGGTGGCATGTTTTTCCCCCACTTTGAGCTTTTTATGATTTCTGATTTTCTAGAATAAAAAAGCTATACAATTGTAAGAAAAGTGAAAACTTTTTAAATTTTACATTAATATAAGAACAAGAAAGTAAAAAAATATAAATGATGAAACATCAGACAATTCCAGGTTCTAAGACCACTATCCCCTGTCTGAGCCCCTCTCTTCTCAGACTTAATTGCTTTTATCAGTTTCGTGAGACACGCTCATGCTTTTAGCTCTAAAGACTGTTTTCATTTTTGTCCTTTTGGAAGCTATTTCTATGTTCTTCAAAGTAGAGGTTAAAAGCCCATAGGACTAATTTATGCTAATCCATAAAGATTCCTCAACAATATATAAGCAAGTCAGAACCAGTGGCAAGTGAGAACACACTGAGACCCCATAGGGGTGGCGGGATGATTCAACAATGAGTAGTCCACACCTTGGGCCTGCTCTGTGTCCCTGCTCACTGGCTGACTGAGTCAGCTGTCTTGAGTAGAACTGAATGGAGAACTGGATTTGGACTTGAAACTGTGGCTTGTTCTCTTCCAGGGCAATGTTCGTCCCATCCCCACTACTTAGTTCTCTGAAGATATGTTATATGGAAAATGTCAATTCATTCGTTTATTTATTCACTTGAGAAATACATTGTTATTGATTGAGTATCTTCTATGTGCTAGTGCTGTAGTAGGCTCTGGAGATAATATATGAACCATACAAAAATGTTCTCTCCTTGTGGAGCATACCATCAGTGGATTAGATCAACATTAGTCAAATAATCACACAGAGGACTAAGTTAATTAGGAGAAGGCAGATTGGACCTTGGAAGGCTTTCTTGAAGTTGTGACATTTAAACAATTGGCTAGCAGATAAGACATCAATATGCAATGTAGTGGCAGTAAGAGATCCACCAACGGTGTTCTAAGCAGAGAGAAAAACATCTTAAAAGGTGACAAATTCGAGTACCTGTATAGTGGAGTTAGATACAGGTGGGTCCTGCATCATGAGACCTATTGTTATAGTTTGAATCAGAAATTGTTCCACTCAAAACTCATGCAGAGTCCTGCATTTCCATTGTACATTGGGTTCCTCAAATTATGCAGCCAGTCCTGGATGTGGAAGTTTGATCTTAATCCCAAATATAATTTGTAAGTATTGGAGGGTTTCAAGGTAAGGAGTGACATAAATCTTAATTCCTAAAGGACCACACCAGTTGAGATGTGAAGAATGGAAAAGATGGACACAGTTATTGCCCTCAATGAAATTAGAGTATATCTGTCAATGTCAAATCCAGCCGAAGAGCTTATTTAAAAAGTAACACATGACAGAAATATATGAAAGAGGATCCTGGGGAATTTATGGTGGGGGAAAGATGTTCATATAATAAAGTCTCCTGGTTGGGATAAACCATAATTTGTTACATGTTTTCTCAGTCTTTTCTCTGAGCTAAATACTAGCCAGTGCCCTTTGCTTTTTCAACACAAGTTTCAATTTCTCAAGTTAATTAAGAAACTCAAAAATATGAAAGCTACCACTTCCCATTGGAAGCCATAAAATATCTTTTGGAATTGCCTCATATCTTTGATTTAATACTAGGGGCCCCTGAGTAATTGAGGACTACTTTTCCATGGTAACATTTCCCTCTTCCTTCCTATCATTCGATGAAGCAGATGATTAGGATGAGACTTTTCAGTTATTTGTCTGAATCTCTACTAATCTAATTTCATAGACAACTGGAGTACATCCCAGAGATGCTTGGCTGTCTCCTCCACTTAGTGCAGTCATATTTCTGTTGTCTGTGAAGCTTTTGTTCTAAGCATTTCCCATAAATACTATTTTATGTCATTGTTGGCAGCCACACCACCCTTCTTATAGTGTTTTTTCTCTCAGTATTGTCCAACAGAATATTCTACAATGATGGAAATATTCTATATCTTCTCTTTCCAAAATGGTAGCCACAATCACAAGAAGCTCTTGAAACTAACCAGAGGTCCATATAAAAATTTAGGACACTTAAACTCAGCAAAGTTGTGTAGTTGTTCAATGTCATGGAGCCAGAATAAGGTAAATCCTACAAAAACCCAGATCTGCTTGTTCTCAGTGATCTTTCTCCTTACGCTGAATAGATGGTCTCATGCAACCACTTATTTTAAAAGTTTTATAGGAGGCCCATTAAATATAGTGAATCTTGAGATGACACTAAGAAATGAAATGGCTTCATTGGGTCAAAGATGGCTAGGCAATAAAAGAAGAAGAATCAATTAGTTGAACTCCAAGAGCCAAGAAAAAGGGAAAAATCTCTGTGTTAAACTTCAAGAACCCTGAGGAAAATAGGGAGCATCCCCTGTTCACTTTCTACAGTCCAGAGATACCATCACTGCTAGTATTTCACATGAGTCATGCTCTGCCCCTGTGCTTGACAAGCAAGGCTCTTGGTCACTGGAGGGCCTTTAGTACTTGACATACAGAGGTTACATGTGGTAAATCTCACTTATGCTACCCCATGTCTTTGGTGAGAGTGAGGCTAAATAACTTGCCCAATATCCACAGCTTCTAGGAGACCAAGTCCAGATTAAAATCCAGATCCTTGTGACTTAAGGGTTAGTTAGACATAGATGATGCACAGACTCTGTGCACTGACTCTTGTGGTCCTGTACGTCAGATTAAAAAGACATTTGGACTTTATCCAGCTGGCAGCGGGAAGCTAGAGTAGCTTTTAATTAACCTTCAGTGGAAGGAAGCTACTTGGGAAGTAGGAAGGAGGATGGATGTACTAGTGGTGGTGTTAGAGTAGAAAGGAGAGGGTTTCAAAGGTGGTAAGGTTTTGCATCTTAGAGGCTCCTATTTCTCAGGTCTAGAAGATGACTCCGAAGTGCTAGGGACAATGGTGATATGGCAATGTCAAGGAGAGAAATCAATCTTGGAGTTCACAGGAAGCTGAGAAATTTGTCTTAGACTGGGGAGATGTTAACTGGCAAGAGATCCAGCTGTGAATCTTCAGCAGGTGTTTGATGAACACAACATAAACCACTTCATGCTGTAAGGATGTGAGAAAGAGTGAGGTTAAGTAGCATGTGCCAGGCCACCTAGTCACATTTGGAAGAAAAGTGTGTACAGATAGCACACTCAGAAAGAGCCAGGAAGCGGGGAGGAGGCATAGAATTTTCCATCGCAAAAGTCAAAGAAAGTCTAGGTTGGTACCTGAGAGAGAAACAGAGGTGAATTCAGGCAGTGTGGAGACAGATGTTGTGTTATATAAGGGGTCATAGGAGGTCAAAGATCAGAAATACACCTGAAGGACATGAAGGAGGTCACCGATAACTTTTAATAGTTCTCTTGGGGAGTGCAGTGTAGTCAGATAACAAAGGAATTTAAGAGAAAGAGGAATATGCTCCATGGGTAACAGGGACTGACCATCTGTGAAAGGAAGAAGAGAAAAGCAACAAGCAGAAAAATACAATGAAGTCAATGCACAATTATTCAACAAAGAGAAAACCTGTTCACATTTACAAGCATTGAAAGAGAAACTTAATATATTAGAAAGATCATCCTGTTGGCATTATCCTCTAGTGATAGATGAAATATTTGATAATAATATTGAAGTTATTTTTAAGATAAGACTTGCCTTTAAAAAGAATTTTTCATTGTGTTCAGCAACAACTAAAAAAAATAAAATAAAAAAGTTTTTCATTCTTATTTGATTATTCCAGAGGCAATGCTTTGCTTCTGGAATATGGTAGTAAAACCAGGGTAGGTATACAGATCAATAAAATGAAAAGTCCCAGTGGTCTCACATGTGTATGTGAAGACAATAAAATCAACAGTTCATAACAGTAGGAGAAAGATGGATAATTCAAAATTTAGATCATACTGTCATGTGATATACTAACATAAGTCCCAGATTTTAAAAAGCCAAGAAAGTACTAAAAGAAAATGTATTATTAAAATACATTTGGTCTGGGATTATGGCGCAGTGGTAGCGTGCTCGCCTAGCGCGCATAAGGCACTGGGTTCGATCCTCAGCACCACATAAAAAAAGTAAAAATAAAGATATTCTGTCACCTACAACTAAAAAATAAATATTTTAAAAAATACATTTAATAATAGTCTAAACATATAAAAAACACAAAATCACAGCCTACAAGTAAGTATAGGCCATTGAGACTAGAAGCAAATCCTAAGCAGCTCTGTCAGGAAGCATCTGATGGAGAATTAAATAGCTTGTGGGAAGAAACTTTCACATTCTCTGCATCTATTTAAGCATCCAAAATTCTAATAAGATCATATTAAAGTTCAAAGCTAGAGGTGGCAATGAATGGTTCATACACATTTTGATCAAATTAGACTTTGGGATTTCTTCAAATTCTATGACATCATTTGGTTACAGTTATAAAGTACTATCTACCAAATAAAATAGCATGTATCTCTTCCTCTAGTAATGAAAGAAAATCATCCAATGTTGGGAAAAGTTTGAATTTTTAGTGATTAGTTAGTACCTCATATTTATTTCTTTAAGAATCTTCATCAACTGCCAAATATTTATCTGAGATATTCCACATGCTGCATGGTAAAAATCACTTGGCATTATTTACATGACCATATTTGATCTTATCAACACCATGCAATAATGCTGAAAAAAACAAAGTAACAAATAAATAACTGATTTCAAATACTCATCTGAGTTTCTTTTCCTTAATACAATCTTGTGTGGAAAATACACTCCCAGTCAATACCTCCCTTCACATTGCATGCTGTAAAGACAAATACCAAATGGGAACCATGTAATTTTAATTTCCAATTTCCATGTATTTATTTCCTTCACTATTGCATCAGAATTACTGTGCATCATAAATACACCTATCTCATACTAGACAAAGGTGCCAAAAGCATACATTGGAGAAAAGATAGCCTTTTCAACAAATGGTGCTGGGAAAACTGGAAATCCATATGCAGCAAAATGAAACTAAACCCCTATCTCTCACCATGCACAAAACTCAACTCAAAGTGGATCAAAGACCTAGGAATTAGACCAGAGACCCTGCAGCTAATTGAGGAGAAAGTAGGTCCAAATCTTCATCATATGGGATTAGGCCCCGAATTCCTTAACAAGACACCTATAGCACAAGAAATAAAAGCAAGAATCAATAAATGGGATGGACTTAAACTAAAAAGCTTCTTCTCAGCAAGAGAAACTATCAATGAAGTGAACAGAGAGCCTACATTCTGGGAGCAAATTTTTGCCA
>PVHX01001903.1:0-186410 GCA_004024805.1 Geosciurus inauris
CGATGTTCTTATTTCCCATGCCAAAGACCACCTCACACACTCTGTATTTTTTTTATTTACCATCTGTCACTCCCATCGCAGTGGAAGCTCCATGAGGGCAGGTTCCTGTGTTGCTTTCTGAGCATCCAGGACAAAATGTGGACACCCAGGGGCTGTTTAAGGCTGTCCAGTAAGGAAAACAAACCTTTGAAAGGTAGCCCGCCTGCCAGTGGGGCTCTTTCTGCATCATGTTGGGGTGTTTGCCTGTGTCCCCTGGACACCTTTTGTGTTTGAGTTTGTTAAACATCTGGGCCTCTCTGACTCGAGCGTGCCTCTGGAGGGGCCCCATGGAAGGCCTGGGTCCCCAGGTTGACTGGTCATGGTGGCCGTGGTTCATGGATGAGATGATGCTTGGTTGTGGGGACTAAGGCTCAGATTGACTTTATCTCAGTCACATGGGAGATTTGTCCTCTGAGTGGACTCTGGGCAAAACAATTGCCTTGTGACACGGCCCAGCTTTGGAGCCGTCCAGTGCTGGGAAGGAGGCTTTGTGTTTTCCAGGCCTGGGGCTCTGTGTACCATTCACAGCTCTCAATGTGGGGATGAAAGCTGGCTTCATGGACCTCGTGGCCAGTCACTGGAGGCCCTAGTTGTTCTTTTTTTTTTATTATTATATTTTTTTATTTTCTTAGTTGTAGGTGAACAGAATATCTTTATTTTATTTTTTTTATGTGGTGCTGAGGATCGAACCTAGTGCCTCACGCATGCTAGGCGAGCACGCTACCACTGCGCCACAATCCCAGCCCCACCTAGTTGTTCTTAAAAGCTGGCAGCTTCCTCCCTCCTCCTTTGGAGAAGTTAATGTAGGTCCAATCCTCTTGGGTCCATCCCATCCTGCCCTGTGTCTCTGGGGACTATGATGATGCTCAGTCCTGTCTCCCCTGTGAATGCCACATGCTCCAGGGCAAGGTGGAGGACACACTGATCCACAAGATCTGTGTCCCTCTCTCTGGGAGCTTGGTGTGTCCTTGGGGAGATGGGACGTGCTCATAAGAAACATGTACATCCCAGGAGCTGGCAGAGTGGGCAGGTGTTTAAGGGGACGAGGGCTACTTCCCTTCTGGCCAGTTGACTGATACAGGGCTTCTGCAGAGGGCCCTTGATTTGGGCTTGAAGGATGTGTTGTGTTGAACAGGGATGGGAGAAAGGAAGAGGTAGCTGAGGAGGCTGAGGACCTGGATGTGTGTGGTGGGGTTGGTGCCGGGTGGGATCGGGCTGTGTGACGTGGAATGAGAGGTGCCCAGGGCGCCCAGTGCAGCATGGCAGGGACCATTTCTCAGCCATGGACATTCTGCTCTTTATGTTTTGGGTCTCAAGGCCTCCGGGCATGTCCCTGGTCAGTCCAGCACAGAATGAAGTCTCCTGACCAGAAATGTGCTGATTTGCACCCAAGAGCTCCGGATGGCAAACACATCGTGGAGGGGCCGTTGGTTTCCTTTGAATTTGAGGCATTTCATTTTAAGCAACTTGGTTTTATAACCACAGGCCAAGTGTGGCACAAATAGATAAGTAACAGAGTGAGTGAGAGAGACATACATTGTCCTGTTGAACGAACACATTGGTAAAAGCCTAAAAGCAAAGGATTCTCTTATAAATGGAAAGTGCCACAAGAACAGGCTTTCTCAGGGTGACAGCGTGAGCAGCCTTCGGATTGGTGGTCAACTTCGCCACAGTCCTGCGCCACATCCTTCCATGCCGGGTTCTGGTTTGCTTTTGAAGACCTTCAGCTTGAGGACACAGAGGCGGGACAGCTCTGCTGGGTGCTTCTTCTGGCTGCTGTTTCCGGGGCTCAGCCTGCCTCAGTCTACCCTGGAGTGCGGGCTGCTTCCTGGGGTGCGGGGAGAGATGGACGCCTCCTGGGGCCACTTGCAAAACAAGAACGGCTTCTCCTGGGAACGGAGGGCCTCACTGACCTTTGTTGGACATTCTCTCCTCGCCCTCCTTCCCATCTGTCTCTGTCTTCTCTCTCCCACCTTTCTGCAGAGCCACCAACCAAATACCAAATCTCCCAACCAGAAGTGTACGTGGCTGCGCCAGGGGAGTCGCTAGAGTTGCGCTGCCTGTTGAAAGATGCCGCCATGATCAGTTGGACTAAGGATGGGGTTCACTTGGGGCCCAACAATAGGACAGTGCTTATTGGGGAGTACTTGCAGGTAAAAGGCGCCACGCCTAGAGACTCCGGCCTCTATGCTTGTACTGCTGCTAGGACTGTAGACAGTGAAACTTGGTACTTCATGGTGAATGTCACAGGTGAGTTGGCCTGCAAGCTATGTTCTTTCTTCTCTAGCTGTTTTCTGGTTAAAGTTTAGTTTTTGTTTTTTTGGTTTTTTGCCAAGTGAAATGATAGTGACATCTGCTAGTTGACTGGCTGCTGGGCACACAGCTTCAGAGTTCATTATTGATCAGTTTTAAAAAATTACTTACTTTTTGAGATAGGGTCTTGTTGTGGGGTCCAGGCTAGTCTTGAACCCCTGGGCTCAAGTGATCCTCCTGCCTCAGCCTCCCGAGTAGCTGGGACCACAGGTGCATGCCACCTCACCCCCATGATCCATTTTTGAAATTCTTAATGTGAGACCCGGTGCTCCAGAGAGGCCCATCATTGTGAATGACAGACATCTTGTGTGCAGGGCAACATTTTAAGAGCACACTTTTAACATTAAAAAGTCCTTTTTTCTTTATGCCACCAATATCTTTGGTATTTTGGATCAAGGATTGAAATGTGGAAGCTCTGGATTTGATTCCTTCATTAAAACACAAGTTCCTCTCAACTTTCTTTGCATGTAGGGAGAGGAATCGAACAGGCCCCTCTTGTGGCCAGGTTTAAAGTTCTCTGTGGCCAAGTTCAGAATGTTAGTTAATGATGAGAAGGACCACCCAGAGATTAAGTTTTTTTAGGGACTCATTTCTTTCTGGAAGGGGTCCCCAAATGCTGAAAAGTTTTGTTGGGGAAAAAAGAAATCATTAGCTATAACATAATCTGTAAGTTTTTCGGGGACTTGAATATTGTTAGAAGCTTAAAATCCAGTTCCATAGATTCAGTTTGACAATGTGACAGTGCAGGAGATATCCAGACAACAGAGACCACCTGTCCTCCTAGAGGGACAGTTTAAGCCATTAAAAGCAACAGAACATGGTCTCAGACTTGGTGGGTTCCTGGGAAGTTGAATGCAGCCTTGAGGAGGGCTTGGGTATAAGTGATCGCAGCCTTTGGCTTTGCAAAAACATGCTTGGATATGTTCTCTTGCACACAGATGCCATCTCATCCGGAGATGACGAGGACGACACAGACGGCTCTGAAGACTTTGTCAGTGAAAACAGTAACAACAAGAGTAAGTAGCCGCTGCCCTGGAGGCCGGAGAGAGGAGAGTGATGGGAATCCCACTGCCTCCCGTGTCCTTGTCTGTTCCCGGCGCACACTGGGTCCTGTGGCCCTTGCTGTCCAATGCGTCTGCTGTCCTAACTTCCAAGCCTGAGAATAAACCACGTCTCTGTCCACCCTTCTCCACTGCTTGTCTTTTCTTCTGTGTCTGTCGCGCTCTTTGGAGAGCCCTGGCTGCTTTGGTCTGGTTTCCCTTTTTCCTCGGGTTTCTCTTTGTTCCGAGATGGGCCACACTCCCCCTTGGTCTTCTGCATAGCCATCCACGGTGCCTGGCTTCACCCATGGATTCTTGACCAAGGGTGACTGCCTGTCCCTCTCCCCTGGGACCTCTGTTAGCATCTGGTTGTCCTTGTGGGGGAGGGGCACGAGTGGCATCTCACAAGCAGGTGCCAGGTTTGCTGCTGGTAACAGTGTACAGTGCACGGCTGAGCCCTCCCAGCAGAGCATGGTCTGGTCCAGTCAGTGTGCTGAGGCCGAGAAGCCCTGGCTTTGGAAGATGTGGGCCTCCCATGGTAGATAGTGGGAGGAGAGGGGGCCAGGTGGTGGTTGCTTGTTCTAAGGCAGTTCACATGGAGCGCTAGCCCTGGCGGGGCTTTTTACTCCGTGATAAGAAATGCGGCTGGACGGACTGGGTTTGAGTCCTGCTCTACCACATCTTGATTCCCCATGGGACATCTGTGCCTCAGTTTCTTGGACTGTAAAATGGGAATAATAACAATAATAATATCTTCCAGGTGGAAGGAGTAAATGAGTGAATATCTGTACAGTGCTCATGTAGAGAAAATTAAATAGCGTTAGTCATGTGCTGCATTGACGCGGCTGGAATGTCCCGCAGTGATGATCCTGGGGTTCTCTGCTTGTGTGTGGTACATACTGTACTTTCTCGAAAGGGTTTTGTCAGTTCAGTAAATTTAAACAGGGCCTAGATAGCAAAACAATTAGTATTTTTTTTTTTAAATTGACTTTTTAAGGAGCAGTTTTAGGTTCATGGCAAAATCGAGAGGAAGGTACACAGGTTTCCCAAATGCCTTCACCCCCCACGTGCAGTCTCTGCTGTTGCCAGCGTCTCTTCCGGAGTGTGGCGCGTCTGCCGCCGTCAGAGAACCAGCACGTGAGGCGTTGCGCCCACCAGAGCCTGTCGTTCACCTCGGGTCCCTGTTGGTGTGGCGCACTCTGAGTTCGGACAGTGGCTGTCCGAAAGTAACCGGCTGCGCCCACTGGCGACCGGGCCTTTGTGCTGTCCCCGCGGTTCCGTCCGTTCCAGGACGTCACGAGTTGGGGACACATGCTGCAGGTTGGCAGTGTGCTTGGCTTCCTCCTTGGCGTCACGTCCTGACAGCTCATTTCTCTCAGCACTGATGCTGCTCCGTAGTTCAGATGAGCCTGTTACCCACTCACCTGCCCGAGGACGTCCCGGTTGCCTCCACTTAGAAATAAAGCTGTGACAAACTTGGATGCAGGTTTTTGTGGAGACGTGTGTTTTCAGCTCTCCTGGGTAAATACCACGGGGTGCTGCGATTGTTGGACGATGCAGGAAGTGTGATCAGGTTTGTGGGAAGCCACCACGCACCTTCCACAGGGCCCGTGGGGAGCGAGAGCTCCATTGCTCCAGATCCTTGCCAGCTTTTGGTGCTGTCAGTGTTCTGGTTTTGGCCTTTTGAGGAGGTTGTTGTGGTCTCGTTCTGATTTGCATTTCCCTCAGGATGAGTGATGCAAAGCGCCTTTTTAATTCTGAGCTTCATTGCCATCCCCGTATCTTCTTTGGCGAGATCTTTGGCTCATTTTTTAATTGGGTTGTTTGTTTTCCTATTGTTGAGTTTTAAGAGTTCTTTGTATATTTTGGATAATAGTCCTGTGTGTTTTTGCAAATATTTTCTCCCAGTCTGTGACTTGTCTTTACATTCCTTTGTGCAGCACTCACAGCACAAAAATCTAATTTGCACAAAGTATAGCTTATCCGTTCTCTCATGGATTACTGTGCTTTTGGTGTTGCTATCTAGAAAGCTATCAGCAAGGTCCACTCTGTGTTACCTCCTAGGAGTTTTATAGTTTCCTGTTTTACATTTAGATCACAGACATGATCTATTTTAAGTTAATTTTTGTAAGATATTTGTCTAATATTTTGCCTGTGGATGTTCAGGTGGGCCAGTACCATTTGTTGAAAAGACTCATTTAGTCCAGGTGCCCCCTGCCCCAAGCTTTTTAAAGAAAATAGGTTTTAGGCACCTGGGATAAATGTAGTACTTAAGTGAAGGTTTGGATTTATCCCTGAGTCTCCCAGTAGCTTGGGCAAAAAGGGAACTGTTTTGGTCCATGGAGTTTTTACTTTTAGGCAAGAGGAAGTTTAGGGCAGTGCATCTCAAAGTTTCTGTCCCTGGGCCAGCAGCATTAGTATCATTAGGGGTGGTGGGGCAGGGTAGGGTGGGAGGGTCTTCTTGGAAATGCAAATTCTCAGGCACCTTCTCAGATTCACTGAAGTAGAAACTGAGTGTGATTCTGTTGCACACGGAACTGTGAGATCCACTGGCTTAGGATATGCAAGTGCAGGTCTGCCTTGGGCACGAGTTTGCCATTAGCCATTTTGTTCGTGAAACAGAGTAATAAGGCGAGTGGAAATGTCTTATGCTGTGATTCCTATCGGCCTTCTAAAGGGGTTGTTGTTTAATAAAAAAACATTGACATAGCACAGCATGTCACTGGCTCCTTTAGATCTTTGGCTGTGGTGTTGGAGCTGGAGGCAAAGAGGTGGAGGCTGGGAGCTGGCCACTGGCCGAGTCGGTACCACTGGACCCAGTCAGTGGAGAGCAGTTCTCCATTTACTGATCTGAAAATCCTGACTTCGTGAGCAGAGGGCAGCGCTGGAGTGGGTCCTAGGCCTGTTGCTCGCGGGCACCCCAGGCTCCCGCAGTGTGGAGTGAGCGCATTGATACCGTTGTTTGCAGCTGTACAGTGATACTGCGTGTGGGCACCTCTGCTGCTGATTGGGACATCAGATTCCCTCAGCTTGGTTTTGCTGGCTTGCCTGCGAACTGTGTTGTCCTGCTGGTTGGGTTCCCTGCCACATAGCTCGCCACCACGATCCATGTGGAGCGAGTGCAACAGCAGGTAGAACAGGCCGGGGCCTGGACCTCCCTCTGCGGGCTCAGCAGACCTCCAAGTTTCCACTGTGACCATGAGCTGGCTGCCCAGGCTCCGGGAAGGACCAGGCACAGAGCTGCCCAGTGGGGACCAGTGAGGGAGCGTGCACCTCACTTTTGCCTTGCACCCGGGGGTTTTTGTAATTGGCTCTTGAATGACACCACTCTGGCCCTGAGATGGGCACTCTGTGGTGGTGAAGGGCGAGTGTTAGCTGTCCCGGGAAGGTGCTGCCCGAGAGGGGCCTCTGTTTGGTGCCTGTGAAACATTAGATGCTATTTAAAGTGATAGCAGTTCTTAGCTGGCTGCTTAGCCTCTGCCATCTGTTAGTGTGATTAGGCTGGTCTGATTCACAGGTGCAGCCTGGGGCAGCCGAGATTAAGCAGCTGTGGACTGTGTGGACAGAGGAATGCCATGGCTGGGGTCATTGGCGAGGCGGGAAAGGGATGTTGCCATTAAAACAATTTTTTGCCACCTCAAGTGTCAAATGCCTGCCCTGATTAATAGGGAAAATTGCAGAAGCTCAGAATTCTCAGCATTTCCAGCCACCTGGAAACACCCGCGTGTCCAGATCGAGTCCTTCGGTGCACTCTGATTGGCTGGAAAATGCCAAATGGGGTGGCTTGAATGTTCCTCTAGTGAAGTTCACAAATGATGCTCTGCTGACTGTGCTGATAGTGACATTTTGGGGCTTTGCTGGGGAGATTTTTGGCTCTTTCTGGATTAAGATGTTGCATGTTTAGTTCTCCATCTTTAAGCTTGAGAAATGAATTCCAGGTTATTCTGTGTGCTGGTGTATCACTGCGCATCCAGTGTTGGTGCTTAGCTGTAGGAAGGCAAGAGTAGCTGCCTGGGAGAGGCAGCGAGGTGGTCACAGACATCATGGTAGCCAGCTACGATGGCCCAGTAAACAAAAACCAAGGTGAGGTTCAATCCCAGCACTGGGGGGGGGGGGAATTAAGGCAGGATTGCTGAATTTTGGACATGAAAGTGATACCCATTAAAACCAAGGTGTTGCTTGATTTTTTTACAAGAATGTTCCTCAGTATCCAGGTTGCTCCTAACTTTTAACCCAGCTTTTATGCAATCCCAAAGTGGGCTCTGAGGAGGAAGAGAACTTTGTGTTTACACAGGCAGAACAAGTGGCTTGTTTTCATTTTATTGCATCTTGTATGAGAGGACCCAATACCTTGAGCCTGCCTTTCCCAGTAGACTGCTGGCTTCTTGAGGGCAAGAACCTGCCTGGAGGTTGAGGGATTATTCTGTAGAACTATAGGATTTACACACATCTTTTATGGATCATTCTAAAAACAGAGTGATGTTTAGGTTCTGGTATGTACATTAAGAAAATAAGCCAGTGTTTCTCAAAGATTATACCTTGGAACCCTGGTTCTAAATAATTCACTGCCAAATGAGTTCCAAATAATTTGCTAAATGAGTTGCATTTTGAAATTTTAGGAATGTCACATACTGTAACCCTTTTTTGGAGATGTACAGTGTCAACAGTGTAATGAACACTCTGAGGGGTTCTACAATAAAGCATCTGTTTAGTTTTGCTTTTTCCAGGCTTGTCCAAAAGTACTTGGCCAATAAGACCCTTTTAAAAATACAATCTCTTTTAACATACTGTTGCACATGCTTTGGAAAACCTGGCAGGGGCTGATTTAGTGGGTCTGACCTTCACCCCTCTTTAAGTCAAGTTCTCCCTTCACAGATACGAAGGGCATTCTTTGGTTATATTTTAGCAGCTGACTAGCTGATGACCTCACACCTTGCCAGAGCTAGCGTTTCCCGAGCAGAGCAATCCTGTGATGTCATTATGAGGCGGCTGCCAGGAAATAATGCAGCTATACATGCCCTTCAGTAAAACACGTTCTCTCTGGACAGAAAGTTATAGTTTCAAATGCTAGTTTTTGAAATACATCCAGGTTGCAGGTTTTGAAAGGTTCAGAATTTATGCCTTAGCATAGGAAAGTATAACTTAACTAGTCCTTACCTTCCCTAGGTATTAGGGATCTTTTTTTGGTACTGGGGATTGAACTCAGGGGCACTCGACCACTGAGCCACATCCTCAGCCCTATTTTGTGTTTTATGTAGAGACAGGGTCTCACTGAGTTGCTTAGCACCTCAATGTTGCTGAGTTGGTTTTGAACTCACGATCCTTCTGCCTCAGCTTCCCGAGCCGCTGGGATTCCAGGCATGTGCTATCATGCCTGGCTGTTTTTGGGAATTCTTGGTAATGAAAAACTCATTGGTAAGTTGGCTTGGGTGTTTCATCACAGGCTACTGGTGGCCATGGACCGGGCTTGCTTCTTCACCTTCCCCCTGGTCACCACACACAGCCAGCGGCTGGAGGATTTTCTTGCAGGTGACCGGCTGCCCGGTGGACTCTACTCATTTTACTCCGGTAACTTGTCTGGTTTTTTAAAAAAATGTGTTCCTGATCGGCCTTGAGTTGGTTGAGATTTCTCAAATGTAGCCACAGACTTTCCCCTCGGCTCACGCCCCCGCTCATCTTGGCGCTGTTAGATTGGCTTTCTCTAAGTTCACATTAGACTGAAAACAGATGAACCCCAGGCGGCTTTGAGGATGGTGACGTTTCCCCTCACAGGGGTCAGAGCATTCAAATGTCCTGATTAGTGATATTTTTAAAAGCCCTAATTATAGACTTAGGACAGAGGCCTCACTGGGGCTTTAGGGAGTTTGTGACTTAATCTAGGAGCTGAAACCGGCTGCATGTATGTGTGTGTGTTTTTATTTTTGCATCAATAAAAATACAGTTGGCAGTCATCAGCGTCCATGGCCCCCATAAATCTTGAACTTCTGACTTAATTACTATGGGAGAGTTCACAGGGCAGTCCGGAGTGGTGGAGAGAGCGCTGCTCAGGGAGCTGGAGACTTGGGGATCGCCTCAGTGGGGCCTCTGGCTGTGTGACCTTGATCATATCACTTAACCTTTCTGGGTGACACTGATCACATCAGCCATCAGGCCAGATGGTCGCTGAGACCTCTTTTGGTGCAGCTCTGTAATGTGATTCCATGTTTTTCCTTTGAAACCTTGGGCTGTGCTTTCTTTGGTTCTGGAGAGAGAGCAGACCATAAGCCTTAGGCGTCAGTATTGGGGATATGTAAAGGTTTATGCAGGGACAGGCTCAGCAGCCTATGGCTTCTCATTAAGTTTAAATTGCAGGGTCAATAAAACCCCCCTACCACTGCCATTTAATGACAGAACCAGTATCTGCCTAGCGCGTAGATGCCTGGGAAGAATGTTAGATCTGGAAGGGACCCTATCCGAGCAACTCCTCATTCTGTAGCTAAACCTTATAACAGTCACCGTCCGCTTGTCAGGCCACAGTCCATCCATCCGTCAGCTCTGGAGTGCCCACTCTGCAGGTCGGGGATGCAATCAGGCCTGTGCCTTCATTGCTCAGCACACATCACAAGATACACCTGGTGCCAGAGCGCATGGAGGCCCTGGTAGAGATGCACTTCACCATGGCATAGGGTCATATGGCAAGGTGGTGTTGAGGGGGAGTTTGTGGGATTGAGTCCCTCTTCAACTGCCACATCTTCTGCTGCATTAAAGTAAAAAATTCCACTTGACATTATCACTAACAGGCAGTGATTGTCTCAGCGTGGCAAATGGTTAATGTGTGGTCTGCTATACCTAATGATGGAATTTTATTTGTTCCTTGTGGCTTGGTCTTTATTATTATTTTAATTTGCTCATCATTAGGATTCAGTGACTAAGACAGCATTATTCTTCTGCCACATGTGACATCAGAAGGTACAAGAGGGTCAGTGTGCCGAAGGGACCGTGCGCAAGGGTGAGGCCAAGTGGTTTCTTTACAGATGATTGGTGGAAGTCATGTCGTGTGCCTTTGGAGGGCTTGCTGAGGTTCTCTCTTAATTTATGACTTGAAACCCAACTTCATACACCCCTAAGGTTCTGCCAGGTGAGGTGTAGACGGTAGATACTCCAGTACTTGAACTCAAACAGCCAACATGCCCTTGGCTTGTGGGTTCATTCTAAGCAGGTTGTTGACTATGGGTCGCCCGCTGTACACAAGGGTGTCTCTGCCTTTTAGCTCTTTTAATTGGTTGTTCCAGTTCCTTCTGCAGATGAAGCTGGTAAAGAAGCCGTCTGAGTCCAGCCCCCTTGGGTTTTGGCCTGTCCTCGGTGCCCAGCTGCGTCTGTGCAGCTGCCTCATGGTTCTTTGGCATTTTCATGTGGTTGGACTACAGAAATGGCAGAAACTATTGAGGAGAGAAGAGTATACCAGGATGAGGTTGCTGCTCAAGGAAATGCTGTATGGCTGTCTTTACAGTATTGCTATTTTTCTAGATCACCCATGTACTTTAGGCTAGTTTATTTCAGGAAGAGCCACTGTAAATATTTTTTTTGGTGTGTGCGTGTGTGGTACTGGGGGTTGAATCCATGGACCCATGTGTGCTGGGCAAGTGCTGTGCCTCTGACCTACAGCCCAGCCCAATAAAGCAGTTTCTTCCCCCCAGCATCAGGCTCATTTTTAAGAAATTGGGCAACTCAGCCTCCTTTCAGAGGCTGTTGTGCCTGTGTGATGTCAGCAAGCCTCGGAGCGAGGCTGGTCAGGTGAACAGCAAGGACTTCGGGCGGCCACTCCAGGACACCCAGGCCACCTTGTACAACGTGACTCCGTGAGCCTTTCTGTTGAGTCACAACTTACAGTTTTTGAGGGAATGCTGTGCAATTTCAGCGTTGAGCTATATCCATGAAGGTGATCTGTTCCTACTTACGGTGATTGGATTTCATAGTGCCCCACCTACCTCGGGCCTCAGACGCAGAAAAGCGTGTGCCCACACCCTGACGCATGGCTGGGCATCTGTTTTGCACGAGCAAATTTTATAGGTATAGTTTTGATGATTGAAATTTCACCCCAGGGAAGTGGCTACCTGCCAGAAATTCCAGCAAAATTCTTTTTCCCCAACCTGCAGTCATTCCTGAGGCACTAAGACAAAGACCCTGGTGGAGGTCGGGAGGTGGAGGGGCAGGTCAGATCTGCACGGCCCCCATGGGTTGGGGTGATCCTGTGCTGGGTACAGCCTCTCTGATGGCTTAGCCCAGCAAGAGTGGTAAAGATCAACATTCCAAAATCCTTAAGCCAAATCCCACTTTTTGACCTTTTAGGGAACACAAAAATCATGCCTAATGGTATGTAAGCACATATCTGCTGATTTCTTTTATGTAGAGAAGAAAAAAAGACATTCCAAAGGATAAACTCAGCAGTAATTGATGCTCTCTGAAAGAGTTACTACATTAATATTTAGCTAATTTGTGTGAATAGGCCATTGTGTTTACTTAAACAAATGACGTGGGTACAGACACCTGACAGCATGAGGTGTGCTTTTCATTTAGGTCAGATTTGTAAAAGTCTTTGTGTAGCAACAAAGCTCTTTATTTATTTTGCGCTCTCAAAGGTTTCTTTTCAGTGGCTGTGGATGGATTTTTCCAAGTAGAAGCTTTGAAAATGAAAGATTATTGAAATTGTTTCAGTGTATGCCCGGCCCTGGGGGTCTTGTAATACATGGGAATCCAGTACCCTGGTGAACTCTCAAGAATACGTGTGTTGATGGGCAGTGGATACCCAAGGCCAGCTGGCCGCCAGCAATGCCTGCTCGTTCCAGATGCAGCTGGGGTCCAGGGAATAACGCGGCCCTTCTCTTCTCTCCCTTGTCTTCCCTCCCTGCTGCCCCTGTTCTGCATGATGACCCACTATACAGTCATGCCCTTTCTGTACTATCTCACCACCTAAATCCCACTGACCTTGACACTTGAGTGTGCCAGAGGATAAGGCACAGCATGGCCTTGGTGAGGAATCTCAGCCCCACCTTCCACAGCCCTCTCAAGAGCAAGCCAGGCAAAGAGCAGTAGATACTTGGATGCAGCTATTCCAGTTCTGAATTATAACATGGGAGTCTGACTGCTAAGCTATGTGATTGTCGCTGTAGGGGTATGCTGTGCCACCTGGAGAGCAGGGCAGACTGCGAAGTAGGGGCAAGGACCTGGGCCCTGCCTGGGGCCATCTTGCCTCTGGTTTGTGGAGTGCAGGTCCTGTTGTGCAGGCTAACCCTCATCAGAAAGCAGCACAGTTATAAATCATCCTTCTAGAATGTCTTAGGCCCTGTTGAGGGAAGGGCATGGATTTTGGTGACCAGTTTACTAAGACAGAAGCGTGCGTGTGAAAAGTTAAATTGTTGTCCAACATTTTAGGGGAGGTTCTGGAGGGTAATAAGAGGGGGGGATGTGCCTTTAGCCCAGGGTGGCTGCCCTGGATGCCAGTCTTAAGTATCACAGGGGTTGAAAGCATGGATTCTAACCCCTGGGGAAGCAAGAACAGCGCTGAAAGGGGCAGGCTCCAGCATCAGGCTGCTTGGGTTCAAATTTTGGCCCACACCTTTCCTGAGCCTCCTGGCTTTTGGCAGATGATGTAACAGCCCATTGCCTCAGTTTTCCCACCTGTGCACAGGGATTATCATAGAGCCTTTCTCCTTGGATTGTTGAGGGTTGATGTATCACACATGTAAAATCTCTTAGAGACACGCAGCTTGACAAACAAGAAACATTCTGTCAGCAGTGATCACTGGCCATTATTAGCCAGCATGGAAAATTTATAGTTCATCCTGGAATGATGCTGTGGCTTTTTATACAATGTGTGTCACTTGGTGATTGCAAAACTTACCTCCTTTCTTAAGTTGAAAAAAAAAAAATCACTTGTATTTATGACCATGAGAGCCACTCAGGGCACAGCTTTTCATAACATTTATTGGTGGCCTCCTGTGCTGGGGGGATTCTGGTGTTCAGAACCACCATTGGAGAGAAAAAAACCCTTTTCATTATAATATGTTTAGTGATAAGATATTTTGTCAGATAAAGTGCTGGGAAGGTAATGATGCCTCTCTGGATTAGTTGATCATAATAGGATAATAATTTATTGTATCCATCGCCCTTTAAAGTTCAGCTCTGATGGATAAGTTGCTGGGGCTTTAGAGGACAGCTAGCTTTTACCAGAGTGTGTATGTGGCCATTTAAAAGATGTGAGGATCCAAAATGATACATTTTTTGGAGGACTGAGCTGTTGTTACTGCATGCGTTGTTACTGCGACTATAAAGTAGCATTTAAAAATATGACTTGACATGAAATTATTTTCTGGCATCAAGCATGAGAGCAAGAAGGTGCCTCGAATGCTTTTTTTCCATGTTAATAGACATAAACCAATAAGCAGTCCCTCACGGGACCTTCTGCTAGGCCAGCTGGATTCAAGTGCTGAAAATATTTTCCTAATGTAAATATTATTCAAAGATTTAAAAAAAAAAGTCAGATCCTTGTCCTATAAAACAAATTGCTCTTACCTGTTTGGAGTTGGCTCGCAGAGATGAAGCTGGCCTTCTATATGCATCGTAACACTGTCTTTCAAATCAGGAGCACCATACTGGACCAACACGGAGAAGATGGAGAAGCGACTGCATGCAGTCCCCGCTGCGAACACCGTCAAGTTCCGCTGTCCAGCTGGGGGGAGCCCAACACCCACCATGAGGTGGCTGAAGAACGGGAAGGAGTTTAAGCAGGAACACCGCATTGGAGGCTATAAGGTAGGTTTGAACTTTCTTACGTGTTTATTTTTTAAAGCCCTCCAAAGTTAGCAAGGACTAGAAGGAACATTAAAACAACAACAACAACAACAACAACAAAAAACAACTGTGATTATCATAATGGATCATGTCAGTGTTTGATATTTTAAAAACAACCGCCCTGGACTTGTATGTAATTTTAAAATACAATCCCCATTTGCATTGTTCTTTATATGAGG
This sequence comes from Geosciurus inauris, assembly GCA_004024805.1. NCBI lineage: Eukaryota > Metazoa > Chordata > Mammalia > Rodentia > Sciuridae > Geosciurus > Geosciurus inauris. The sequence continues at coordinate 14,402 of PVHX01001903.1, forward strand.
AGAATTTAATAACTGAAGGGTCAAAAGTTGAAAGTCTGTTTTCTATATGCTTTATGGTCTGTAAAACTTAAACTGGTGCAGAATTTGAGAAGCCTCAGAGTTGCCCTGTGAGAGCAGGATTGCATTAATCGGGAACGGGCTGGAGGCCGGGCGTGAAGAATCGTTCATTACTGGAGGACGACAGGCAGGCCTCTGTCCTCCGACCTCCGGGATTCTGAAGGATCCTAGGATGCCCTCAAGTTATATATCATTACTCCTGGGAGGGAGCAGGGGTAGAATTGACAGTGCCCCTGGAGGTGCCCACAAATGCTCCTTCTGGTCTTGGTTCATCTGTTCAGCAAGTGTTGATTGAGCACCTCTATGCTAGGCACTGTCCTAGGGTCTAGGGAAGCTAAAGGGGCCAGATGTGGCTACAGCTCAGAGAGGCCCTGGTCCAGCAGGGAGGCAGACAAGTGAGCTCGTGGTGGGGCCATGCTGATGAGGACCACGTCTCAAGAGTCTGCTCTGTCTGGTAGACAGGAAAGGAGAGGTGGTGTCAGCTCTTGGGATGATAAAAGTGAAGGAGATCCAGGAAGAGTTTTGGGCTGCGTTGGAAGGAAGGGTATCTCGGAAAGGGAGCTACTGATCTCTATTTGGTATGGAAACAGAACTTCAAGAACTGAGGACTTGAGGAAACCTTATTATGAAATTCTTGGTGCATTTGGAACATGAGTGGGTATGTTAGTCGCCTATTACTGTGTGACAAATTATCCCTGGACACAGTGACTTTGAACAGCATTATCTTAGTTGCCAGGGTCAGGAATCTCAGTGCAGCCTGGTGGGCTCTTCTGTCTCTAAGTGTCTCCCATCACTGAACTCTGGGTTCCACGTAGGGTAGGGTCTCACCTGAAGGCTCACCTGGGGAAGGGTCTGTCCATGTGGCTGTTGTCAGATGCACTTCCTGGCAAGAAGTGAGCAATTGGCTGCCTGGAGCTCCTTGCCACATGGGCCTCTTTGTAGGGTGGCTGCCATGTTGTCCTTGGGGTGAGCAACAAGGAGCCAGAGACAAAGAGTGGAGGAACACAGAAGTCATGGCTTTTTGTCACCTCATCATGGAAGTGACATCCCGCACTTCTGTGGTATCCTGTTAAGTTTTGAGGGAGGAGATGATCTGAGGACACAGGACGTGAGTGCCAGGAGTGGTGGGGACCACTGGGCCCCATCCAAGAAGTGTACACCCTGGATGAAATAGAGGATGCAGCTGTTTGGAGCCCGTCCTTAAGCCGAGTGGGGGAGGAGTTCTTGGTGGCAGTGGAGGGACATGCAGGACAGTCTCTCCCTCCTATTTAACATCACTTGATGGAATGTAAGCCCCTGTTCCATCATTGTTGTAGTTAGGTGACCCCCTACCTAAAAGTGCCTGGGAGTCCTTTTCTGAAACTGCATACACAGGTTTTCATCTTGAAAGGATTATTTGATTGTGCAAAAGTTTTTGCCTTTTTGTTTTAACCTTGAAAAATTGACAAACCTAGAAGCCAAAACCCAGAGGAAAATGGGAAAAGCCCGAGTCCATCTCTGCGAGCAGGTAGGGAGCAGTTTTAGGGTGAAACAGGTGGAAGGCAGATAGATGGTGGGTGATGTTAGTCTTGGAAACTCTTGGATGCTGAAATACTTTCATTGTCTGCCCCGACTCCTGTGTGGTGAAGGCTGGAGGCCGTGGCGACATTTGTCCTCACATTTTGAATTTAGTCCTTCGATCAACTACAGTGAGTTTGGGAGGTTGGCCCTTTAAAAAAAAATTCTTCGATAGTAAGTGGACGAAGATTTCATTAGTCGGTGTTGCTTAGAAAAGAAGACTTAAACCATTAAATTGTGGCCCCTGGGATGTCTTAACCACCAACCACTCGCTGAGGCTCACATAATTGGTGCAGTTCCAACAATTTGTTTAAATATAATTTAAGCATAACAATGGTGGTCAGAATCCCAGCGTTTAACTAATTCTGTCAATTAAGACAGCCTTGTAAATAAGTACAAAGAGAGCCCAGGAGCCTCCAGAGATTCCTGGTCTCAAAATAAATGGGACCCACATCATCATTATGGGTGAGGAGCTTTTTGCAAATCTGAATTAATGATCACAGATATGCTGGGAGAGTAGGGACTTAATGAGGAAATGCTGCTTGATTTCTAACAGGTGCAGCTCAGTTTTGATTATTTATGACAACGTTTTGCGAAGTGAAGCGCGCCTACATTCTGAAAGCAAAACCAGGAACCCTCTGGAGTGTCTTTGGCCAGTGGGGACACATGTGGCCAGGGCTGCTTTGTTGGTTCATGCTTGATCCTTTTCTGGAGGGAAAGAGAAATGGAATTTGAGTAGATAGGGACAAAACTCTAGAGTATATTTTGCTTTTTAGAAAACAAAGCAAAAGAGAGAGGAGTACTGCACCTTTGGAACACAGTGTCCTGGCTGGAGGCAACAAGGCCTTGCTTCTTGTCCTTCTGGACTTTTCTCTGGCTGTGGCAGAGGCATGGGGTGACCTGGGAGGTGAGCCTGTCCAAGGCATATGATTGTGTTTGCACAACAGCAGTGGCACTGGACATTCATTTGGATGATGCTGGAAACTCAGAATTCCAAAGTCCCTTCTAGGACCTAGAGGGGGAGGGGGAGAGCGAGCGCTCATCCCTTGGTGAAGTCCATTACCTAAAGTGTGATCCTTGCTAAGGGATATGTGAAGCCAGCCCCAGGTACCCAGGTCATGGAGTCAGAGAGGTCGACGGCTGACGCCCACCTGGAGCTGGGCCCCCCATACCTATCCAGCTGCTTGCCTGGCTCGGGTCAGCTTCGGGCTCATGGTCCCCATCAGGGCCTGCGCAGGACAGCATTGGGGGAAGGGGTCCCCAGTGTGGGGTTTCCCCCTGGCATTTTCTTTGTTACCTATGTACACTTTTAAAGAAATGTGCCTCTGTCTTTGCCCTGCGGGAGGTACTCACGCAGTGTGCAGTCTCCCTCCCTGGTGCTTTCTCAAGAGGAAAGGCCTCAGTGAAGGGGGAGGGATATGTCCCCTCCTCCTGTCCTGCCTTTTAGCCACTCAGTGAACAAGCAAAGTATTAAGTTTTTCAATGCGTATTTTTTTCCAGAAAGCAAAGACCCGAAAGTGCCCACAAACAAACATTTGTTATTTCTGTGACTTTTGCTTTTCCTTGGTAAATCTGCTTTTTCCATCAATCCAGTCTGAGCTTTGATGGCCCAGCTGCCCCGCCCGCCCTTTCTCCCTGTCTCTGGGCACGGTGGCCCTCCTCTGCCCTCCTCTGCGGCTCTGCAGCTTGTTCAGGAATGGTGTGCACACGTGGCCAGTGAAGGGAGAAGGGAAAACCAAAACACAGAACGAAATCAGAGTTATGAAACCAGCGGACGGCTTCTCTTAACGAAATGACCAGCAGACCAGCAGAACTCTGTGACCTGCGGCTTGGTCTTGTTTGTCAGGGACCTCCCGCCGAGCTGTCCCTAGGTGATTAAGAGTCAGATGATTATTTTTTCTCGTAAGTGCTCAGGGCTGGTTGAATGTTCTTAATGTGTAAGTTTTTAACAGTAACACTGGACTCCAGGGGTGGCTCTGGGCTTACTCCTGGGCTGCACGTCAGTGCTGAAGACCAGGGAGTTAGGAGCTCTGCCCCAGCTCCCCCACCTTAGAGGGAGGAGACTGGACAGAACATCTGGTCCCTTCCAGCTCTAAGAACTGTGAGTTAATTGCTGAACTGTAATGTAGCACCAGCCATTTTTCATCTTAAACAATGGCACTGACTTTTTAAAAATTTTACTTTAATGAAGAGGTTACCCTGATGGCTAGATATTTCTTAGGTCTCTGAGCAGTTACTGCATTGTAAATACAGAAAAGCAAGAAGGTGCCTGGGGTAATTAATAGGCCTCAGTTGCCACCTTATTTGTGGAATGACTTGGTTATAGGGGATTCCTGCAAACCGTTGGGACATCACTTCCCAGTGCGGAAGAACATAGACCAAGAGTGATCGATCACGGAGACAAAGCTTCTGGACACAGCTGTGAATAGACACCAAAGTCCATGGCCCAAGTGTCCTTGGTTCCGGGTTCCCACAGAGCCCCTCAGCTGAGAGCAGCGCTTCATGGAGTACAGGCTGTTCATGTCCAAGAGTGTTTCAGATTGGAGGAGAGACAGCTGAAGACAGTGTTTCATTACCGTCACGCCCAAACTGGTGTTTTGGATGCACAGCTCAAGTACACTTAGGTTTCCTAGGTTAGTTACTCAGATGTTGTTTGAATGAGTTTTTTCAATATAGCTGTTAGGTTTGACCTGCGAGCAAGTTTTGCCCACACTCTGGGCAAGGCTCCCACACAGCTATGCCCCCAACCCTGCATGGGTGTTGAGGGAGAAAATCAAGACTAATGTAGTTAGAAGTCGAGCATCCCTAATCTGGAAAGCCAAGATCCAAAATGCCCTAAAAATCTGAAAATTTTTTTAGTACTGACGTGACACTGTAGGTTGGAAGTCACCCACCTAGCCTCATGATGGTCACCGTCAAAACACGGGGGCACCAAAACTACTGCAATAAAATGACCTTTAGGCCTCATGTATGAGGTATAGGAAATATAAATGATTTTTTTGTTTAGACAGGGGTCCCATCCTGGAGACATCTCACGAATATGTAAATATTCCAAAATCCAGGCAGGGGAGGACCCTAAATCTGAAATGCTTCTGGCCCTGAGCATTTGGAATAAAGGATACTCAGCTTGCCTTAGTGTACTTATACTTTACTGAGGTTTTTCTAGGTATGACATTTCAGCTCCAGATGGGGCAATCTGTGAGGAGGGTAAGTTGACATCTGCCAGCATTGATGGTCACCTTGCTGTGCCTTTGCCAAGTGCCTCCTGTGCATTAGGGCACCGAGACCTTCCACAGCCGGAAGAGGAGGATGGGTGCTGTTATCTTGTCATTTTTTGCAGGTGAAGGCTCACCCTTTACCGCATAAGACCCTGGCTGCTTCCCTCAAACGAGGCTCCACATTTTATAAAAACATCATTAACAGCTAAGTCAGAATCATCACAGTGGAAGTAAATACCATGTGGCCCAAGGAATACCGTTGAGAGCAAAGCTGGGGGTATATGGTGCTATTCTCCCAACTTCCATTGACCTCTGTGGGTTATGACATTTGTTAAAATGATGATAAAATATCCATAAAATGAAATTTACCATTTAAAAATTATTTTTAAGTTCACTGAGCATGAATTTTATATTCACAATCATTTGCAACCAGCACTATATCATTTCCAAAACTTTTTCATCACCCCAAACAGAAACTCTGTACCCATTAGTCAGTAACCCCCCATTTCCCCTTCCTTAGCCCTTGGGATCTCTGATTTGACTTTTCGTCTATGAATGTAATAGCTCTGGGACCCACGTATAAGTGGAATCACAGGGCATTTGTGCTTTTGTGTCTGGCTTATTTCACGTACTGTGTTCAAGAGTCATCCATTATTTGTAGCTTGAATCAAAACTTCCATTTTTATGGCTGAATAATATTCCATTATGTGTATATACCACATTTTCACTTGGGTCATTTTTGCCTTTTGGCAGTTGTTAGTAATGCTATATTTGGCGAAGAATCTGAGTCCTCACTTTCAGTTCCTTTGGATGTATACCTAGGAGTGGAATTGTTAGATCATATTGTAGTTCCCTGCTTAGCTTTTTGAGGAGGGTCATGTAATTTTTAGAGTTCAGTTCAAAAGGTGGTGGATGTCATGCTGACGCCTACCTTGGGAACAATGCAGGAAGCAAACATCTAAGAGCAGGCACGCGTTTTGCAGTTCACTTGCCACCTCCTCTGGAGAGACCCAGCAGTTGTGTACCAAGGGCAGGGCAGGTTTCAGGTACTGGTCCTAGGGGATCAGGAGGCTCAGCTCTGTTCTCTGGACATCTCCTGAAAAGCAAGCTTCTGTGGAGGAGAAGTTTAAGCATTAACAGGTGTTTGCCTTCACATCTGCATGACCAGCTGCTACAAGGGCCACAGTCCTTGACACAGTGAGTACAAACCCATTTGCAAGGAGTGTTCTGGAGCCAGGAGCCTGCTGGGAATGGGAATTGGGGTGGGGTAGTAGGATTTTTTATGCATCTTAATGACAGCTGGCCTGTGTGGAACGGTAGCTCCTGGGTGGCTTTCCACAGGCCAGGGTTATAAGGGATTGCTGTCTTCCTGGATGAATTGGGCCGTGTTGTGGCTGGAAGGAAGTCATGAGAGTATTGACCGTCACATGGACAGTGTTCGACCTGGCACAGAGGACAGCTTCGGGATGTTTATTTCACTTGCTATCGAACACCTGGGTGTTTGGAAATGTTGGCTTTTTATTTTGCAATGTGGAAGCCAAACATCCAGGTGACAGTTTGGGTCTCTGACCTCTGACCTTTGACTTTAACATTTGGGTGCTACACAATCTAAATCTACATTCCCAGTTGTCACCCGAAAGTAGCTGGGGATTTAACAGGCACCTTGGGAGATCTGGGTAATAGAAGCATTCCGAGGAAACCTGTCTGGGCCACCTTTCGTCTTTGCATGGACAGGGTGTGGAATGTTTGTGGAATCCGCTTTTTGTACTGGAGTAAGAGAGTTCAGGCCCTTAGTTCCAATCTGCTTTGTTTCAATATTGAAATGTTATTTTAAAGAGACTGCAGTGAACATAGTTTTGAAGCCCCGTGCTCTCTAATTCTGTTACTTGGCAGATGGAAAATAATGATGAATTCCACAAAGATTTGGCCATGGGCAGGAATGAAAATAAAGCATTGTGTGTGTGTTGGTTGGCGCAGGGTTTTTTCTTCCTGGCCTTTGTGAGTGTCAGCTAGTGAGCTCCAGGCGCAGGGACTCCGCATCGCAGGATTCAGCATCACGTAGATGACCGAGGGGCTTTGCTGTTTTACTTTTTGTTGGGTGTGTGATTTCTGTTGAAGTTTGAAAAGTGAAAAAACGAGGAAAAAGTAAACAACATTCATACTCCGACCATTTAATTAAAGCACGTGGCTCCCAGTGTGCTGTCTTCTTTCTGATGTTAGCCGTGCGCACAGGCCTGCTCGTGGCTTAGGCCTGTGTGCCGCTGTGGGGTCGTGCTGTGTGTGCGGATTTTTTTTTATAAAATGGAATAAAAAATATTCTTACTTGTATTCAACCTGGTTTTTTTTTTTGTCATTTATCTATGCTCTATAATGGTATCTTACTAGGGCTGAACATGAGACTGTTTCATTCTTTGAGTGACTGTACACTGTGTTATTGGAATGAACTATACATTAGTTTCTATGGGATGACCTGTACATTATTTAACCATTCTCTTCTTGATGGATTACAGTTTGGGTTGTTACTTAGATCACTTGCAACAAGTTTTGTTCACATGCCTTGAAGTAATCATGCAATTTCTGTGGGCTAGTTTCCTAGAAGTGGAATTAACCAGGTAAAAATAAAAAATATGCATTGCTAATTTTATTTTATTTTTTAATTTTTCTTTTTTTTTTGGTACTGGAGATTGAACTCGGGGGCACTTGACCCCTGAGCCACATCACCAGCCCTATTTTGTGTTTTATGTAGAGACAGGGTCTCACTGAGTTGCCTAGCGCCTTGCCATTGCTGAGGCTGGCTTTGAACTCGCAATTCTTCTGTCTCAGCCTCCCTAAGTGCTGGGATTACAGGCTTGCGCCACCGCGCCCGGCTTAAATTTTTCTTATTTTTATTTTTTTGTGGTGCTGGGGATTGAACCCAGGGCCTTGTGCATGCGAGGCAAGCACTCTACCAACTGATCTGTATCCCCAGCCCCGCATTGCTAATTTTAATAGTTACTGCCAAATTCCTCTGCAAAAAAGATGTTTCTTAATTGATGTTCCTCTTCTCCATTTGAGTCCCTCTTCCCTCCTTACTTACCAAGTACCGAGCGACATGGATCCTTCTAATTTTTGTTAATCAGCTGGTGAATAACAGCGTCTCATTATTGTTTTAATTTGCATATCTCTGCTTGTTAATGAGGTTATGCATTTTTTCCCAGTGTTTATTTGGTATTTTACAGTCTCTGTTCTGTGTAAGCAAAGATGGCATATGTTCATTTGACCTGACAAAATAATTGTACCACTGAGAAGAGGTGGAGTTTAGAAAATGCCTCAAGGGGCACATCATCCATTTCGTTTGGAGGGTGGACACTTTGATTTTTTACTGAGGTTTGGAATGGAAACACAGGGATTTAACTTTGTGCCTCAATTTTTAGAGAATGACTGTTGTTGTTTTGCTTGTTAATTAGCAGCCACTAATTAGTGGTAGGATATCCCCTACAGAAGTACCAGCCAGAATCCCACTGGTGGCAGCTTTAAGGGCATCCATTTAGAATAAATGCCACAGCTCATAATATTTGGGCCTGGTGGTATTTCAAAGAACCAAATACTGGATCAGTGGTGTAAAAACCGCACGGAGCAATGCTGACCCACCACCCAGGTTCTGGGAGGGTGGAAACCCCTGTTTGGTAAATGTGCTTATTATCAAAGCATTTTATTAATATTAACTTACTAATATTTGCAGCACATCTCAGGAAGTCAGTATTGAGGGCGCATGGTCCCTTGAAGAGGGATCTTGCGTGGAATGCTGCAGCCCCAATAAGATGCCAGTTGACCATGTGCCCTGGGGTGGGGTGGGAGGAGCTGCCATGCCGAGCTGCATATGCCAAGATTTAATGTCCCCTCCCCATGCAGTTCAGGTTCAGTTCCATTTGGAAGATGCCATGTGCCAAATCTGGGTCCAGGCGCAAGAAAGACATTGACAGTTTGGACCAGGTCCAGAGGCAGGCACTGCCATGATTAAGGGCTTATGCGCATGACATTTGAGCCGGGGCTCAAAGAACTGAATATTTACAGCAGGGCTAAAGGCTGGATTACGTGGCTCGGTGACGCTGGTCTCTGCTGCCTCCCTGACTTGCCATCCACGTGACTGGTGCCTCAGAGGCTATGCCCCTGGGTGAAGGAGCATCTCCCTCTGAGGCCACCTGCCTCGTGGTAAGCCAGGGAGCTGGTGCCTGCCTCTCGGGCTCTCTGTCCCACAGCTCCAGGTGGTGCCCAGGGGTCAAGACTTGGAGTTCTCACAGGACCAGGCCATTTGGTATCCACACTTCCGGCTTCAGAACACCCCTCCTGCCTGCCTGGGAGGATTTTCTCTCTTCTCAGGGGAGACCTGGTCCCTTGCTTTGGTTCTCTGAAAAGTTATGGCCCAGCCAAGTGTACAGGCTCATCTCCTCTGAGTGAAGAAGAGACATTCTGTAGGGTGGATCTACCTCAGTGTCAGGGATCTCCCTTGCGACAGATCACTTTCCTGTCACCAGCTCCATGATGTGGGACTGTGAGATGACCTCCAGGGTCATGGCATCTGAGCGGGGTGACTGCCCAGAACTTGCTGCCCCAGCTCTTGAGAAGAGCCCTCCATCCCCTGGGGATCCTCCACAGGGCTGGCAGTGACTAGCAGTGGTCTTGTCTGAGCTCGGCGGGGCTGATGTGGTGACATGTTGACGGCAGCAAGGCAGTGAAGAGCTGCGCACGTGAACACAGTGGGCCCTGCGGGCACCTGTGACCCTTACCTCTGTTGGCAGAGCCGACAGCGCCCACCCTCCTGCTTGTATAACTGGAGTAGTGACGAGGTGACTTTCTTTATTCTCTAGTTTAGTTCCTTGAACCTCTCGTGTGCTGGCGAAGGCTCTGCTTGTATTATCGGTTTTTTATGTGATTAAGGCTGAAGACATTTGCGATGTCCAGGGTATCATTCAGAAGGTCAGTTGAGATTCCTGAAATGATAGCTGAGATTAGTAGGCCCTCACATTTTATTTTTTCTATTTCTCTGGAGTGCCTTGTCCGAAATACTAAGAATGATTCAGATGGACATATTAAAGCCATGAACACGAAAGATACTGAAATTTGCACTTTTTTTTCCTGGTAAGGAAAACTCAATTCTGTTTAAAAAAATCTAAGTCTATTGAAGTATTTCAAAAGCAGGATGAGAACATTAGAATCTAGTTGGTTTGCGTATTTACAGACTAGGTAGGAGTTGCTGGGGCTATTTTTTTTTTTTTTTTTACATGTGCTGCTTATCTTTGCAAAGTCTCAAGAAGTTTGCAAACAAATGGATATACAACTGGAGTTCCATAAGGATTCATTGCACCATATTTGGAATTCTGCATTTGTCTCAGGAACATGACATCTACTCAACCACCACCGGGGATGGAAAGGGTGGACCTGTGCTCTCTGCTGAAACTTCTTGAGATTTCTAGACAGCATGGGAAAGCCATGGAGGAAGACATGAGGGGCTCCAAGCCAGAAAGCTCAGGAGCAGTAATGGCGCTTGCCTGGTGGGCTCCCTGGAAGAGTTAACTTAGCTAAGTCAGGACAGAGGGCTCAAGATGGTGGTGCCTGGCATATAGTTGGGTGCTTACTAGTGTTGGCTTTAGATGATTTGTTGGTGCTGTAGGGCTGAGGGTTCCCAGTGGATGAGTGACCTGATGACTCACCTCCCCAGAGCATTGATACTGTGGGCTGCTGTTCAGGCCCCCTGACCACTCAGGTTCTGCTGGAGGAAACAGTAAATCCATCCATAACAGTGGCAGATGCCCCTGCACATCTGAGTGTTTGAATGTGCCGGTGTCTGCCTCATATGCATTCCCATGATGATGAGAATTATTTTCATGTGTTACCATTCTGAATACCAGTTGTAAGCACAGTGTAGAACCCAGGTGATTCTTCTCTGTCCTCCCTGCCCTGCCTTCCTGGACTTCTTGTTCAGCTTTTTTTTTTTTTTTAACCTTTTTGGGTGCTGGGGGTTGAGTCCAGGACCTTGGCACATGCCAAGCACACTTTCTACCTCTGAGCTATATTCTCAGCCCCAACCAACTTCATTTTACAGTGAGAAAGCAAAGTGGCTGATATTCTGTGCTAAGATTGTTGAATAACCACCTTTACTTGAATCTTTTCAGGTACGAAACCAGCATTGGAGTCTTATTATGGAAAGCGTGGTCCCATCTGACAAAGGAAACTACACGTGTGTGGTAGAGAACGAATACGGGTCCATCAATCACACCTACCACCTTGACGTTGTTGGTGAGTCTGCTCCTCCAGTGCCAGCCTTGCACAGCCTGTTCTGGTTGACTCATTTGAAGCCAGGAAAGTGGATTCATTTGTTCCTCCTCTAGATTTAAGAGGGAAAATTTTTTGACATTATTTCTGCACACAAACTATCAGTCAAAGAGGATTCGTCTGTTCTGAGTCCTGATCTGCTGGGCTTGCTGGGTTTTGCAGTGTCTTCGTGGTTCCCAAACATGACCTTTTGTAAGGTGGACAGGTATGAGTCGTCTGGCATTCTAGAAGCTGAGATTTATTCTGAAATGTTAGTGTGTGTGGAAAAGGAGTCAGATATGCTGTAGGAGAACTTTGCTTTTAAAACAGGCAATACCAGATGTGGTGGTGCACGCCTGTAATCCCAGCAGCTTGGGAGGCTGAGGCAAGAGGATTGCAAGTTCAAAGCCAGCCTCAGCAAGAGTGAGGTGCTGAGCAACTCAATGAAACCCTGTTTCTAAATAAAATACAAAATAGGGCTGGGGATGTGGCTCAGTGGTTGAGGTCTCCTGAGTTCAATCCCTGGCATGCCCCCCACCCCCCAAAATAAAACCAAAACCAAAAGCAGACAACATTTCCTAAGGAAGGGCAACTGTGTCATGTGCGCTGAAGAGGAAAGGGAAAGATGTTACCAGCACTGAGCCCACACTGGCTGCAGGGAGATCAATGTCCTGGTGCCCGACACTCCAAGTCAGGGTCTGTTCCTGGAAGGCATTTCCTCCATGCAGAGGGAACCACGTGAATGACTTTTTGTCAGAGTGCACAGAGGAAGAGGCGTTTTAATCAGACTCTTAAGCTCGTGTAGCCTCGTGTCTTGCAAGCTCATGTTTCTTCCCAAGTTTTGCCTGATATGATGGGTTTCGTCATCACTGATGGTGAGAGGGTATTCCTCTGTCTTGGAGGGTCGCTACCCTGTGGATCTGTGCCTAAGATGTCTCATGTTTGTGGGGATGGCAGGTTCTGATCTCTTCTGCGCAGAAGCCATCTGCCCCCGGCCTTGGGCCTTTCTTTGGGTTACCTAATGGGTGCGCCCTTTTCTACATGCCGGTTACTGACTTCTGCTAAAGACTCGACTCAAGGCTGGCATGGACCCATTTTGCTTTAATATGACTGTTGGTGGCTCTGTGAGCACATGCCCACCCACTGAGCTCTGGAAACAGTCTCTTACATCATTTCCTGTGCAGGTGCCCTCAGGGTTATCTCACTTTAAAAGAAATGTTTTATCCTTTCATAAACTGTGTTAACTCTTTGCAGAGAGAGATTCCACAGGAATTTGAATTGCCCCCAAAGCCATTAAAAACCTTTCAAAAATGTGGATGAACTAAATGGCATAGATTTGTTTAATTAAAGACTTAGGTTAACTGAAAATTAAAACTATTTTGATTTTCTGTCAAATTAAATGAAGGTAAATTCACAAGACACTCTACCTTAGAAAGCATGATGAAGTCTTTTTTTGCATTTGCATATAAGCATTCAGTGAAAAGAAGATTTATGTGAGCATTTGAGTCATTCTGAAGTCTTAATATGGAATTTCATAGACCTTTGTGTAATGTCTGTCCTATGGATAAAGAATGACTCAGAGTCCCCTTTTCTTCTAAAGATATTTGTGGTATGATTTTTAGAATTGCTATGTTCATATGTTTTATAAAACAGAGACCTAATATTCAAATATGAGAAGAAAATGGTTAATATGTATTTTGGCATTAATGCACTATAAATCCATTGATCAAAGAGTACATGACTTGGAATTTACTTTGGGCTGCATGTATACTGGATTTGACATGGAGTGTTTCCAGTTAAAGCAAGTTAGAGTTTGGGTTAAAAGTTCTAAATACCTAATTTTGTAATTAAGTAATTTACTGCAGGCAAAAAAAAAAAAAAAAAAAGATGGTTCTCCAGCCATGTTCAGGGATTATGCTTTGCATAGGTCTATAAATTGTTCCCTGAGATTGGTTGGGGCAGCTCCAGGAATCACAGAGCCCTGTCATGGCCACTGCAGCAGCAGGCTCTTGCTTAGGGCAGGTTTTATGTTAAGTTGTTATGTCAGGCATTCAAAAGCCCCTCACCCACCTCCCCTTTGAGCTTGCTGGCAGCTCATCCCTGTGAAGCCCTGAAATCTCTCTTAGAGTTTAGGGTTGGGATTTGAATTGGGCTGCTGAATAATGGAATTGTGCTGTCTAATGTTAATCCCCTGGCAATCGGTCTTGTTGAAAAGAGTGTGTGATTCAGTGGGTAACGCACGGGGAGCCAGAGTGTATGGAGCAACGCAGAGAGAGGCCTGGTGATGTCACAAATTTGGGAGATCGCCCAGCTACATGCAGGCCAATAATGACACAATGCTGGTTGGGAATATCCATTAAAGCTCAACTCCAATAATTTTCCAAGCCTTGAACCTTCTTTATAAATAGAAGCCAAAAGTCAGTGGAATAGAAGACATTTTCAGTAAAGATGGAGGCGTGAAATACTCTCGTCTGTGCTCAGAACCCTAGTAATTGCTTTGAGAAGCACTAATAAAATAAGAATTGAGTCAGCGAAAGAGCCTCGTGTAGACTTACAGGCTTGGCAGTCCTTCTGAACATCTCAGCAAGGGAAACAAGAGCGACCCAGATGTCAGCAGCAAACTTCTGGTGGCCCTTGGGCCCAAATTTAGTGTATCACTGCGTGGGCCCGGCTTGTCCGCAACCCTCCCTGCTTCCCAGGAAGTCAGGAGCTCTGTTCTTGCTCACATTCTCGTGAGGTTTTATTTTTGTTGCTACGATACATAGGTTTGTGGCTCAGATGTGAGGAAGCATCAAAATGGGTGAGATCTTTTCACTGAAATTCTTCTTCCTTGCAAAGGCATCCCCCATAAGCACTTTAATGTAAAGGCCGTGTAATTTAAGTGACATTGTTGTGCCCTGGGATTAAACAGCAAGCCATTCTCATAGGGAGGGGAAGGCTTGCGTTTGTGGGAGCCCTTTTAGGAGCCTGTGTGATCCTCATTAAAATTGACACCATTACTTTTCAGCCATTTATTGCAAGGGAAAATTAGCGCGAAGCTCCACGTCTTAGTAATTGTGGCAATAACAAATATAGCTGGCTGTGGGAGGTGGTTGGTCTTTGCTATGGTTTATCAGTGGGGGTTGCTGAAGCCCTGGATCTGATAGGGGCCCTACCCCCAAGAAGCTGCATCTAGGATAAGTCATGACTCTTTACTTTCGCTGTGCCTGACTCATGAGTGTTAGAAACAAAAGCAGCCTGGTGGTGTGAGAAAGAGTAGCAGGTCTGTTTGAGGGCACACCTGGGCACCAGGTGAGTTAAGACAATGACTTAGCTCTTCTGATTCTTAGTTTTATTATCAATTAGATTGGAATGATGATCCTCGCTTCATTCCTGTGATGGCTGTATTAGTTTCCTAGAGCTGCTGTAACAAATGACCCCAAACAAATTTGTTTGAAAGAATACATGCACATTCACTTAAAATTCTGGAGCCCAGAAGTCCAGAATCAAGGTGTCACCAGGTTCATGGCTCTGTCACAGCTTCCAGTGGCTGTTGTCAGTCCTTGGTGTTCCTTGACTTAGAGATGGATCGCTTCCATCTCTGCCTCTACCTTCACACATCTCAAATCCGTATCTGTATCTCAGATCTTCCTCTTTCTCTTATGAGGACACCCATCACTGGATTCAGAGCCCACCCTAAATCCAGGATGGTCTAATCTTTGTGTCTTTGACTTTATTACATCTGCAAAGGCAGGGTTTCTTTATAAGTCCACATCCTTGGGTTCAGGGGTTTGGACATGGACAATTCCTCCTGGAGCCACAATTCAGCCCACAGCTGTTGTGAGGCCTCAGGTGGGTCAGCAGGTGAAAACACCACATTGACATGTAGGTGACCAGCCACCAATGCGGGTTTCCTCCCTTCCAAAGCTGGATTCTTTTGAGGGTTAGAAAGTATCTTTAATAGCTTTCATTTGCCTCAATCAGAAGCTTTATTAAACAGACTGAATGCCATTTTAATGCCAACAGAATTGGCCAGTGGCTGCCATTCCCATTTCCTAGTTCTACTTTTGATTGACTCTATCACTGAGGCCATCCTAAGGCTGATTTGGTTGCCGCACTTACAGAAGAGAATCATAGACTTCAAATACTTGAAGTCCATTGAGGTGGCCTCTTGATCCCAACCTCTACCCTATCCATTTTATAGCACAGGAAATCCAGCCCAGGAAGGTGAGTGATTTGTGCAAGGACTTGAAGAAGACAGTGGAGCAGGTCTCAGTCGGGTGTTCTTGACTCCTAGGTCGGTGCAGGCCAGCTCCTTCCTGTTGTGTTCACTGTGGTGCCGACCAGTGGCAACTGGGAAGGAGCTGTTGCTACCCCACCCAGGCTCCAGCTCTTTGCTGCCCAATCCAAAACCACAGGAGGTGGAAGTGTTCAAAAGATTGGTTGCTCTCCCTCGCCCACAAAGACCCTTTGGCTTTGAACTGTGAACTTTTTCTCCTTGTGCTTCCAGTTCTGCACCCCCTGAGACCACCCACCTGGCATTAGGTGTTTTGGGTGACGCGTACATTTGCTGAGGCTGGCTGTGTCTTCTGCCCTGTGAATTTAACTTTCTAGAACTGCACACTCACCCTGGAGTTGAAGCTGCGAGCGGCAGTCAGTGTTGGAGTGGCTGGTTGGGGCCCGTTGGGGGCTGCACTGCCCTCTGGCTGGGTAGAGATCATGCAAGCTTCAGCACCAGCCCCAACTTGCCTGGTGGCAGACCAGAATGGCTCTGTTGACTTGCCCATGACATAAATCCTCTGTAACTCGGCTCTGGACATGATGGGACACAGCCTGAAAGCATGAAGGAATCCGTTCCACGCTAACCCCCCCTCAGGTGTGCGTTCAGGAGGAATGAGGTGTCACTTATTCTAAGCCCCCCTGGCACTGAGCCCCAGTCCCCAGCCCCAGCAGGAGAGACTACATATGTGGTGCAGAGCCTCTGTCCCGGGAAGACAGAGGCTCTGGTATGATGGCCCAGGGACTAAGGAGTCAGGTCCTGGGCCACACCTGGAGTACCAATGTGGGCCCCACCATGAATGTGGTCTTTACATTCCTGCAGGGTGGTGGCCTAGTTAGTTAATGGGCAAGTTCGTCTCTGGTGCCAGCAGCATTAGGCTCATCCTGACTTCCTTTCCTCTGAGGAGGACCCCATCTCAGCCTGAGTTTCCACCATGCCATGGGCTTTTGTTTGTTCTGCCCTGTGACGAGGAGCAGCCGTGGTTGAAGCACTTAAGGTCACCAAATGCCCGGCCTCCCCTTCTGGTTGTGATTGTGGTGCTGGTGTTTTCTGTGCTCTCTGGAGTCCTGTGAAGTTCTGAACTTGAAGCCTCTTGACCTTGAGCCTCCTGGCCAGGTCTCATTTGATTTTTCCATTATCTGTGATCTTGATGCCAATGAATTCTTTCCCATTTCTTGCTCTAAGGTTAAGACTTGGTGCCTTGTGCTGATGCTCGCTGTGTGTGCAGAGCTAGAGTTTTGCAGTCCAGCTGGAGGGATGCACAAAACCCCTCTACTGAGATGGGATGGAAGTGGCTTGCCAGATAATAGGTAATGGCAGGGCCCTTTGTGAGCGGCACTGCAGCAGCGTTTGAGCGGGAAGCATATACCTGGTGCTGCTTTTGAGGCTTGGACGGCCGGTTTGGCCTTTTCTCCAACCCCTTGGTTACCACAGTTGGCCCGTGGGGTCTCCTTGCCAGACAGCACCTGTGGAAGTTCAGGTGGGAATTACAGAGTTGGTGAGGGGTGTCAAATCCTCCCATTTCCATCCTTGGCCAGCTCTATAGCCTTAGGAAGCGATGGTGTCTCTGAGGCTCTGTTCTCTCAGCTGTACCATGGGGGCGATGACCCACTGAGTGTGCAGGCCCCTGGGAGGGTGGTGGTGGGAACCACAGTGCTATCAGTAACAACCCAGGCGACTCTCAGCAGGTGATCCCACACCTCCTCTTCTGTCTCCAGCGAGATCCACAGCCCATCCCTGATTAAAGGAGTGGTCAGTCTCAGCCCTTCCTCCAGGACAGAAGTTTCAAAACTCCTGGTCGCTACTGTTTAATGAGTGTCCAGTTGCGATAGAGCACTTCTTCATTCCTGTTTTGCCAGCAGGGCTTTCAGGGGCAAAGGCTGGCCAGCGGACAGCGAGATGGCTCCAAGCACTGACGGGCAGCTAAGTATTTTCCCAGCAAGAAATGACTCCTTCCAGGCTCTGGGAGCAGGTGGTGTCTGTGGGGCCAGCAAGGATGAGGCATGTTAGTACTTGACCATATCAGCATTTTTGTTTTGTCCTCTGCAAGCCGACAGGTGCCCTTTGGTCCACAGTGGAGGAAGGAAGCTTTATTGATTGCTTTTGATTCTGGCAGGATGCCTAGCTGAGGTGGCTGGAGAGAGGGCTAATATTTGGTCTGCAGCTGATCTCTGGCATTGAGTCTGTGGGCAAGGAGGATAAAGAGGATGCAGAAGTGTTATGATCAGGTTAATATTTTGTAGTTTTATGTAAGAAGCAATTCTTTTTCTGTACTTGCTGGTGAGATGCTGGTGAGGCCTGGGCACAGAGAGAGCTGCTTTATCAGAACTGGGCAGTGAGCTTGGCATGAAGATGTGGTTTCATCTATAGCAGCTGCAGAATGCACAGTGTTCCAGAACTTAGCCAGGTTTCTGTGTGCCGAATTAAAATACAGTTGGAGCATCCCCTGATCTGAAAGTCCTAAAGCTTAAATCTAAAACTTTATTTTTGTCGGGGGGAGTGTACCAGGGATTGACTGCAGGGCTACGTAACCACTGAGCCACATCCCCAGCCCTTTTTGTTTCGTTTTAAGACAAAGTCTTGCCAAATTGCCTTGCTAAGTTGCCAAGGCTGGCTTTGAACCTTCTATCCCTCCTACCTCAACCTCCTAAATTGCTGAGATTAAGGTATATGCCACGATACCTGGCTGAAGTCCAAAACTTTTTGAGCATCATACTGATCTCGTTGTAGACCAAAGATTGTCATGTTGGCAGTCTGCGCGTTTGATTCTGGAGCATTTTGAATTTTGGATTTTGTGGATTAGGGATGCTCAACTGGCAAGGTCTATGCAAATATTTTGACAGCTGAGAAAGTCCAAAATCTGAAAGATTTCTGGTCCCCAGTATTTTAGGTAAGGCATACTAACTAATAGAAAAAGAGTTTAATGACTTATTTATATTTGGAATTGTGTAGTTCTTAATGTTGTTCAAATTTTGAAGTAGGATGTTCAGAGTTTTTCTGTAAACACAATTTTCATACAGCTTAATCAATAGCTGCCTATATAAACTGAAAGACCCTGTTGAGAAGTTTTATACCACCTCCATGTGATGCTCATGGGGACATGCCATTGAGTTCTTCCCCTTCTAAGAAGTACATCTGCTGGTTTGCTCTCATGGACTCTTTCCCTTAGTCGCCACCAGTCATTCCTCTGCTCACGTTTGGTTCATGTTCACAGTCCAGGAGAAGGGAGGATGTGGCAGGCTGTGGTCTCCACTTGGAGAGCAAGTCTGATTGGAAGGATGGCTTTAAGTTTCTGTTGGATCTGTCACCATAGCAGGTCTGGTGCAGGAGGCTGTGGGTAAGAGATGGCAGAGGATGCCGATGTTGCTGTGGAGAGATTGTTTCCCTGCTTCTGAGAAGAGAAAGATGGGACAGTGAGATGGTCATCGTCCCTGTTTGGAGAGTAGAACACTCCATCTGGGGTTGCCTGTATTTACTTTGTTGTAACACTGAGCCCTCGCCTGTGGGGCACATAATGTCAGCACAGCCTGTACTTGGCCTTGCAGTGACAGTCACTTGAATGAGACACACTTTGTCCTCTTGGCGTTCTCATTTCATAGTGTGAAAGACCCCAAACTGTCACAGTGAGGAGATGATGCGAAGGGCATGGAGATTCCTGGATCTGGATGGACTCCAGCTTCTTTCTTCCTCCTAGAACATCTTCACTGTAGGATTCCCTGGAGGCCTGTTGGAATTCCATCCATCCCTAATGCGGGTCAGATAATGCCCAGCTGTATCCTCCATTGGGTCAGGGAGGTAGTGGTTTGTGGAGGGGTGAGCACTGGCTGTTCTCTGGAGGGGTCTTGGAAGCTCTCCTTCATTTGGAAAAGGAAGTTCTTACCTTACTTGTTTGGTATATGTCCTGGAATGAAATGGAAAGGTGAAGGACAAAGTCCTTTAAATCTTTGGTTTTGTCCAAAAGATGCAAAATCATCCTGTATGTAACATCACTGGGAGTGCTTGTTATGGGATGGATGGAGGCTGACTGAGGCATCTCACCCTATTGGAGCAGGGAGCAGAACAGTGAGTAGAGAAGTCCAGTTTGGATCTGAGCCTTTTGAGATCGGGGCGACAATTTCAAATCCTCTATTTAGATGGTGCTTGTCCTAAGGAGGATCTAGAACCACAGTGTCTGAGTTTTGTCCCTAAGAAAACAAATGGGGTTTATTGTTCAACCTCCCATGTCGTTCGTGCCAAAGGGAGGCATTTCTTGTTTGCTCAGATGGGCTGAAAGCTTTTCCTTCTGCTCGATCCACCCCAGGAGCAAAACATATCTGATAGATTAGCATAGATCTTTCTGGACTTCCTTTAGAAGAAAGGCCTTTCAGAGGATGGAAGCTGATGAAAGCTACGGACATTTGTACCGTGGATACCCTTCCATGTCTGTCCACATTGATCTTCTTCATGTTTATTAGCAGCAGTGTGCTGGTCTGTCATGCATATAGTATAAGTTATTTAATCACATTGAGGTTGTGCACATCTTTTGTTTTCCAGTTGCCAAAAAAAAAAAAAAAAAAGCTACATTGACAAGCTTTGTCTACATCTATTTATTAAGCACCTGCATGAATATTTTTCTAGGACAGATTTCAAAAGGGGTCTTACTTTCTGGTAGATTGTTGCAAAACATTTTTAAACCTAAGAAAATTTATTTTGACTTGACTAGGGGGTCTCCACTGGTTTGGCTTTTAGCATCTTTGCAAATCATTTGGGAAAAGCTAACAATAGGGTATTTTTAATTCCTGAACAATTAAAAAACAAACAAACAGAAAACCAACTAACTTTCCCACCATGCTCTTCCCATGAAGGAAACCTAGCTATGCAGACACTAGCTGATAATCTTGCATTCCTGAAAGATGTTGCTCCCCTAAGCAAGTGGAGGTACTGGAGCCCTGTGGTAGCCCTGCGCAGCAGGATTGCTCTCAGCTGTGTTTACCCCCACTCCTCAGGAGGGAATCCTGCAGAGACTGACGTCTGAATTTATATCAGTGTCCACCCTGGAGCATAGTACAGGGAGGGACCTTGTGCGCATTCCTTGTGTTGAAGATAGAAAAGCTCTCATTTAGTAAACCGGACAAGATAAACACACTTAGCTATCTGTGAAGGGATGTTTCCCATGACCCAAGATACATCTCGTGCACTCTGCCACGTTGTCACCTTCGCCACATCTTTTTTTTTTTTAAAAATGATGGTTAGAGATGCATAGCATAAAATTGACTGTTCTGTTTTCGAATAGACGATTTTGTAATATTTGGCACATTCATACTATTGTGTGGCCATCGCCACTGTCTGCTCTAGAACTTTCTCACCACCCCAAAGCGATTTCTCCATTTAACAAAAGGAGAGGCATTTTTAAAATCTAAGTCGGGCATGCCATTCTGGTTTCCCAAGAGTGGTCGGCTCTGGCTTCGCTTTTTGAAGTCACAGAGCTTGATATCTTAAACATCAGAGGTGTAAATAACACACAGCCTTGCTCCTGTAATTTATCTTAGGAAGAAGATCCAAACTGACACCCTGCAGGTAGAAGCTGCTCAGTCAAATCATATGGTCTGTGACAGTCATCAGGAAAGGTGCTTCGCCTTCCCTGCTGGGTCTTCCCAGGCCCCAGCCCCTGACTGCCCTGCACCCCGCTCCTCCACATCGGTGAGCAAGCACAAAGGAATTAGTAGTGTTTGGCTTCTAGCATTTCACATGGTACAGGCTCACGAGTCACTTTGTGACTTTAGCGCTGGAGGGAAGACACTTCATTTTTCCCCAAACAAACTTGTTCTGCAGACTTTGCTGTCTCTGCAAAACGATTCTGAATCCCCAGCTCCATTCTGCACCAGTGTCCAGAGGCAGATGTCAGGGCAGAAGGTGAGGTGCCCTGGTGACTGTACAGCTCAGGGGACGGAAGAACAACACCGGAGGAGGAGAGGCAGCCAACTTGTCAGCTACAGGATGTGGTTTTGTTTCTTGAAGTCACTCAGGGTGCCCATCACCCAGGGCCCTCATCTGTTCAGAACACGACAGGCTGAAGTACTGGCCGTGGCCAGTGGGACTCTTTCCCAAAGCCTACGACTTCTTCCCAGCTTGGCCTTACCTTTTTCTGCTGATCATTTTTAAAATTTGAGGAAAACAAAACAAAACTCATAACCCAACTGGATTTAGCCTGTCTGGCTTGGGTGCCTGGGGCAGAGCCTTGACAAGACAATGAACTCACTCTAGTAATTGTAGTGAGCTGGAGGCCTTCCGCAGGTTATCTGGCTCCTCCGACTTCAGAGGGCTTTGATCGGCCTCCTCCTCCATCTCCTCCTCCTCACCAAGCCTCATGCTAAGTGGTTTAGTGCATTTTTTATGCAACAAAAGCAACCTCTGCCTATTCTGTAGGAAGAAAAGCTAGGCCCGGCTTTAGAAAACACACTTCCCAGTTGTTTTCACTTGTCTTCCAAATCTCAGAGTGTTCTTTTTCTACTTAGCTCCTTGTAGTTGCTAAGAAACTGCCATTTTGGAGGAAGGGTAATTAAATTTTGATTTTAATTTTGAGGTAGAACAGGCCAGATGATCCATGCTCCTTCAGTGAATGGGGGCCAGAGAGCAGGAGACTGGCCACTTCCAGATTGATACGGGGAACTCGCTGTGATTCACAGACTCTCAGTGTCTTGCTGCCAAGGACAGTGGTTTTGAGCTGGTTCTTTGTGGCAAGTGCTGCTTAACTTTTAGGGGAGAAATAGACCAGTGTGTGCTGGGAAACCCGCAGCTCTGGGCTTGATTAATTTATAGGTGTAATTTAAGAGCCTGGTTGTCCTCCTGATCCCTGGGATGCGTGTTTACTGAGCCTGTAGACAGGAGGCCTCTCTGCTCTGTGACGTTTTCATGGCCTTAGCCATGTCGGAGCAAAAGCTGTAGATCTCTTATGAGTGAACCTATTCTTACGTCCAGCAGAAGACTGGCATGTTGTAAAGTTTCAATGGTCAATTAACAGAGATTTATTCTTTGTCACTCAGGTATTTTCTTTTTTCTCTCTCGCTCCATAATTACCTCTTGGAATGAAACAGTGTTTTCCTCCGCGGTCTGTAGTTGGTTATGGCCCCCAGCGACAGAGCCGGGCTTGAGAGGGCCAGTGTGGATACTTAGCCTCTTAGCAGCTGCGCTTTCTGCTTTAGTGAAGTGGACACTTGAAAACGGGGTGGGAGAGGGAGAGGAGTGCAGGCGGGGAGGGAATGTGTTTTAAGGGCTTCAGTCTGTGTTTACTACACATTGATTTGGTGGAACCTCATTCCAGCAGTGCGGCCAACTGTCCCGTCGACCGCAGCCACACCCTTTGGACAACTTTCTATTGTGTCTTAATTTGGAAACCGCACAGGGACCTCTGAATCTCTATTTTAAATGAAGGACCTCACCCTGCTTCAGGTCCACATATGGTACACGTGCAACCTGCCGAGCTCAGAACATACCTATTTTAAAATTGCAGTCAACAGACAGAGGTGAGCTATTCATCAACCATTTGCTTTTTAAGAATTTATTTCACTCCTCCTGTAGAGAGAGAAATCTGTTTTATAGAACACCTGAGTCAAACATGCCATAAGAGAACCTTAATGTGGCAAATCCCTCCCTCCTGGTAGAGGAGATGTGACTTTGTTATCACATTGAAGAAGAGCTGAGCCAGCGCTGGGCTCTTGTCTCTCATGCAGAAATAATTCCTGGACTAATCTCTTTTATTTCAGCTCGCAGAGAAAAGTTGCAAACCCAGGGGATGCTGCCTACCCAGGGCCTGGTGAGGTTCTGGGGCAGCAGGTTAGTTGTTGGAGGGCCACTGTTCCTCCTGCCCTGGCCCTGTCCCCTCTGCCCAGACAGCTTTGTTGTGACCATGCACGCTTGGTTTTTGCCCCAGCACCTCAGAACCAGTACTGCCATCCATTCCCGACCCCTGCTCTTTAGGGTGGTGGACACAAGACCAGATCCACGGCTAACGGCGACAAGAAGAGGAGCGTGGCGCTCGGTGGATGCTGGCATCCTGGGACCTTTTCCAAGATGTTTCAGGCCTCGTTCTCCAACTTGTTTAAGGGCAGAGAATAAGGTTGCAAAGGAAATCAAAGCCTGATGTGGAGAAACGAAACATGAGGCCTACTGACTTTTTAAAAACATTTAAAATAACGTTCTTGGAGGTTTCATTTGATACTGAAAGCAGCTGTAATAAGTTTTGGAAGATGGTGTAAGGTTTCTATTATGGAACGATCCTGCATGCAGTTTTTGTACCTCAAGTGAGAAAGAGCCGAGGGGGTGAAGGGGTGGTTAAGAGGCTCCTTCGTATAAGGTGAGAAAATTTGCAAAGGTAAATGCAAGCCTGCCCGTGGTAACATTTGGCTTGCTCTGATTTGCAGATGCAATGACATTAAACCATTGCACAGGTTTCCTTTTTTCTTTTGGTGAAAATAGTCCGAACAGCAGTGGAATAACTTAATAACTGGAGCTTAGCAGTGCTCTGACCACAAGTCAAGCAAGGCTGCATCCCAGCAGCGGGCCCTGCCCGTGTTGCCCAGTGGCTGACTGCCTGTCGAAGGCTGGCACAGGCCCGAGGTGGCGGCGTTCTGAAAGTGCTCCTTGTTCACGGGGCTGCGTTTTTTGGTATGACGTGCTCCTTGTTTGCTTGTGAAACGATTTATTAGAAACTAGTATGTTTTAGAAAGAGGACTTGTTTTGAAATTCAGTAAATCTGGCTCATAATATTAAAGATTTTATGGGACTTTTGTTTCAAAGAAAAGACATCTTAGGCCCACTGTCAATATTTATCTTACACACACACACACACACACACACGTTTGAGTGGAACCCTGAGCCAGGGAATGAGTTGATACCTAAAATTCAGTTTTCTGTGGGAAGGAATGAGCTGTCTTCATTCTTTTTTTTTTTTTTTTGGTACTGGAGATAGAACTCAGGGGCACTTGACCACTGAGCCACATCCCCAGTCCTATTTTGTGTTTTATGTAGAGACAGGGTCTCACTGAGTTGCTTAGTGCCTCGCCGTTGCTAAGGCTGACTTTGAACTCGCGATTCTCCTGTCTCAGCCTCTCTAAGTGCTGGGATTATAGGCTTGCGCCACCACGCCCGGCTCTGTCTTCATTCTTGACAGGTACGAAGGAGCATGTTTGAGAACCTGGCTGGCAGGGTCCAGCCCAGGGCATGGCTGCCCTCAGGCTGTTAAATTCCCTGGTAGGGGGTGTGTTGAGGAGAAAGAGGAGTGTTTATAAGTGGACTTAACTCAGTCCTTCTCACGCGGATAGAGCCAGCACCATGAAACCAGACCTCTGTCACTGCTGGTGGCACACCAGGCCCCATGGCCTGAGCCTGAGAAAACATGTCAGCCAAAGAAGGAGAGTTTCATGTGACATTTGAAGAAACCAAGGTTGGAGATTTTCTGCCTAGAAAAACTGGAAGTCTTGACTTCTGGGTTGGTTGCTCAGTCTTCATGGGTGATAATTGGGACAGATGAATGACTTCTTAAGGGCTCTGACACCCTTATCTTTATAATGTGGACAGGTAGGTATCTGTGAAGTGATGGGAGATTCCAGAAATACATGTGCTAAGGGTAACCACTGGTATTTTTTTCTTTCTTAAAAAGTTTTTAAGGGCCAGCAACAGGTTAGTGCAGTGAAATCAATTTGCACATGGTCTGGCTCTTGTCCAACAAATTCCACAGAATGATATTTTAATCTAACAGCCCCAAATATAGAAAGGCCTAGATATCAATCATTCGAATTGCATCATAGCACCAGGGTCCTCAGTGTGGTATGGAGACATCCTTGGTGTGTTGGGCTGGTCTGGGCATCCTCATTTCCCCTGGCTGTTTTTGAAGCTTCAGGTTAAAGGCAGTGGTACCCACACTTCAGGGAGAAAGTGGGAGGCGAGGTGGTGTGTGTAGGTATGGGGATGGAGTTGTGGTTCTGAGTGGAGCAATGATTGGGTGTAGTGTGGTCCTTAACAGCACTGCTATCTGAACTTGTGGACAAGACACACAGCAGCTTACTTCTTATTTTATCTTTTCTTTTCTTTTTTTTGGGAGAGGGTACTGGGGATTGATCTCAGGGGCACTTGATGACTAAGCCGCATCCCCAGCCCTATTTTTTTAAATTTTATTTAGAGACACGTTCTCACTGAGTTGCTTAGCACCTTGCTGTTGCTGAGGCTGGCTTTGAACTCGTGATCCTCCTGCCTCAGCCTCCCGAGCCCCTGGATTACAAGTGTGCACCACCGTGCCTGGCTTATTTATCTTACTGTTGTAAGAACACTTCGCATGAGATCTGCTGTCTTAATGCATCTTCAGGTGTACACGATGTATTGTTGGGTCAGGTGCAAGGTTGTATAGCAGATCTCTGGAACCTATTCATCCTGCTTGACTGAAAGTTTATGCCCCTATCAGCAACTCCCCATCTGCCCTGATGGCCACCCGTGTACTCTGAGTGTGTGCGGTCGGCTAATGCAGATCCCACTCGTGAGCTGCATCCTACAGTGCCCGTGCTTTTGCGGCTGCTGTGTTTCAGGTCGTGTAAGGCCCTCCAGGTTCATCCACTGCAAGATTTCCAGTTTTTGTTTTTTGTTTTTTTTTTTTTTTAAAAGCTGATGGTTTCCCATTGTATGTAGAGACCACGTTTTTAATTTTTCCATTCGTTGTATGATGGGTGTTTGGTTTGTTGACTAAATCAGTATCTTGACTTGTCAGTGGACCTGTGAGGAACGTGGAGTGCTAATGTCTTAGATCCTGAGTTAGTTCTTTTAGATGAATTCCTTGAGGTGGAACCATATGGTGGTTCTGTTTTAACTTCTTTTTTTAAAAATTTATTTATTCTACTTAGGTATATATGATAGCAGAATGCATTTTGATTCATTTTACACACATGGAGCACAACTTCTCATTTTTCTGGTTGTACATGTTTTGACTTCTTTCAAAGGACCTTTTATGTTGTTTTTCATAGCAGCTGCACCGATTCGCACCCCTACCAGCAGTGTGGGTGGGAGATCCACTGTCTATGTCCTTCCCAGTAGCCATCCTGACAGGTGTGAGGTGATAACCCATGGTGATTTTGATTTGCATTTTGCTTAGTAATTAGTAATTAGGCATCTTTTCATATACCTCTTCACCATTTGTATGTTGTCTTTGGAAAAACATCTGCTACAGTTCCAAGCCCATCTTTCAGTTGGTGATTGTTTAATTTTTGAGGAACCTTGGGTGTAGATGCCAGCACATCTTGGCTTGGCTGCCTCAGTAGGATTTCTGCAGAGATCCCCTATCCACTGTGTCCTTTCTGAAAGCCACAGGACAAGAAGGGGGGGGCTTTGTTGAGAACTAACTCTGCAGAGAAAGAGCTACAGACAAACGTGTCGGGCCTCCTCCCGGACAGCCTAGAACTGAGCCCAGGCTTGGAAACTGGCATCTCCTTGTGTTTCTTTCAGGGCCGCATCTGCACAAGCCAAGGACTGCCTGCTTGTTCATGTAGTTCCTGACATACAACGACATTCATATTTATCAAATAAATGAATGTGTGAATAGAGAACCCAGCAATGGACTAAAAGCTCCATGGTGGAGATGAATCCAGTTTCTAGTTTGGTCCAGAGACTTCAGTTTCTAGTTTATATTTTAAATGAAGGGATGCACGTTTTCTAGAACATCTTAGAAATGCTTAGGAGATACCGTGAGGATAGGAGCCTTTTTGGTATTCACAGTGACTGGGTTCTTTGCTCAGCCTGTGTGGGTGGTATTGGGACAGATGAATGGCTTAAAGTGACAAATGATCCCAAATGAGTTTGCTTGATACAACACATTTGCTTCTAGTTCTGGGGCCTAGAAGTTCCAAATCGAGGTCTGGTAATCCAGACAACCTGCCACCCTGGTTGGTTCCGGAGAGCCATGAGGGTGTGTGAGGGGTCTTGTCACTTGCCCATGATGTTAAGCTTATGGTTGCCATGAGTTTTGGAGACCATCCCAAGCAGAATAAGGGAAGAGGCCCCCTGTTGCCATTTGTCTTTTAGATTGTTAAAATAAAATCTTTCCTTTTATTCATTAGGTGGCCACAGATAACCAATAACTTGGGGTATAATACATTCTTTTCTGATTTTTCTAAATAAGAATCCTTTTTACAAGGGTTGTGCTCCAGAGGTCTCCTTTGAAGTTGTTTCTGTCGTGCATGGGGCCTCTGTGTTATTCCAGATGAGTCAGCCAGCAGACAGGAGGCCTCTGGCTTGGTCCCCCGACAGCCCTCTGGACAGCCCTCTGGACCGCACACCTTATTTATGGGTCTCTTCCTTCTCCCATCCCTGTTTCTCCTCTCTCCCATCTCTCCATCAGAGCGGTCGCCACACCGGCCCATCCTCCAGGCCGGACTGCCGGCGAATGCCTCCACGGTGGTCGGAGGAGATGTGGAGTTTGTGTGCAAAGTGTACAGCGATGCCCAGCCCCACATCCAGTGGATCAAGCATGTCGAAAAGAATGGCAGTAAATACGGGCCTGACGGGCTGCCCTACCTCAAGGTTCTGAAGGTGAGCACTTTCCAAATCCCAGGGTGCCCACAACTGGGCTCCCTGGTGGGTTTGGCCAGGTTCTTTTGATTTCCTGTTAGAATTGAGAGATGATTCTCTTTTTGGACTGGCCAGTGTCTTTAGGCTTGCTAATAAAATCTTTAGGCTTGCTAATGAACTATCAGAAGGGAGCTGTGGGTGGGGGAAGAACAACTAATCTTGGAGTCAGACTAGTTCAGCTGCTTATCAACCCTAAAAACTTAGACAAAACATCGAGGCTTGGCCGCACCTCTGTGAAGGTGGAGATCATGACATTGTCACCCCTTCGAGGTGATTGTGCAGTGTCAAAGGGAAGGAGTCGATGGAAAGAGCTTGATGTTCCTGATGTTTTTTGTGAATATGTTAGGATCAAATTTGAGTAGCCACCTTTTAGAAACTTTTTTTCCAAAATTCTCTTGACCTTTGAAATCGATTCACACATGGTTTAGGTAATAAACTTAGGGACATGTTTCTGTACCCATGAAATATAATTTTCCCTTGTGTTCCTTGTTTGTTTGTTTTTTTGCCAGCCTCCATTTTCATAGCATCAGCCTCTTTTTATTTTTTCCATCTTGCTTGCTCTCCAGGATGCAGTAGCGGGTGGCAGTTAAGTTAATCCTTAGCCCACTGCCTTAGCCCACTGTCTCCCGGGTTAAGGTGCCCATAGAGAATGTCCTTAAAAAGAACCACCTTCCCCCAGAAACAGATGTCGAACAACTCTCAACCACACATGTATTCTCTCCAGCTAACAATACCCAGGATCCCAAACGCTGGAGAATGATGAGCAGCCTGGGGAGCTGCCCCGCCCCCTGCTGTCAGCCTCACCCCCAGCACCTTCTCCATCACCTCACTTCCGTTGCCCATCACTCAGCTGTTTCCATTCCTCCTTGACCCACAGCTCTTTAAACGTAATGGAGGTTGTTTCCTTGTGGTGTGTTGGTGGTGGGACCATAGACAGCACTCGGTCCTTCCTGGTTGGCCATTATATTGTTCTCCTATGTCTGTTCCAGCACTCGGGGATAAATAGTTCCAATGCAGAAGTGCTGGCTCTGTTCAATGTGACTGAGGCGGATGCTGGGGAATATATATGTAAGGTCTCCAATTATATAGGGCAGGCCAACCAGTCTGCCTGGCTCACTGTCCTGCCAAAACAGCAAGGTAACAATGTTTTTGTTTTTGTTTTCATTTTTTTTTTTTTAAAAGAAAGCTGGATATAGAAGCTGAAAAGACTTGGTGCTTTGGGAGCCTGCAGGCAGCTTCTAGGATAACCCCTGTGGCCTTGGTATATTCATAATAATCTTCCTTTGGTGGTGCGGCTGGCGTGGTGCCAGCAGCCATGGAAAAATGCCCACAATGTTCAGGGTGCTTGCTGTCATTTCTTCTGAAGGGTGCCCTCCACCCCTACCCGGTTTTTAAGTCATCCCTCTGGTTTATCTTGTCTGGGCTGCACATTTCCCACCAGGACTGCACGTTGGTACCATTTTCAACACACACGTATACAACTGTTGAATGTGTGGCATTCAGATTTCAGCAGAAATGTATGTCCTTCTACCCCAGAGTTTTAGAGAAATAGTGGCATGATATTATTTGTCCAAGAAAGTCTCTTGGACAAATTCTTTGGTTCCACAGTTGATCCTATCCTAAATTTGAGGATAGTGCATCTTACCTAGTGAACATACTATTGGACGCTGTTGAAGGCGAAAGGTGCATTTTCTTAGTTTGTCATGACTCACGTTCAAATATTTTTTATTACAAAAGGAGAGAAACCAAAAAGGCCCGTTTTTCTCTTGCCAAGATCACGCTTTTTTTCCGTTTTCTTTCAATGCTTTGTAATGCGAGATGATTTTGCAAAAATGAAATTAAGGATCTGGTAACCAAGACAACCTTCCCGCCCTGGTTTTTCCCACAGGGCCATGGGGACATGAGAGGTGTGGTCCCCCCCCCAGGGGGGGGGCTCATTTACAGTGCTTTGTTTTATTAGCAGCCATTTAGATAGAACCATCCTTTTCTCAAGCTGGGAACCTGCAGCCAATAAGACCAGAAGCCAAATTAGACTTTTGGGCACTGTGCCTTTGGAAAACCACCCCTCAATCCAAACCAAAGCAAAGGCCCAGAGAACAGAGCTCTGTGGGTTGATTTTTCCATGCGTTTGATTGCATGCATGTCTAGGTGGTGAAGCCGGTGTGGTGACGGGCCTGCGGAGGTGAGCTGGCCGGTGTTGCTCAGGGTCTTGGTTGTGGGCTTTGTGGATGGCTGCAGTTGGGATCTCGCGGTGGCCAGCATCTCCTGGAGCCGCCGGTGGAGGCCTTGTGGTTCCGTGGCGCCCTCCACGGTCATTCCTGTCGTCTAGCCTTTTTCTCGCTTCCTTTGTTTTCTAGGCTGCCGGTGTTAACACCACGGACAAAGAGATTGAGGTTCTCTATATTCGGAATGTAACTTTTGAGGATGCTGGGGAATATACGTGCTTGGCGGGTAATTCTATTGGGATATCCTTTCACTCTGCATGGTTGACAGTTCTGCCAGGTATATACTGCTCTTTCTCTCCATGGGTTTTTCCCTTTTCTTGGTTGATTGCTATAAAATTAACACAGCTTCTGTTCTCAGAAATGGCCCCTTTTATCCTTGCATAAAGATTTAAAAATATGCAAAAATGATCCCCCTGGGATAAGAAAGTTGCTTTGGAAATTCACTTACAAGGAGATCCCATTCTCACATTTATGATCAAGTAAAATTTCACCCTGAAAACCCAAAGGGATCTTATATTTTTAGTGAGTCATTGAGCCAATGCGTAAATCAGCCCATCCCCCTTCTTATAAAGAAGTTGAAATTACTTTATAAAATTCAAAGTAATTTTTTCTCAATGCCAATTCCATCCTATTGAAATCCCATATGTGGTTTTTTCCCCTCTTTTGTTTCTAACGAGATGCCAGCAGATGGATGTCTATGGGGGTGCCTGGGGGAAGCACCCGGAATGTAGGTGTGCAGAAGCAGTGTGTTACCTACCTTGGGAATCGGTGGCTTGTTGCATGTTGCAATAGAATGGACTCTCGTTGGCCTTTTCTATGGAGCATGCTTGTGCCATCTTCGGCGTGATGTTATTTCTGCCCTGCAAAGAAATAAACATCAGTGAAGCCCTGTTGCTAAACATTGCTGCTAAGTCTAACCAACATCTCTGTTCTAGTCAGACTTCTTGACAAACACTGTTCTCTCCGTTCCATCTGCCGCTATCATTTCCTTTGTGAAACTGCATAGACTGTGGTTTGCTAGCTCATGATGTTCCACTCCAGTTATTATTTCCTTGTTTTTAGAGTTCAGTGTCTACCTGCATGCTTGTTTTATATCTAGTAAAAATAAATTGAGCATTTCATTTTGTGCTGTGCTGCTGAGAGTTTTGACTATCTTGCAAGTATTTTTTTTTCTTATTAAAATGTGTAAGCTTTAATACCATTGCATCCATTTTTCCTTTTGTTGTGACTCTGCTCTGTGAATATTTGCTTTGAAACGATGAGTGCCTCTCCTGTTGAGCTTGCTTTAACTTGCAGTACTACATTCTGCAGGTGTCTAACTGGCACTTCTTAACCAGTTTGCCTGATAATACTGGCCCATTCACTAAGAATGCAGTTTGGAGGGGAAAAAAAAATACTGTTTGGAAATACACTGCTTGTAAATTGACCATTGAAGACTAAGAAGGGGGCAGACATTATCTGGTATAAAAAGGTGTTAAATCAATTATATATATATATATGCACATGCAATGCTGTTTATTTTTTTTTGAAGCAACATGCCAGATGTACAAACTCTTAATGGTTATTAAGGAATGTCGTAAACTTTGTGTATTATGTATATAAGGGTTTTATATCCTAATCCTCTTTATAAAGAATGCATTGGTTTAATTGAATAACATGTGGGACTGTATTAAAGAAAGCATGAAAATGTTTTGGGGGCCAGCCTACTAGTCGAACACTTGTCTCCCTGGGTGCTGTGTTCATCTGGGGAAAACGATCTTGTGGGGCCTTGCTGTAGAACAGCTCACTCCAGTGACATGAAGCACCAGCACAGCCTCCTTAGAAACAAAAGGGGCGTGTTCATATTCAAGAACTTTAAATTTGGTTTGCCTTCAGAGGCCACCATGAAAGATAGTCCTGTTGTTGTGGGTTCCTTCAGGGGTCGAGCTCTGCCCAAATGACCAACAGAATATGGCTTGTCGCCTGCCCATTGTGACTTGGTGTTGGCCACCCACTGCTGGTAGATGCCCACTGAGACTGGAGACGGTGACCTCCTGGGCCCTGATGGTGGAGTGAGGAACCCATGGTGATTTGTTTGCATTTGGGAGAGACTCAGGCCAGAGGCATTTGGTGGTTGGGGCCTCTGCCCTCCTGTAGCCTTGAGTTACGGGGAAGCCCACCTTGCCTGGAGAATGGCCGTCACCCTTGATTCCTTTAGTTGTGCTGTGACTCATCGCTCCCCTGTCCTAACTCTGTGGCCTGCTTATCTGTTCCTCCCCCTGTGACCTGCAATCTAGCTCCTGTAAGAGAAAAGGAGATTACAGCTTCCCCAGATTACCTGGAGATAGCCATTTACTGCATAGGGGTCTTCCTCATCGCCTGTATGGTAGTGACAGTTATCCTGTGCCGAATGAAGACCACCACCAAGAAGCCCGACTTCAGCAGCCAGCCTGCGGTGCACAAGCTGACCAAGCGCATCCCCCTGCGGAGACAGGTAACAGAAAGTAGATAAAGAGTTTAAAGAACTTTACTCCTCCCCAATGACCCAGCCAGCTCTTGGACCTTTTCCTCTGCTATGATGCCCCTTATGTCTGTGAGTTCAGCGTGTGAATGGTTCCCTCGTGCTGTCTGGTGGGCTCAGATTAGTGTTTGGAGCTTGAAGAATCAAGCCACAGTGTTTTGGTGGGATTGGTGAATGAGGTCTAGTTCCAAGGGCAAGAAAGGACAGTAATAAGAGAGTCACCTACTCAGGACTGGAAATAACTCTGGAGGTGACTCAATCTTTGTGTTTAATGAGACTCCAAGTACAGCTGTCTCTTCAAATGATAGGCCACATTAGTGTCCTGTATCTAATTTGTTGTTGTTGTTGTTTTTGTTTTTGAGGTAGGTGTGGATATTGGGTGGGGCTTATCTCACTAGGAGAAAAGAAACTGTAGTCCTCTTGGATTTAAGTCAAGATCTGAAACCTGGGGTCCAGAGATGTACCTGAACTACTAGTTTTTAAAAATTGGCCAGTGACTTATTTCCAAACGGAATTTTGGCTGAATTCCTCTGATTCTTCAAAGCCTTAAATGCATATATTTTACTTATGTTAGTAGGTCACAGGTGTGGCCATGGGTTTGGTGGGAGAATAGTTTTTGTATGGAACTAGGGAAGGATTGCTTTTAACCTTAAGCTTGGTCTTTGGTGGCTGCTTTTCATGTATTTGCCTTCTGATTGGTTAATTTTGGCCTTGGGAGGTGGAGCAAGGTAGAGTCTCCACTGTGCTTAAGCCAAGGGTCAGGAAATGCTATGAAGGAACAAGGTGAGGGGACACATGAATGTGAGGCCCTATAGGAAAGGACTTGGAACTTGATAAAGTGTTTCTCTTTTTTCTTAAGTAGCAAGTGCCATGGCCAGCTCACAGGCCCGGCT
Organism: Geosciurus inauris; assembly: GCA_004024805.1. Taxonomy (NCBI): domain Eukaryota; kingdom Metazoa; phylum Chordata; class Mammalia; order Rodentia; family Sciuridae; genus Geosciurus; species Geosciurus inauris. Next base: position 47,989 of record PVHX01001903.1, read on the forward strand.
TCAGTGTGAATTTTAGTAGAATTTATGAGATGTTTGCTAAAACTCCAGATTCCTTAGTCCCAGCCTCCATTTTTAGACAAAGCATTGGGAAGGGTTAAGGATCAGTTGATAAGCAACAGTTTTGGCATGAGTCTGGCTGTCCTCAGCCAGCTCCAAACCCCTGGATGAATGGGTCCTTGCTACCATCTTTGGAACCATGTCCCCAGCAGGTCCATCTTCATGGAGGCTGAGGATAGAATTTGGGTGTGTGTTAAGTACAGGCAGATGATCATGTGCTAAGAGCATGGGGGAAAGGGGGCCCATTGGGTCATTTCTGCCACCAAGAGAGTTATTATTGTTTTGAGTGACAGCACGGTCATTTGTGGGGCCAGAGAAGCAGTGATGGCCCAGGGCCAGTTGGCTGGCCTGTTTCTGGGAGAGTCTGGTCCTGAGATGACTCTTACCTGGCTGGATAGTGCTGTGGCTTTGGGCCACATGGCCACTTTGCCCCACCCTCCCTCCCTACCAGTCACCTGGGCTGCTCTTAAAGCATCCATATTTGGGATCTGGCAAAGGGGCTTGAAAAAAGGAAGTAGGGTTCCCATCACTGTTATTTTTTTCTGATAGGGAAGAGGGGAGCCCTGTATTTGGTGTAACTAGGCTATTATCCTGTAATTATATCATCATTTCTTCTTCACAACTATGACAATGGTGTTCTTTTTATTTCATATGAAAGCGGAAGATGCCCTTAAAATCCCCTCGAGACAACCACACTCATCGTCACGTTTTCCCTTCTTCCTGCCACTGACCGCTCGCCATCATCCATCTCCACCTAGGTCATCGTCTTCTCTCTTACTGTGTAACCCAGAGGGACCAGAGTCCCTCCTGCTTTCTTCCCTCTGTCCTCTCGTTCATCCTCATTCATCTGGTGCTTGGTCCAACCCAGCTCCACGGGAGGCTTCGAGGTTGTTTGGGGGCTGGTATTTGAAATGTGATCACCTTGTGTTGGAGAGGGGCAAACGGTGTGTGACACACCCCAGCTATTCATCTATGTAAAATGGGGAGCATTATTCTTTGTTCACAAAGAACCCCCATCCATTAGCAGTAATGCCCTCTTTGATGGACGGGGAGGTGTCTGTCTGGTGTCTGGGTAAACGAGGGCTGTTGGGCTGTGCTGGAGGGAGAAGCCACACAGTGGCCCCCAGGGATGCTAAGCATGCCTTCACCAGGTGACAGGTGAGCCTGTCATCAGCTGTCTCTGGATCTTTGACCCCAGGCTCTCAGGAAGCCACTTGTGTCCTATGTTGGCCTAAGCTCCTGTGTGACATAGGTCACACTCAGTGTCTTCCTGGCCCAGCACCAGTCCGTGCAACCTCCATGTGCCCCATCTGCCGTTGTTCTCCGTTCAGAAGGAGCTGTTTGGATCCCATTGTGAGTTTGTCTTCTTGACATTTACCAATCTGCCCTGGACTTGGTGGGTGCAAGACAGACATTTCATTTATGTTATTGTTTTGAAACAAAAAGATTTTTTTCCAGTACTGAAGAAGGACTTTCTGGGGATCATTTTCCAGTAACTATGAATTTTTGAGACCTTTTATGTGCCTCGAAGCTTGGGGAAAGGCAGGTGGCATGTGGCACCCCCCTTGAGTGGGGGCTTATCCCCTATTCGGGGTCGGGTCTTGGACACCGTTCTGACCCTGCTCACCTGCCGCTATTCCCTGAGCACTCAGCATGTCAGACGGGACCAGTAGCTGCCCTCCCAGAGCGGGGCTTCTTGGTGAGCCTGTTGGCTTTCCCGTGGCCCTGTGGGACGGCCAGGGGCCGTGGAGAAGCAGCCTGTGCACACCTGTGAGCTGAAGGAAGGGCTTCACTCCTGTGATGCCCACAAGTCACCTAGGGGGTGGTGGTGGGGTGGGGTGGGTGCAGAAGCGGTCAGGGGACGAGCGGGGTGTGCTGAGGAGGGTTCTCAGTATGCCAACTTCTTTCTCTGGAGCCAGAAGCATCTGTGAGGCAGGATGGAGATTTGTGTGTCCTAGAGTTGGCTCTGTGTGGACGGCCGTGTCCTGTGTAGCTGACACCGTCTCCTCCAGCAGCTCACTGGAGGCTGGGAGGTGGGGGTGAGCCGGGGGGTGTTCAGGCTTCAGTTTTGCCCTCTCAGCCAGATACAGGTAGAGTAAAAGCTACAGAAAATATCACAGGAGTCTTTTGTAGTGATACCGTTGAGGCTGGGAGTGAGATGAAGGTGCAAGAGGGGCGTGGGCGACATTGCTGGTGGAACTGCAAATTGGTGCAACCAATCTGGAAAGCAGTGTGGAGATGCCTTAGAAGACTCAGGAGCCAGTTCTGAGGGCCAATGTTAGTGGTCACTGAATCACACCAGACTGATGAAGGCGGCTCTGCTTCTGGAAGGAAGTTGTTCTAGAAGAGACTTCTGCTTCTGGAAGCTTGCTCACTACCTGGCAAATGGACACCACGAATGTCCTCTGTAAGGCGGGCGGTCCGGTGGCCTCCTGAAATCTCGCTGGTTCAGAAAACCTTTGGTGCGGAGCGTGGTCATGGGCATCCTCACGGGACCTGCCCTTTCTGTGGGCTCTTGGCCTTCCACAGCCTCTTCTTGGTGGCTCTCTTCTCTCAGCCTCTGAAGGACACATGGCCTGGCTCAGCTCTGACCTGGACTCTGGCTGACAGGACCTTCTAAGTAGAAGCAGGCTACCCTGGCTGGGTACACGTCAGTCCCCTTGCAGGTTACTCAAGAGTATGGGGGAGGCAGAGGCTCGTTAAGGGAGAAATTCCGTGTGTGATAAACTTCCTTGCCTAATTGCCCAAGTTTTGTTATGGAGGGGAAAAACCCAGCCTAAGAAACCCTGGCAGCTTTATGCAGACCCCTCAATTTGACATGGTGACAACATCTGTCTATCCATAGGCCATGGTGGGTGAGACTTAGGGTAAAAGTGCTATCCCCCAGGCCTCTTCTGGTTTGGGAAGCTGGCCGTGGCCTTAGGGTGAGTGGGTTCTTGGGCAGGCCACTGTCCAGGGCTGTGTGTCCTCAGGAGGAAACACAGGCAGCACCCCATGCCCGCTGTCCTCTCTGTGAGGTCCCCTCTAGGTATTCCATTTTATCTAGTATAAAGAGAGAACACTCTCGTGGTGGCCCTTTGAAAAGAAAGGGGGAGAAAAACCAACCCCACTTTTGCTTAATCTCCCATGTGAACTGTGGAAATATATGAAAAGTACTTTTAGTTAAAAGCTTGATTTATGGTACATGGTAAAGGGAGATTCTGGAAAGCAAGGAAGCTGAATTGGAGACTATGGAAATACAGGTTTTAAAAAAAGAAAAAAGAAACCTGCCAAGATTTGGATGGGAAAACAATTTACCAGTGTTAGCATTTATTGTTTAGAAGTGAGTAACTTCTCACCAACAACAGGTTTTTATTTTATTCCTTTAATTAGTTGGAAAGAAAACTTCAGAATTGACATTTTTAGGTAGGAGTCGAAGAATATGTAAAAAGGGAAATTATGATTTTGTGGAAAAGGGAAGAATAATAATCTAATAGTGCTGAGGAAGAAGGGCTTCCGTGGGGGCCGGGGGCCTGGGGCCTGGATTCCAAGGACAGCAGCCCCTGAAACATGGTGTCCCTTGGGGACCTGCCTGCGAGGGTTGCGCCAAGCCCTCCAAACAGGTTTGCTTCCAGAGCAAAGGGAGTGAAGAGAAAGCCAGGCGTGCTTTACAGTCCCGGAGGGGGTTTTAAAAGCACAGTAAAAATGGATGGAGGTAAAATTAAGATATACTTCGGTAGACAGAGCCATCAAATTGAGTGCTTTCTTATACTTGAGGCATTTGCTTACTTTCTTCCCTTTAGTGTTTTTACAACAAAAGTATTTTCCAGATTTGTACATTTAATCTGAATCTCTACACTTCATCTCAATAAAATTCCCATAAGTAAACACGGTTTTATATTTTAATATTAAGGAGAACCACAAAGTTGGTAAAGGTTTTCCATTTCTGTTATTTATGTTAGCTTTCCTGTTTTGTTTTGGTACTGGAGATCAAACCCAGGGGCACTTAACAACTGAGCCACATCCCCAGCACTCCCTGCCCCTTTTAATTTGGAGGCAAGGACTCACTGAGTTGCTTAGAACTTTGCTAAATTGCTGAGGCTCGCTTGGAACCTATGATCCTCTTGCCCCAGCCTCCTGAGCTGCTGGGATGACAGGTGTGCACCACCACGCCTGGCCAGCTTTTCCATTTTAACAGTTTCACAGTACAACCTTGTGGAGATGCTGTGTTTGGGGGAAGGTGCAGGCACACATGCCCTTTTGCCGCAGTTAGAGGATGCAGGCTCCTTTTGGGTCAAAGGTTCGCTGTGGAGCAGTTAGTGTCAGAAGGAATGTTGGAGTTCTCCATCCTGTTCGTCACTAGGACTGTGTCACCCCTAGCTGTCTCCCTCCCTCCCTGGGATTCTCCCTGATTCCCAGATTCTTCATTTCTTGCTTGCTGAAGCCCCCTCCCACCTGGCTGGGAGCAGAGGCCTTGTGTACCAACTCAGATGTGCCCAGTAGGTCATATCCTGTTCCTCAGGCAGTTTCCTGTCACCTGGTTTTACAGTTAATGATATCTAACACCCAGAACAGCCCAAGGCTCCAGGTGGTCCACAGAGAGGTACCATCTGTACTCACTGGGATCTGTACAACTGATGTTCAAGGAACTGAGAAAAAATGCTGTGGATTGGGAACAAATCTTACTGACCTCGTGCTGAGGGCCTGAGCTCACTCCAGCCTCCTGGTCACCGTGAGGTGGAGCTGGGCCGCCTCCTGTGTAACGGATGGGAACCTCGGGCTGGGAAGGTGACGTGGCTTTCCGAAACTCACAGAGCTAATGCTTGTTGGAGCTGTGGTGTGGACCCTAAGTGGTTGGTGTGATGTGGCCTGCCTGAGGCAGGAGTGACCATGGACAGTCCATGGGGTCCCACATCGAAGAGTGCAGAGTGCCACGACATGGACCTCGCAGCAGAAGACAGCAACAAGTACCAGTCTTGCCATTTCTTATTTTTTAGAGATGGTGTATGCTGTGTTTGTTAAAGAAAAAAATGCTTCTTCTAAAACAAAGAAATACACATGGTAATAAAACCCAAATGGTCTAGAAAGTTCTGAAGTAAGGCCTATTCCTACCCTCTCCCCGCTCCTGGTCCCTCCTCCAAGGGTGACTAAGTCTCTTCGATACCCTCCGGAGCTATTTTAAATGCCTGTGTGCTCACCCTCTCTGTGGGAAGGCTGCTTTCCACACATCCTATCCCCTGAGCCTCCCTCAGGAGACGGGTGTTTTTTTGGGGGACAAGGCATAGAAGCTGCACTTGCTTTCTGGATATTGATGTCATCTGCACTCGGCTGCCAGCGATTTCCCAATCGCTTTCCCGTCCTCCATCGATCGCAGCACACAGCGCACCCCAACAGTGCAGTTCTGGGAACTCTGGTGTGCCCTGGTGAGGGTCTATGCTGGTGGTCCTGCAGAGCGTCCTGGCTGCAGAATCTGCTGGAAGCTGGCCATTTGGGGCCTGTATTGTCTCATTGCTAGGCCGACTTTTACTAGTTTGGCTGGAACTTCTTGCCTGTGATCTTCAAGCACAAGCATCCTCTTCAAGTGGTGATTTTTTGCTGGTTCATGTGGAGGAACTTTCCAGAAGATCCTTTTATTTTTTGAAAATACCAGCTACCTTTTGTATCTTTTTTTGTAAGCACAGCACATAGCCATGATACAGAATGAATTAGGTGGACGGAAAGATTGGAGAAGCATCCTTGGCCAACCCCATTCCTGAATTTTCCTGAGCCCCTTCTCTGTGGACGAAGCTCAGGATGTTTGTGTGGTCAGTGGAAACTGGAAACTTGATAATCTCTGAAAGTTCCTGCTGTCTGATGTGTCCTGCAGATGAGGTCAGCCCACCACAGCCAGGTTGGATACCATGTGAATTGCTGTGGGGCTTGGAAGTCACTGCCTGCTATACCCAGGGAAGGGCCCCTGCCTGGACTGTGACCTTGGTGGGCAGTGGGAGTGGATTTTACAGAGGCTCATACATTTACTCTTTCGTCTTTTCCTGCTTGTTCTGCTATTTGCCTTTCCACCTTGGATGCTTGGGTATGAGGCGTTCACCTACAAAATTTTAAGTTTTGTTATGGCACGATGAATAAACCATTACTCATTATACATGCGTGGTAAACTTGAGCAATAGTGCTCCCCCTGCCCAAAAGACAATTCAGGAGGCTCTGAAATGTACTCATGTACATTTTAAAAGAGAATCGAAATTCTGTGTTAAGCATTGGCCTGCTTCTTGATTTTTATACTGGAAACAGTTTGATTTCTCAACTAATCCCCCTATTCATTCTTGAGCATCTTCTTGAGTTTCTAATCTGCCTTAAGGGTAGTCTGGGTTTAAAAGGAGAGAATCAAGCCTTCCTAAGTAGATGAGAGCAGGAAGTACGAGTCCTCTGTTTCCCTGTGAGAAGAGTCCAAATCTACCATGTAAAAGTTCCTCCCAACCGAATGTGTTCATCTGGACTCTGTTGTTGCCAGCTCGACTAACAAGGTGTTTGTAAGTGTAGCTGGGTGTGCTGTCAGCCCTCGCAGCCGACAGAAGCCAGGGGCTTGGTGGGCTGCTTGGGTGGCTCGTGTTTAGCTTCACATTCTGACTTTTGGGCCAAAGTCTTATTCGTGGGGCAGAGAAAGGGAGTGTTCTAGCAGCCCATGACCAACTGAGATTACATAGCCATCCCTAGAGGTGGCTTTCAGGTGGCTCTGTGTGGGTCTTCCTTTAGATACCAGCCAAGGAGGATGATGAATTTAAGAAATAATCACCGTATCAGACACACAGTGAAATGGATCAGGGGGCATGAACAGAGAACCCTGAATGCTCTCAGATGATCAAGTGGAGGTGTCTTTCCCTGGATCCTCTGCCTTGTCAATGCACGAAGCTGAAGCTGACCACAGGCAACACGTTCTCATCAAATGGCTTGGGTATCAGCAAGTTGCCCAGAGGCCCGGGGAGAAACCGAATGGCCCCCAGTGCCTGGATCTTGGGTTACCTTGAATAAAGGGGTTTGGAGCTACTGGAACATCTTTCCCATTCGGGTCCTACAGCTCTTTCTTTCCAGTGTTCTGCTTTACATTCCCAGAGACAGAGGAAATATGGAAAAGTTTCTTTCCTGTAAGTTTTGATGAAATTGTATGAGTGCAGCATCTGCCCACAAGGAGAGGAGTTTGATTCCTGGGGGCTCTGGTCCTGGTGTGGGTGCAGGCAGAGAAACAGTAGCAAGCCCCTGAGGTCTGCCTGCAGGTCCTGAATGGCCGTCTTAATTGGGATAGAAAGGAGACTTAATAGTTCAGTCAGACTTATGTCACAATTTTGTTTTAAAAACATGATCCAAGTGCTGCATAGATGGGGGACAGAGAAGTCGGAGTCCAGTGGCTCTCATTTAGGTTCATGGCTTTTTCCAGCGCTTTCCCACTTACTTTCTAAGAATCGATACTCTGGCTGGGTTCCAGCTGCCTTCTAAAGCCTTCCCAGGTGGAGCCAGGATTACATCTGTCTTTGCATTTTGTATCCAGGTTTCCGCAGAGTCCAGCTCCTCCATGAACTCCAATACCCCACTGGTGAGGATAACAACACGTCTGTCCTCAGCCGCCGACACCCCAATGCTGGCAGGGGTCTCAGAGTACGAGCTGCCAGAGGACCCAAAATGGGAGTTCCCCAGAGATAAGTGAGTACTTCCGCCAGGTACATCCCTGAATGGAAACTTGGATGGAAATGGGAATATTGGATGGGCGCTTTCATTTTATGGTGTTGACTTGCAAAGGTCTTGCACTGATGATGTCAATAGGAGTGAGATTGTCTTTCCAGATAACAACTCCTGGAAAAGAAAAAAAAAAAATTTTTTTTTTTAAATAGCTCATTTAAAGTTCTGGCTGTTTCCCAAACAAGATGTCACCTGGTTATCATTTTTTAAATTTCTGGATAATTCAAAATCAGTCAAATGGAATAAAAGTGGAATGACCCAATCTATAAAACAGATCTGATATTCTACCTTCTGGTTACTAGAAAATGATTGTTCTCAGGTTTATTCTTTGGAGAAATTAGAGTGTAAATTGCCTGTAGGATCTTTTAACCAGTGCTGCTGTTTTCAATGCCTGAAAAGCTTCAGATATGGCACCTAATGTTTGACTTCTATGGTGCATAGTATTTTCTTCATGGGGTGGTGTACAGGTGTTGCCATAGTAAAAGGTTATCATTTAGGCTTTATTTAAGGCATTGCTGGGAGCTGTGTGTCTCTTGGTCTCACTTGAGCAAGTCCATGTACTGTTGGGCTGAATTTGAACCCTCGCTCTGCCAGTCAGTTCTTAGAAAATGAGGGTCATGGTGCTCACCTCCCAGGACTGAGCACAGTTCTTGGCCATGGGAGTCCCTTTCATTTCTATTCATGTCTTGGTAACCTTGAGAACCCTCAGCAAGGTGGTTGTGCCAGGCATAGAGCCAGTGGGGCAGATTGCGGGCTGTTGTAGAGACCCGTCCCTCCCAGCTCCATCTTCTGAAGTGGAGCTCTCTGGAAGACTGGCTGCTCACTCCGGGGTACTTGTACTAATTGGAGTCCAAACAGCTCTAGAGTGGTGGAAGATGCAAATGCTGATTCTATTTCTGTATCAGATAAATTTGATACAGCAGTTCATATTGCTTATGAACAATTATCCTGTTGTTTCAACATTTGCAGTATCTTCCTAAGATTATGTTAGAGACACATTTCATATACACGTCTCTAATATACATGTACAAATTTGGAAACCTGAAGATCAGCTTTTCCAGAGATCCTATGATGAGCTCTCTTTGGAAGGGAAAGGAAGTTCATGTGTCACTGGTGATTTTGAGCGACACAGTTTCACATTGCTTACCTCTTCCAACAGCCACTTTAGAGATATGAATGTGTATCATAAGCTAGAACTGAGTAATTGTCCAGGTATTATTTAATTAGAGTATTAATGGAAGTAATTTCCAGTTTTTGTATTCTGTGGGGAAAACACCATTCATTCAAGGCCTGGCTGTTGGCTGTGCACTGGTGAGGTACAGAGGAAACACAAAGAACGGTTTCTTTACCTGCACAGTCTGGAGAGAGGAAAGGGTGTTTCTCCTGAACCCTGCCAGCCCCTGGCTGTGTGTGATTATATAAATCAGTGAGTTCTCGCACACATTCCTCTGTGTATAGCACTGAGCTGGGGAGTTGTGCTCATGTGTGAGGAACTTTGCAGCCTCAGGTTAGATCTGTAGCTTTTGCCACCTGTGACACCGTGGTCAACAGTGGGAGTCTGTGCTGCACTGTTAGCTTCCACCCGGGGGTACCCCGAGTGTGGAAAATCTGAGTACTGTGCATTTCCAAACAGTATTTAGCACAAATGTAGGTGGAGCTGATTTCCAATGAATGAAGGCTATTTAGAAGCAGTTTATTAGATCGGAGGCAGAATTTATACAAAGAGAGGATTGTTATGCTTGTAGTAGCGGGGCAGTCGGACATAAATTAGCCAGTTTTCCAATGCAAATGTTTATTTTCTGCCAAGATGTTAAATTTAATTTTAGTTCTGGATGGAAACAGGATGACCTCAGCATAGCTTACGCTGCCCTCAGTTTTTTTTTTCTTTTTTTTTTTTTTTTGCTGAACTTTTGCAAACCATTGTGTACTTACCGTAAATACCGTTTACTAACGGCAGCTCAGTATTTTGCTGTTATGCTTAAGGAACCACCTTCAGAAGCATTCCAAAGACTCTGTATTCTGCTAGTTTCTGGAGTGCTCAAGGCTGATATATGGCCATTTGGGTAATGGGCATAGAGTGTCTGGGCTTAGAAATGTCATTTGTGAGGCTCACTTTGCAATTTCTTCCTTGTTAATTTCAGGTAGTCATAAGGATCTCTGTCTAAACTTATGTCAAAAAAGTATGCTCCCTGTTGTCTAGAATTTCTTCTTTCTTTAGTGAGAAATTAAAGATTCCTTGAAACACATTTAAGATTCAGATCCTATAACTTGGCAAGGAATGTGACCATCAGATCCACTGGTATTTGAATAATAGTGATTTTTAAAGCTGCCACTTCATAGGGACAAAAAATAAGAACAGCCTTAACATTTTTCTTCAGGACATTCTAAATTACAAATGTTTAATCGGCTCAAGATCTGAAGCACCTTTTTGTTGGCCCTTAGTGGTGGTGGCAGTGGGGCACCGACCGCCTCCCTAGCAAGGGTGCCTTCCTTTTATAAAGAAAAGAAATTGAGAATACAAACGTGAAACTGAATAGCTGTTCCACCAGTAATTGACATTCTCTGAAATGTCATTAAGAAAATAGCCCAGCGCGTGTGTACCCTAAGTCTCATTAGTTCCATATGATAAATGCACCATGCTTTTGCCAGCTGCTGAAAGATTGTTATATTTAGTTCTGGAATTTCCCTCGCCGTGCCCCTCCAGATGCTGTGTGCTAATCCCCTATTTACACATTTAGGCTGACGCTGGGCAAACCCCTGGGGGAAGGTTGCTTTGGGCAAGTGGTCATGGCGGAAGCAATGGGAATCGACAAAGAGAAGCCCAAGGAGGCGGTCACCGTGGCAGTGAAGATGTTGAAAGGTGAGTGGGGAGGCGGCGGGGTGCGGAGGGTCTTATCAAGAATGCCCCTTTTGTGGCATGTGAACTCTGTCATGGCAGGGGTCAGAGAGCACATAGTTGACCTAGAGGTTGAGGAGTTTTCAGGATAAATCAGCGTCTTGGACAGACTATTTATCTTGAGCCATATGTACTTACAAAAAAAGAAAAGCCTGTCCTGTGAGCTAGTGGTAGCCTCCCAGGCTGAGTTGCTCTTGGGCTTCCTGCAGGTGACTGTGATTCTTCACCCGCTCTGTATTTTTATGGGCTTAGAAAGTATCCATTCCTAGTTGGTGGATTTAGATGGGGGTTGGTCCACAAGCTTCAGGGCTCAAACTCGAGCTTACAAACTGACATTTTAAGAGGGAACTAGAGTCTCAAGGATAGGACACCTTCTTTCTCTGCAAGGAGAGGAGCAGGAATGACTCCGGTCTGGAAGAGTCTCTTAGAAGCTACAAAATAGCTGATGGGATCTGGGTTGGTGCAGAGCCCCAGGAAGTGGGACCAGCAGCTGAGATGTGAGCATCCAGTTGCGCACTCATGGGAGTCTGAAGCATGTATCAACCCTCTGAGGTTGCTCCACAGGAGCTGGAAGAACTTTTTAACCATTAACTTGTGCTCCCGAGGTATTCTTTTATGAGAAGAGTTATAGGGAACCGTCACAATCTAAACCCTATTGTAGAGATCTCAGAAAGGAGGTCTGAAGCCAGGTGTTTCTGTGGTTTCCAGGCACAGAGGTCTGTCCTTGGGGTGCAGGATGTGCTGTTCTTGCTTGAGGTTTTCTTAAGATGGGAACTGGGCCGGATGCAGTGGTGCACACCTGTAATCCTGCTGGCTCGGGAGGCTGAGGCAGGAGGATCGCGAGTTCAATCAAAGCCAGTCTCAACAAAAGCAAGACACGAAGCAACTCAGGCCCTGTCTCTAAATAAGATACAAAATAGGCTGGGGATGTGGCTCAGTGATTGAGTCCAATCTGCAGCACCTCGAAAGAAAGCAAGAAAGAAAGAGAGAGGGAGGAAGGAAAGGAGAGAGGGACGAAGGACCTCGAGCCACTTTGAATAGCCAATAGAAGCCATGGCCATTGACCCACTCCACATGCCATATGCATGTACACATACACACAGTTGTGAGGAGCCTCCTGAGCCACCTTTGGGTGTCCCAAGGGCCACTGGGGTTGCATTAGGAATTCTTGCTCTGGAGAAAATCTGACATGATTCCAAATGTTCCCACGGTGTTTTCTTCTCTGTTGTCCTTGGGGTTGCTTTTGGGTGCCATGAAGTTTGATATGTTTTCTAAGCTTCCTTAGGAATGGCCAAAGACGGAACTGCTCACAGTAGAGGGGAACACTCAGGTCTGTAAGGTTTGCTCCAGAAGACTTGGCCTTCGCACCACAGGCCTCTGTTTTGATCCTGACTGTTCTGCAATGTGACCCATGAAGAACCCTTTGACTCAGAACAGGGCGCTTCTGTCTAGGAACTCTCCCTTTGCTGATGAAATGAAGGAGATGATGAGGAAAGTCTTTCTTGGTTGTTTTGTGATTCAATTTCAACCAAGGGTTTGGCCACTAACAGCGACAGCCCTTGAGTCAGAGGAAATGTCTGACTGGTGATCACCTAATGTTTGTAGATGACGCCACGGAGAAGGACCTTTCTGATCTGGTGTCAGAGATGGAGATGATGAAGATGATTGGAAAACACAAAAATATCATCAACCTTCTTGGTGCTTGCACACAGGATGGTGAGTAGGAGGAGGACGCATCCATCCATCCCACCCACGGGTGAGAGCTGGCGTCCTCTAGAAGCAGTTGAGCTTCTGGATCCTGCTCCTGGGGTGCCTCGTTAGCATGTTTCAAGTTTTCCTTAAAATACCCTTTGTAAGATGTTACCAGCCAGGGACACAAAGGGGGCTCTGTGCCTGCGCCTGGGGGCTGGGAGAGGTGGGTGTCAGGTCCCGTTGCCTCTAGGTCGTGACCTGGAGGCCGTTTTGGAAAAGGCGGTCTCCTTATGTTTTTGTAAGTGTGAAAATGAGACCCTGTATTTGGTCGAGAAATTATTCCCTTGCAGTGGGGATCCTCGTCCTGCTATGGGCCACAGATGGTGGGAGCTCTGAAAGAAAGGGGAGCAGTATGAAGGAGCGCCCCTTCCTCAGCAGAGGGATTCCATGGCTGCTATTGCTTTGGGAACCAATGGACAGCAATCGATAAACTTGAAAATGTCCATTTGCCTTGGTAATTTTCCTCTAGATCTCCATTCACAACCTCTTTTCATAAAGGGCAGTTGTAGATATTTTAGAGTCTTGTGGACCTTGTAGTCTCTGTTGCAACCACTCATCACTGCCACTGTACTGGCCGAGCAGCCTTAGTGCAGAAATGCATGGACCTGGTTGTATGCCAACGAAAGTCAGTGACCCAGACAGTCAGTGTGCAAGCTTCAGCCTGCAGGCTGAGGTGTGCTGACCTTCCAGTCCATGCCAGGGAGAGTTATTCCTTCCTGTAGGAGGAAACACATGTGGCCATGTTCCTTGCCCGCTCTGTTATGGCAGAGACCCGGAAGCAACCTGAAAGCCTATGATTACAGAGGCCATGGTGTGTGTGCTAGGACATCGTGCTGCTGTGAAATGGAAGGATCAGCTTGGGCTGATGAGGCTGATGTATCAGTGAGACGTATCCTCCACAAAGAGGATGTGTCAGTGAAAATGCGGCAAAGCTCTCTTTACTACTCCTTTCTGTGACTAAAAATAATACATATTTTTTAATCAGCGCATAGATGTGTGCAGAGTAGTTAAGATGAACTGGAAGGAAATAACAGAGGGAGCAGGTTTATGAGAGCCACTGCTTTCTACAAGGGTCATGACAGGGAGGGTATCGCTTCCTGTTCTGTTTCTTGAAGCCTTTTGAACATGGCGCCACCAAATGCTGATTCTCATTTTGAAGAGATTAGAACACAGGTGTTCTATTTTTATGTGTGCTTTTTTTCATGTAAAACTTAAAAAACAAAAAACAAAACAAAACAAAAAACAATAACCACCCCAGGCGTGGCTGTGCAGTTCAATGGCAGAGCCCTGACCCAGTCTGCACGAGACCCCAGCCTCCGTCCCCAGCGCTGCAGAAATGATAGGCAGCATCGCAGCAGTGCCGCACCGGGTGCAGTAACCAAAGGCCCTTTGCTGAGTGGCCCTGGGGCAGACCCTGGCCTGCTGCCTCAGGAAGTGTGTCCTCTTTGTCAACAGGGCCACTCTATGTCATAGTCGAGTATGCTTCGAAAGGCAACCTCCGGGAGTACCTCCGAGCCCGCAGGCCACCTGGCATGGAGTACTCCTATGACATCAACCGCGTGCCCGAGGAGCAGATGACCTTCAAGGACTTGGTATCATGCACCTACCAGCTGGCCAGAGGCATGGAGTACTTGGCTTCCCAAAAAGTGAGTCCTTCACATTCTTCTTGGCTGGGGGAACGCCAATTAAAAGTGCCTTTGAAGGAGCCAGGCGGTTGGGAGGTGCTCATTTGCTAGATCAAGCCCTTGCACGCCCCGTATAGCCTGCAAAGTATTTATGGCATTATGCACATTGGAGTTTAACAAACTCTAAAGAGCAAAGCAGCCTCATAAACTCATGTCAACGCTGCAGAGAGGAGCAGGGAAGATGTCTCTTCTCTGAGACAGGGTTGGGTTCAATGCTCTCAGGAATTCAGCGCCCCGGGTGGAGAGTGACTGGTTCAGGGGTGTTCCCTGTAACTTTGGTTCTGATGTGGGACTTTTTGTTTTGTTTTGTTTGGGTTTCCTTTGTTGTGTAGTTCCTGAGTTTGGGGACATAGACTTTTGGTGCTGTGTGTAGGATTTTGAATTTGATATGGCCTTAAGTATTCCCAGAATAAAGATCAAATGGAAGGGTATCTAGTAACATAGACTCTTGGATATTTGAGTTCATTTTGACTTCTTTGGCGAGTGATCCTCTGTGGTCAGAACTTGGCCAGGTCCCCTGAGGTGGATCGCTGGCATTCCAAGCATGCCACTTGCGAAGGAACTTGAAACATGTGAGTTATTCTGGAAGCAGTTAAGCAGGTACCCAGATGTGCTTAGGGGCATTTCAGGGGACCTAAGACACCCTTCCCCAGTCTACACTCAGGGAGGGGCACAGAGAACCCTCCTTGGGCAACGTGGACTCTGCTTTTCCCTGCTGGGAAATGTGATGTAGCATCAGGAATTTCCTGGGTCTCCAGAAAGCTGAGGTCTGGTGGGTGTGGACCTCGGTCACCTGGGGACCTGGGCTGCTTGGACAGTCATAAACCTGGATCCCCACAGGGGCCTTATGAGTGTGGTAAGTGAGGTGGACTTGAGGGGCAGCCATGCTACAGCCCTGTTCTCCCTCCCACGAGAACATGGCCCAGGGCTGCCATGAGCTCTGCCTTTGTTTTGTGTTTTATTATTGTTATTTTATTTTGATTTCTAGGAATATTTTAAGTTTTTAAAAAAATTTTCAAGCCAGGTGCAGTGGTATACGCCTGTAATCCCAGTGGCTCAGGAGGCTGAGGCAGGAGGATTGCAAGTTCAAAGCCAGCCCCAGCAACGGCAAGGCACTAAGCAACTTAGCGAGACCTCGTCTTTAAATAAAAATGTGAAAAAATAAAAAAGGGCTGGGGATGTGGCTCAGTGGTTGAGTGCCCCTGAGTTCAATCTCTGGTACCCCCCACCCCAAAATCCAGAGAGTCCAGAGCGCAAACTTTTTCTGACCTCCCCATCCCCCACCGTAAAATCTCCTAGTATGTGGGTTTTGGGAATCTAACTAAAAAACAGTTTTGAGTTCTGTGATTTTGCATGTGCATGTAAGCAGGGGAGTTTGCCAATCAGAATGTGTTAGGAAACAGATTCAGGATGCTGGCATTTGACAAGTCATGGCTTCAAAATGTCAATGTCACAAGAGACAAGAAGTTCCAGGGAGATCATTCCAGAGTAAAGGAGGCTAAAGAGATGACAACCAAGTGTGAGAATGTGGTCTTGGGCTGGTTCCTTCCCAGTGGGAGATGGAGCCAGTTTTTACAAAGGACATTATGCAAAATTAAAACTGGAACGCAGCCTGTGTCTTAGATAACATTACTATGTCAAAGTTGAATTTGGAGGGGGCAGCAGGGCAACTGTGTTAAGGTGGGAGACACAAGTCGAGTAGCTTGGGTCCAAAGTAAGTGTTTGAGACTTGCGAATTTTTCCAGAGTTTGGAATATTTCCATACACCTAGTGGTATCTTGGGGATAAGACCCAAATCTAAACACAAAATGCACATACGCACGGCCTGATGGTATCATCGTGCAACATTTTTATTAATTTTGTGCATAAGACAGTTTTATGGCCTGGAATGTTTCACCTGTGGTGCGTCAGTACTCAAAATGATTTGGATTTTAGGTTTTTGGATTAGGGATGCGAACATCCCTATAAATGCTGAAGAATTTAGATGTGAAGCGTTAGTGATATCTACAACTTTTAAAGAGTTGAGCGATAAAGTGTGTGTGTGTGTGTGTGTGTGTGTGTGTGAGTGAGAGAGAGAGAGAGAGCGCGCAAGCAGGTAAGCATAATAAACAAGTTTGATGACCCTAGGTAGCCATTGCACTGTTTCACCTTTTCTAAAATATTTGCAGGATTTCTGGTGGAACACTGGGGAGGGGGGCTATCTACCTGGATGCAGCCAGGTGACTCCTGGGCCTGGTCTTTCCTAGCTGTCCCTAGGTGGGAGATGGGAGAGGCATTTTTGGCCCCCAAAGGGCACTGCTGCTAATACAAAATGGTGGGAGGATTGGCCTCAGCATTTCAGTTCTTCAGCTTGGTAGGCCTCCCTGGACGCCTCATGCCCTAGGTTAGCATGGACATAGCCCTTGACCTCTTGTAGCAGGAGCCATGAGTGATAAGAGGAGAGATTACCAGTTACCATGGGAATAAAAATTAGTATGTAGAAAAACCTGAATGGGAACAGTGTGATAAGGGCCTATCCATTCAAGACCTTAAGGCTCCATGCAGGGACCCTGGACTTGGCCCTTGGTGCAGACGGAAGCCATTAAAGGAGAGTAACAGGGCCAGGAGTGTGCTTTACAGATGGCTCTTCCTGTTGCCTGTGTGGCAGATGGAAAACACCAAGTCCCTCTGGAAGGTGCTGGTAGGTTTGGACCAGGGCTTATTGGGTCCCAAGACTTTGAAAGAAGTTGCTAGTGTGATTTCAGACTTTTTTTGCTATCAGGATAGTTAGTGACTTGATTAGGTGTAGGGAGAGGAGTAGCCAAGGATGGCTTCTGATTTCCAGCTTGAGAAACTGGATGGGGCACAGCTTTCCAAGGTGAAGACGACTTGGGAATGGGGAGTTGGGAGGCAGGGCAAGGGATGGACCTTGGTGGAAAATCCAGAACTCATGTATCCCAGAGCCATTCAAAGGGAGGTGTGAAACACACCGCAGATGCAGATCCAGGGGCTGGGCAGGCAGTTGGAAGGCTGTGGAGGAAGGTGATTTCAAGCTGTGGTGGTGAACCACTTACCTGGAGGGAAACCTAGAAGAGGAAAATGAGAAGCCTGGAGTGAACCCTGGGAAAACTGTCAAATCCCAAGATTGGTGAAAAGCACAGGAGGCAGTGGAGGCGGAGCAGGCCCTGGCTGGAATTCAGGAGGGACGTAGAGGCCCCGAGGAGAGCTTCCGGAAGGGGGAGAGGTGAGCTGCACCGTCTTGTCTAGCATGGACACCCCTTACCCCAGGGATTTTGGGATACTCCAGAAGACTTGGAATCAGTGCTCAGAACGAGGAGAGAAGCACCCACGTTGGGTCTGACGGCAAAGCCAGTGGCAGCCCTGTACCACCCTAACCTTGTGACCCTCTTGGTTTGGAGTTGCTCAGTAGGGTGGAATGAGAACTAAGAGTCAAATGAACTTTGCAAAATGTGCGAGTGAGAGCATTTTAGGGTGGCAGTGGGAGGGTGGGTCCCTCATAGATGGTGTTGGGGTGTAGCAGCTGCTGCTGTTACTACTCAGTGACCGCCTTTGAGACCCACTGTTGGCCAGGCATGGTGGCACGCACCTGGCTTACAGGGTCCTATACAACCCTTGGAACGATTTTGCAATCGGTGGGACTGAGATCCCAATTTTATAAGTAAGGGTGCTGAAGACTGTTGGAAAGTGACAGGAAAGTTTTGAGCCCAAGCATGGCAGTGTCACTGTCCTTTCTTATGGGGTGAGACCTTCGGCCGCCAGGGTAAAATGGCTGGTCCTGGAGTGAGGTCCTCTAGTCCTCTACCCAGCCGTGCCTGGCTCTCAGAAAGTCTCTACCTCTCTCTGGACTCCAGCAGGACCAAGGAGAGTCCCTGGGCTGGGCCTTTAGTTTGTAACCTGGTGAGCTCACTCCTTGACTTTGCAGAAGAATCCAGAGTCAAAGGGTCAGTAACGTTTCCTGAGGGCATTGCATGGGTCCAGAGCCCCTGGCCTGGGACTGCCTGCAGTTAAGGACTTTGGAATAGATGTGAAGGGTGGTAGATGAAGATGTTAAGAGTGTTCCCCTTGGGAGACGCCTGCCTTCCCCGAAGGTTCATTCCTGAAGGTGGAGAATGAGGAAGCGGGCCAGGGGTCATACCCTGCCTGCCTTCCCACAGCCTCCCTGTCACAGCCAAGAGTTGGCCTTGTGAGAGACACACTCCCTGGAAGGAGGGATGGAGGGCAGCTCAGCAGATGGGTCCCTGGCCAGGCTCTGTGCTCAGTGCTGGGAATACTGAGGTCACACGTGGTGCCTGGCTTCACACAGCTGTCCATCATGTCATGTGGGGGTACGCAGGTGTGTTGGTCTTTCCTCACTGTGACAGATACTTGGGAAAAATAACTTAGTGGAAGCAAAGTTTATTGGCTCATGGTCATTGAGTTTTCAGCCTGTGATTGGCAGGCTGCGTTGGGCTGGACCCAAGGTGAGGCCTACCATCATGGTGGAAGCATATGAAGAAGGAAGGCTGCTCAGTGTGTGGCAGCTAGAAAAAGAGGGAGGGGAGGGGCTGGGGACACGGAGTAGTCCCCGGGCACGCCCCAGTGACCTGCTTCCTCCAACCTCACCCATCCCAGGAGTCCATTCAAATTTTTAATCTGTCCTGTCCACCAATGAGGTCAGAGGCCTCATGATCCAGTTATTTCCCAAAAGCTCTGGACAGAGCGGCACTGCCTCAGCACGTGAGCTTCCCGGGGACATTCCAGATCCAGGGGTGTGGGTGGGGGTAGAGGAGTCAGCAAGTGAAACAGCACCAGCCTGCATGTGGTAACAGGGTGCAGTTTGTAAGGGGGTATTTGAGCCTTACACAGTTTGTAAAATCCTTGCTATTTTTAGTTCAAAGCACACTAACTAATTTTTCTTTTTTAATCAAATTGCACGCCCAGTTAAGCTTCCAGAGTGTTAAACCTGAGCGGGTTGGATTTTCCTTTTAAGCAGGCCCATCGTCCCATCTCTGAGGGGCCCTGCGGGGGTTAGCTTTCCTTCCCGAGCACCCTTCTCCTGTAGGAGGAGGGAATGCCAAACTGTCTCGGGGCCCTAATTATATAAATAGTCAGCTCTTGGGGCTGGAAAACCACTCAAATTTCTGTGAATGATGGGATCTGGCTTGCTTTAAATTATTTTCCCTTTTCTGGCTCTGGTTCCAAGTCTTCTGTTCAGCCCAGCGGGGCCTTTGGTGTGTCCAGACTTCCCAGGATGAGGGGTATCCGAGCAGGACAAGATGGTGGCAGTAGCCCTAGGCAGCATCTCCTCCCAGCCAATCCCCGATGTGTGGTCGGGGCCCAGTGCAGGGGAAGCTGCATTCTCCTGACCACGGCTTGCCAAACACACACAGCACGTGTTGGAGGCAGTGTTGGAGGCAGCGCACCACCGGGAGAGTTTGGCCCGGGGCTTGGAAGTTCAATTTGAAGAGGCCTCCAGACCAGGAAGGCGGCCCCAGCGGGTGGATCTGCAGGCAGCTCTGGGAGCACTCACGTTCCCTGCTCCTGTCTGGCCAGGGACACACAGACTTGGGGACTTGCCTGCTTCCCCGTTTGTGAAATCGGCCGTCCCACGGATAAGAGTGAACACAAGGAGTAGTAGCTGGGGTGTGGGCAGAGTAAAGTAATTCTTAATTTATATTTCCAAAGTGGTTTGGCTCCTTTTTTAAAAAATTTTTTTTAAATTGTCGATTGACCTTTATTCATTTATTTATATGCAGTGCTAAGGATCAAACCCAGTGCCTCCTACATGCGAGGCAAGCGCTCTACCACTGAGCCACAATCCCAGCGCAGTTTGGCTCCTTTTTAAGTGCCTGTCTCAATGTGGTCCCATTGCAGCCTTGTCCAGTGGATTGAGAGGACTCTCCGCGTCATGTGACAGTTACCCTACGCTGGTAACCTGCATAAAGGCATTTGATGATATTGTTGACTTGCTTCTTTATGCCTTACCTGTCCCAAAATTACAGGGTGATGATTTGGGACCCTAAATTACCATGTACCATGAAGAAATCGTTGTCTGTTGAAGTGCAGCGAAAACGACAGCTCGCAAGTGCATTTCATTTGTAGGAAGGTAATACAGAAGTTAGAATAGCTAGACCTTTCTGAGACCAGAGGGACTACCAGGAGACGTTGGCCCTCGCCATCAGGCCCCCTAACAAGCCCTGTAGCATTTAGTACCAAGGTAGGTGGTTGATACAGCTCATGGCCCTGTGGAGGCCAGGTGTTTTGAGAGACAGGGATGAGGGTCCGGATAGATGGGAAATGGCTGTGATGTGAGCCATGCGGGGGCACAACTGCGTCTAAAGCACAGGGAAGTGAGGAAGGGGAGCCGGCTGAGTTGGGAAGCATGAGAACAAGCGATGTGGCAGTCCACAGGGGTAGGGAGTGACCACGGCGTGGACTGAGTACCTCTCCAGTTTGTCACCCTACCTACTTTGGAGTGCCTGAACAGGACTCAGCAGGACTTGAGTGCGAAGGATGCCGCTCTGTCCCTTTCTGATTGAGAGAGACAAAAGGAATAAGAATCAGGGGAGTAGAAACCTTAACTTGGAGGCGTCAAGGGGACTCCAGTGTGCAAATGTCCCACAGTGAAAATGGGAACATGGGTCTCAGGGGAGAGGTGGAGGTGGGAATTTGTGATTATTTTTGTACATTATCTGGGATTTGCCACCGTGAGGACAGATGGACATAATGGGGCGCTTTCTCTACTTCTGAGGGACAGAGGAAGAGATGAGCTAGCCACGGAGTCAGAGAGTGCCGGAGAGAGGAACAGGGTGAGCCAAGAGCAAGGTGGTAGGGTGGGGAGCAGCTTTGTGAAGGGACAGTTTTCAAAACGAGCAAGCAGCTAGCAGTGTCCGAGTCCGCAAGAAGGAAGAACTTGGGGCGTTCAGGGGCCACCGCGTCTAGCAGTGGAGAGCGGCTTCATCCTCTTTAAGAGGAGCAGGGAAGCATATCATCTGTGGAAAGGAAACTGAGAACAGAGTTGTATCAGGTCAGAGCGTCAGAGACGTGACCGGGGGTAAAGATTGATGTTGGATTGAACCAGCTCTTCTGAAAGTGGGTTTAAGGAGCCGGTGTTGAGATCAAAGGTGTAGGACACTCCAGTGCCATTCTGTGTGCCTGAAGGAGGACACTGGTGCCACAGGGCAGCTGCAGATGAAAGAGCGTGGTTATTAGTCTACCTCAGCTTCTGAAATGACCTGGGCCTTGGTTTAGTTACTTATTTACGATTAGAAAGTAAATACCGGAGCCGTGTTGGGGCAGTCTCAGTTGACCAGCTTCATCTTCCAGGCCCAGTACGGCCGTGGAAAGATGGGACAACCAGTTTTTGACTCAAGATGTATGTTCTGTCTGCATTTGAAGAAACGAGCCTATTTTCTTTTGCTGCTTTGAAGCATTTTGAAATTCATTCTTTCCCTTCTTTCTTGATTTCAGTGCATTCATCGAGATTTAGCAGCCAGAAATGTTTTGGTAACAGAAAACAATGTGATGAAAATAGCAGACTTCGGACTGGCCAGAGACATCAACAACATAGACTATTACAAGAAGACCACAAACGTGAGTCCATGGTGGTCAGCGGGAAAGGGGGCGGGATGGGCGCAGAAGGTTCCAAGGTGGGTGTTCCTGGCATTTGGAGCTGGAAGGAGCTTCGCCCTTCATTCCTGTTCTTTGCTCTACTCTTCAAAACTCTCAATAAGCAAATTCAGACAATATTTAAGATGATCTTAGTAAATGGGAAACATACTTTTATCCAGAATAAAGCAGCAGCCTCCCGGCATTTCACGTAGCTCTCGTCAGTCAAGAACTTTCACAGCAAAGAACAGAGCCCGGAAGTTACTGGGTTAATTTTTGCCTAGGACCCGGCCAGGGTGTGTCTGTGTGGGGGATAAACGGTATTGAGAATCCAAGGAGATGGCAGGTTATTACTGCGCCTGACGCTGACATGTTCCGTGCGGGCCTAGTTGGAGCTTGTCTCTGCCCTGATGACTGACGCTGACCCATGAAAACCACTGGGGTTTCAGCTCCTGCCTAGGGCGCAGCCCCGTCGAACCTGCTGCGAGGAGCTTGTTTTAATCTGTGGGTTTGTGTGCTTTTTCCCACCCTTGCAGGGGCGGCTTCCCGTCAAGTGGATGGCTCCCGAAGCCCTTTTTGACAGAGTGTACACACACCAGAGTGACGTGTAAGTGACCTCCGTTCTCCGGCTCTCTCCTAGGGTCGGGTGGCAAGAACAGGACATGTGCTTCCTGTCTCCATCCTTTGGTGGCTGCTGTGTTCCACACGTTTGTAGAGGGCCTCTGGGAGCTCAGATGTTGGGGTAGGCTGGTGACCAGGGTTTTGTTACTAGTCTGCCAGCTTTGAAGAGCACAGGAGGCAGAATTGCCCACCTCCTCCTGCCAGAACGAGGTGTCCGTCCAACACCCTGGGGCATGTGCACCTGCAGAGCTGCTGTCCAGCTCACCAGGCCGCAGCCGCCACTCCCTTAAAGAAGCACCTGCACCTTTCCTGCTTGGGGGCCTTCTTGTCCTCCCCACCCAAGTTTGTCCTTGAGGGACACTGAGTGAGGCAAGGTTGGCTCAGATGACCTTTGCCATGTCTGCTCGCTGAGATGACTCCTAAAAAAAAAAAAAAAAGATCTGGTCTGGTCTTGGTCTCTTTTAGAAATATAGTTGAAATTATATAATGTTTCTATTGTGCACTTAAAAATTAAGGTCAGGCTCCAGCTGATATTTTAGATTTTGGAAATTCCATTGAAAGATCTTGCTACCTTTGAGAGAAAGTGGGTGGAAGGGATTATTTTTGCAAGTTTCTGGCAGTCTGTAATTATTCCAAAGGAAAATGTTGTGTTTTTAATTTTTGTTGTTGTTGTTGTTTGTTTTAAAGTCATTTGATCTGTTTTATGCATGTGAGCAGGAGGATTCCTGGGGCAGGCCTGGGCTTTGCTTGCAGGGTTGGCCCTCCAGGTAGGAAGGTTCCTAGTCCATTTGTGCTGTGAGCGAACTGAAGCCCAGCAGCTCTTCCTGCCTACAGCACGCTTCTGCTTTTGCCCTGCAGATAGCTGGGAATTGTTCTATTCCTGAACTCAACCAGCTGAGTCAGTAAGGGTAGTTTCCAGAGCTTCGATGACATGGGTTAAACCCCAGGGATTGAGTCCCCTGAACTGAGCTCAAAAATCCAACTATAGGTCTCTAAAAAGCCTGTGTGAATGGTGCCCTGTAGGTGTTCCCAGTGGAACTCACTGGGCACAGCATTCTCCCATCCTGACACCAGCCTTGTACCCACTCCTGCGCCATTTTAGTAAGTCACAGACCCTCTGTGCAGGTGCTCTGCCAGCCACCCAGGACGGCCATTCTCTCATAGTGATCTTGCTGGTCTTATGCTGTCTGCTGCTGGTGCTGCTCGTGTCACAGCCCTGTGTCAGGAACAGAGGGTCTTGAAGTTTAGGAGTGGAGATCCCTGTGTCTCTATCACCATGTTTGAGACCAAGAACTTCTAAGAGCAATGGAAAATTCCATCAAGATTACCCAGACCCTCATTGTTCAGGGAGGTTCCTTGGAGTCAGGAAGGGGCGTGTGGGATGAATTGCAGGAGGACTCATTTATCTATGAATGCAAGAAGTGAGTAGGTGTTTTTTTTTGTTTGTTCGTTTTTGTTTTTTCCTGAAGTTTGGATGGGTCGGTAATGCTGGATTTTCCTCTCTTCTTTGCAGCTGGTCCTTTGGGGTGTTAATGTGGGAGATCTTCACCTTAGGGGGCTCGCCCTACCCAGGGATTCCCGTGGAGGAACTTTTTAAGCTGCTGAAGGAGGGACACAGGATGGATAAGCCAGCCAACTGCACCAACGAGCTGTAAGGCCATCTTTTCCTTTCCAGGCCTCTGCCACCCTTCTGAGTTATCTCCGTTTCCTAAAGCCCTGATTTATCTCAAGGTGCTCTGAGGAGAGTTGCTGAAGCCATCTGTGCTCAGACCCAGAGCTGAGATAGCTACTCTGACCACCATACCTTGTCCAAAAGACTAGCCTGCTGTGGTACACAGAGGGGGCTCTCAGCCACAGAGGGCAGGGCGAGCACAGAGCCAGCTCGAGGGATCTTCCTGGGGTGCCAGGCTGTGCCTTAGTGACAGGAACGTGCTTGGGTCGGGCAGCCAACTAGGAGGTCCTGGGGCTGCCCTCACAGAGCCGAGGTCTTGTCAGTCCCAGCGTGGCGCAGGGACAGAGTGGGTGTTTCTGAAGCGCCTTTGACCCCTGTCAGTCACCACGACAGATTGACATCAACCACACTTGCTCAGAGTGAATGAACTAGTGTCTGCTTACCTATGTTTCACTCATATTTTAGAGCAGAGAACAAAAAATTTGTCCCAGTACCATCCTCGGGGTACTGTGTCTGACCACAAAACCACGAGCTGATTTCTTAAAAAAACCCACCTTGCACTGTAAGTGGAATTATGCTGTGTCGGTGACGGGCGCCTTGTGCCATAGAAGCGGTGCTGTGAAAGGGGGGCTGTGTCCCCCCTCCAGCCCTGGGGTGAACTAAGAGCAGCAATTGTCTTGGAGACTGTGCTCCATTGTGTGTCTTTTCATGGGGATTTTATATCAGTAATCCCATGAGTGCTTTTAGGTGTACAGTGGACATCTGATGAATGGCCATGTTTTATAGTCTATTATATAAAGGCATTTATTGTGCTCCTTGTCATTGCTTTTTCTAGTGCAGAGGGTCTGTCGAAACTCCCAATCAAGATAAGGCCAGGAACGTTGGTCTGTCCAAGAGTTAATCAGGAAGTGAGCGTGCGGCCCGGCGGGGGCTCATGAAGCCCTTCGCTTAATGTTGTGGTTTTCACACTTTATTTTGTTTTAAACTGAGGAACCTTTGTCAACTAGAATCTTTAAAACAAAACCCAAAGTATGTTCAGCAGCGTGTTCAGGGTGGAAGGCTGGAGACCAGCTGTGCCCACGTCTCCTCCCTTGACCTCCAGAAGCGCCTTGAAATCGTGAGGCCATGGTGACGTCAGTGTCACAGGGGTGCCCATGGAACACACTGACATGTCTAGCTAGATGCCTTCCTAGGACATTTTGGGTAAAGCAGTGTTTTTGTAAATCAGAGTGCCTTTGGGAGGAAGCAATCACTGGGTCCTAAACCCCTCCTCACTGAGTGGCTTGGAAGGTTCTGATACCTTTTCATTATTTAGGGCACATCTGCATGTTGCCCATCAGAGCTGGCTTAGCCATGTGCCTAGTACTTCGATCAGCTCACCCAGGGACCGTCTCTTGCCAGGTACATGACGATGAGGGACTGCTGGCATGCCGTGCCCTCACAGAGACCGACGTTCAAGCAGTTGGTGGAGGACCTGGACCGAATCCTCACTCTCACAACCACCGAGGTAAGAACCTCCTTCCAGAAGCGCAGTGGGCCTTACCCAGCTTGGGAGAGAAGCTCAGCTTCGTAAAGGCAAATTCCCCCCGATGGAGTCTGTGGTAGAGTTTATCATTCTACCAGATGGGTCAGGCAGAGTGGAACGATGTGTTCCTCTCCTATCACGATCTTTCTCAGAAGTGCACTTCGTGAATTCTGACTAAGGAAACCAAAGACGGATGCCATGCCAAGGCTGCCCAAGGGTGGCTGCCGGTGGTGTGTGGCCGGGATGGAGAGGGGGAAGAAGGGTGCAGCTGCTGCATTTTGGCTTGGTGTCAGGGAGCTCAGACTTCATGCTCATGAGTGTGAGAGCGGCTGGTCCCCTGTTACTGTCCCTGGATGGCACATAGTGAGTTCTGTGTAGCCAATGCTGTCGTGGGTGATCCCCACTGGCAGTGGTTATGATTTGCATCTCTTTTCGTGCATGTAAACATACACAGCCTCCTATGGGGAGGGATGGTTAGGATTTTTCATGAAAACTGGTACCTGTTGGTTGAAGGATTTATTTTCTCTAAAATATTTGTAATCTGTGCCCACCAAAGAAACACTCTCTGTCACCCAGAAAGTGAGTGGTCTTTAGGGCTATGGCAAGAAAGCATGGTTTTGCTCTGAGCAGGAAAGATGATAAAACACCAGAGTCCAGGAAAAGCCCTGGAGAAAGAAATTAGTAATGAATGAAATTTGAGATATTTAATGAAGATATAGGAACAGTATTCCTTCACATGGGAAAAAAACAAACAACCCTCAAAGTACACAGTTGTCTGCAGCAACAAAATGTTAAAATCTCCCAAATATGTTAGATAACTGTACACTTGATTTTTTTATATAAATTTATTTTATTTTTATGTGGTGCTGAGTATTGAACCCAGGGCCTCACACATGCTAGGCAAGTGCTCTACCACTGAGCCACAACCCAGCCCTGTACACTTAATTTTTAATGAACAGTTTTATAGTGATTTTTTTTAAAAATAAAAATAGGTCAAATGGACGGATACGAAGCTCAACTCAGCAACTTTATCTTGTGCGTCTGACTGTGGCTTGTGCGTCTGACTGTGGCTTGTGCTGAATAAAGGGAGAGATTGCATTTAAATGAATGCAGCTGACCTTCAGAAGTTGAAAGAAAGGAACAGTTCAAGGGTGGAGGGGGGCGGGGGCATCAACTTTCTTCTCCTGCCAAGATAGTTGTTTCTAGCGTAAGTTCCTTTAACCCTCTACTTGGAATCCACTGATATTCCTATTTTTTTTTCCTATCAGATCTGAAAGTTTATGGCTTCATTTAGAAACTGGAGAAAGCACTAAAGTTCTCTTTGAATAATCCCATGTCCCCGCTCCATGTTACACACTTACATATTTACATTTAAAGAGGGTCCGTTCATTCTAAAATTTATATGTAGTATCCTAAAATAAAAAAGCAGAATGCCATATTGTCTAGCGGATATAAAAATCGAAGTTTCTTTCCTTCTGAAAATCATTTCCACATGCTGGAGAAAAATGGTTCCATTTAGGACAAAATTTCATTTTTATCATTGTAAGCAAAAAGTCCTCTTTTGATGTGGTGGGCGTGTTTGTTTCTAGTGGTGCGGTTAATACTGCTGTTGTTGGAACCGACACATCCCCCTTCTTGGATGGGGACTGTTTCTCTTGCCAGCCCTGGTGATGAATTATAGTGTTTTTTTTGTCTTTTAAAACATATAGTCACCAACATTCCGTGGGCTCCTTTCTGATAACTCCGAGGCTGTTTCTGCTATGGTCTGCACTTTTTGGGCTCCTCTGGGTGAAACCACATGTCACAGACAAGTGGTTGGCTTCTGGGCATGTGAGCAAAACCACCCAGCATACCAGCTCAGCTGAGGCAGTGAGACCAAGAAAGTCCCCATTTAGAAATCTTCCCCTGGCTTTAGAGCGGGGTCAGCACACGCTTTCTGTGAAGGTCCAGAGAGTAAATATTTTCAGCTTCGAGGGCCATATGGTCTCTGTCGAAACTCTGCCATCGTAGCATGAAAGCAGCTACAGACTGTATGTAAATAAATGGGTGTCTGTGTTCTACTAAAACTTTATGGACCCTGAAATTGGAATTGTTATGAATTGTATATCATTTTATGTCATTCGAGTGCCATAAGATATTACTCTTCTTTTGAGGTTTTCCACCCATCCGCAAATGTTAGCAACCGTCCTTAGCTCATGGGCTGCGTGAGAGCAGGCCACCAGCTCTTGCTCTGTCCTGGGTGGAGGGCCTGTTCTCCTGGGTGCAGGGGGGACCTCAGCAGCCATACCAGCGTGGTACTTTGGGGAATCTCAGATCTTCAGAACTCTGAAACTTGATCTCCATTTCCCTAAGCTTCCCTTTAATGGCCCACTGTGGATTTAATGTACATGAGTGAATCCAAGCCTTTTTTGAACCTGTTTACATTTTCAACTGAGCGAGCTTCTGAGAGTAATGAATTACATCTGTTAAATTATGCACTGAATGAAGAAGTGTTCCCCTTAAATTGTCCTAGAAACTATAACAGTAAAATGTAATTCAGAAAATAAATATTCATGATCTCACTAGGCGAAGGGGTCCCGGAGACGTGCAGCCTGTTAGACGTTTCTACTCTGCCAGGCCTTGAACTTGAATTGCACGCTCTAGCAAGGGGGTGCCCGGCCAGGGTTCATGGTGGTCCCTGCAGGCTCAGGAGACTGCACTACCTGTGGTGGGGGATAGCTGAAGCTTGGGGAGGTCTCCCTGGCTGTCAGGGGATGGGCTCTATAGGCCTTCCAGGGAGGAGATCCCTGTCCCGTCTCCCAGCTTACGCCGACATCTCAGGAACCTGTGTTTGAAACAAGACTCTTCTCTCCCTTCTTTCAGGAATACCTGGACCTCAGTCAGCCTCTCGAGCCGTATTCACCTTGTTATCCTGACCCGAGATGAAATAAAACGTCTCTCTCCCTTCTTTCAGGACTACTTGGACCTCAGTCAGCCCCTCGAGCAGTATTCTCCTAGTTACCCCGACACAAGGAGCTCTTGTTCTTCAGGGGATGACTCTGTGTTTTCTCCGGACCCCATGCCTTACGAACCTTGCCTGCCTCAGTTTCCACACATAAATGGCAGCATTAAAACATGAATGAGCGTGTCTTCCTGTCCCCGGACAGGGCGGCACCAGGAACCTACCTACACTGAGCAGGCAGGCCTTGCCTCCCAGGGCCTGTTATTCCCGCTTGTATATATGGATCAGAGGAGTAAATAATTGGAAAAGGAATCGGCACACGTGTAAAGATTTATACAGTTGAAAACTTGTCATCTTCGCCAGGAGAAGGATGTTTTGTGGAGCAGTGGACAGCCACGAGCCACTGTCCCCCTACCCCGACCCGCCGTGGGTACTGAC
The DNA here is from genome assembly GCA_004024805.1 of Geosciurus inauris. Lineage (NCBI taxonomy): Eukaryota > Metazoa > Chordata > Mammalia > Rodentia > Sciuridae > Geosciurus > Geosciurus inauris. Next base: position 76,870 of record PVHX01001903.1, read on the forward strand.
TGTGCCCCATCGGACTCAAGGCAGACATACATTCTGCCTTACTTGTTAATTTTGTAATAATTGGAGAAAATATATGTCAGCACACACTTACAGAGCACAAATGCAGTATATAGGTGCTGGATGTATGTAAATATATTCAAATTATGTATAAATATATATTATATATTTACAAGGAATTATTTTTTGTATTGATTTTAAATGGATGTCCCAATGCACCTAGAAAATTGGTCTCCTTTGTTTTTTTAATAGTTATTTGCTAAATGCTGTTCTTATACAGAATTTCTTAATTTTCACCAAGCAGAGGTGGGAAAAAATACTTTTGCTTTCAGGGAGAATGGTATAACATTAATTTATTAATGAATTGGTAATATACAAAAGCAATTAATCATTTATAGTTTTTTTTTTTCTTTTTGTAATTTAAGTGGCATTTCCATGCAAGCAGCACAACGGACTAGTTAATCTATTGCTTGGACTTAACTAGTTATCAGATCCTTGAGAACAGAAATATTTACAATATATAACTAACTTGGGGAAACGGAAGTTTTGATTTATGTGTGTTTAAACTCTACTGTCAGATGATTTTGTGCTTAAATGACCTAAATGCCCATATTACAGGAACCTGTTAATAGGAATGTGTTTGGTGTTGGTGTGCAGCTCTGTCTTTGGCCCGCGCTGCATTTAGCTGGATTTCCTAAGACAAATGGTACCAGCACCCTTGCTCAAAGATGCCTTAATCCATTTCTCGAGGACAGACTTCGGCTGGAACCACAGGAGGACGGGTTCTCTCTGGCAGCTGGCCTTCTGCCCCTGAGTTGCACATTCATCAGATGGGCCTGCATCCTCCTCAGTGCGTTTTGATAATGGCTTCCAGGTTCTTTGGCGTCAGAGAAGCCTTTTAGGATCTTCAAAGAACCATCATAGAAAATGGAAACACAGAAATGTTCTGCTGAGAGTTGGGGGCTGCTGCCATCTTCTTAAAGGTTTGCTTCCGTCTGCTGCTGACAAGACCTCACCTCAAGATCTGGCCCGTCAGACAGAATAGCTCCGTATTGTTCAGTCTGTACTAAAGCATTGTGTTTTGCTTTCCAAACACCCACTCACTTTGCTATAGCCATGAATGCAGAAGACACTGATTTTATGTGTTATGAAATTGGAGAAAGTATTTAATAAAACTTGTTAATTTTTATACTGACAATAAAAATGTTTCTACAGATATTAATGTTAACAAAACAAAATAAATGTCACGCAGCTTATTTTTTTAATACTCGTGTCTTCCCAAATGGTTTCCTGTGCTCGGGGTGTTGACAGAGTGCTGTGTGGTGTAAACGCACAGAAGGCAGAACTGGAAGGCTCTTTGTTTGCCACAAGCCGGAGGAGTGACTTGCTAGAGGGCTTGGATGGGACCAGCTGTACCTGGGGCACTGGGATCCAACGAAATTGGAAGTTGGTTCAAGCCCTTGACTGGGTTACTCACTGGCACTTCAGGGGAGGGAGTCCTCATTCCTTCCCGGGTCCCTGAGGAGCAGCATAGGAGAGAGTGTCACAAGCTGGGAGATGGTGCAGGATGGGGAGGTATTGGCAAGGGGAGATGCTCAGGACACCTGATCCCAAGGACCTTGAATCCTTCCAGGCTGGTTTTTTCATGATGCACAAAGTCAAATTCATTTCAAAATTTCCAAGAAACTTGAAAATATGGACAAATTGGGTTTCATACCATCAAGAATCTGAATAAAGAAATGGAGCTTTGCCTGTTAACGTGAGGGTCTATGACACAATTCCCATTACATGTGCTTGCCAGCCTCATTGGCACCAGGCTCTCAGACTTTGGCAGGGCTGTTGGTAGACAGGGCTGGCCCGTGGGTCTCTGTTGGCTTTGAGGCCATCAGTGGTGGGGCAAGGGTCTCACTTGGCATCAAGATAATGGCCTGGCTCCTTGCCTGCATTTGCCAACCTCCTGTGTAGGGTTGTGTTCTATTAGTAGACCAGGGTAATGACCCCACCAAAAGAATGTGATCCAAAAAATAAAGTATGTGAAAGCAGCCTAAGAGAAGTGTCACCTGACTAGCACGTGTGTGTACAGGGCGACTGTTCTACAGCCCTGTGACCTTTCCTTGACTGGGTGGAGGATGGACCTGCTGGTACTGCAGGTGTTCAGAGCACGCAAAGGCTCCACAGCGGCCACCTGTGCACATCAGTGGTGTATCTTCCATACTCTTGAGACTGAAGGAAAAGTCTGTGGCTTTGAGCATGTAGGTTACAGGAATGTTAAGAATTGCCGTACTTGCCCTTTTCAGGGAGAGGGGGGTGCCAGAGCTCTAACCCAGCTGTTGCCATTTTAGTTTTAGAATTATTTTGAATGCAGCATTTATCATGAAGAGATAAGGGGCGGGATGGTCCATTTAAAAGACTGGAAATACTTACCTTTTATTAGACATGCCTCAAAAAGACTGGACTTGATAAAAGTCCCAGGGTTGATGGCCTTTGCTCCCAGATCTGCAAAAGATGACAGGCAGATGGCTTAGGTGGTGGAGCCTGGGCTCTTCTGTTCCCAGCTAGGAAGGGAGCTTTTGAGAGGCGGCTGGAGGTCCTGCTGTTGATGGGAGGGTGGAGAGGTGACCCCTTGTCCACTACTCAGCCTGTTCCTTCCTCCTTACCTCAGGGAGTTGCTCTCCTTCTGATTTGTGGGAGGTCCCTTACCCCACATTGGGAAATTAGCACCTGTGTGTACAGTAGGACCTCTGACCAACATGAGCAGCCATGGATTGAGGAGTCTTGTCCTGTCCCTGGCTCCAGAAGGGCTAGGTCCAGAGAGCTCGGCTATTGCAGAGCAGGAACCTGAAACTCAGCTTAAGGGTCTGAGGGTTACCCGCTGGGAAACAGTCCAAGTTAAAAGGATGAAGCCTGTGTGGTGTGGAAGAAAGACTAGAGGTGGCGGTCTTGGCGAGGATGGAGTGGTGTATTTCTTAGAGCAGGATGATGCTGAGCAAGTCACAGATTGTGCCTGGACTTCATTTCCCCCACTGTGAACCCTGCTGTCCCCAGCCTTGTAGGCCTCCCATAGGGATTACCTGTAGGAGCTTGGATCCAGCAGAAGATTAAAAAAAAAAAAAAAAAAAAAGTTTCTTCTTCCTGAGAATTTTTAAATATATTTCAGTATTTTTTAAAAAATTTCACAATGTTGTACGATCATCACTACTACCTAATTCCAAATATTTTCATCACTCCAAAAGAAACCCTGTACCCATTAGCAGTCTTACCCCATTTCCCCTCCTCCAGCTCCTGGTGCCACCACCATCTGCTGATTGTGGATTTGCCTCTTCTAGACAGTTCACATAAATGGAGTCATATAGTCACATAGTACGTGCCTGGGTTCCTTCCCTTAACCTGCTCTAAGGTCCGTCCACCAAACAGCATGTGTCTGTAACTTATTCCTTCTATTTCCAGTTGCATGCCACTGTGTGGACCTGCCAGAGCATATCTGTCCACTCATCCAGTGGTGGGTGATGTGTGGTTTTCACTTCTTGGCTATTAAGAGGAACACTGCTGCTAACATTCATGTACTTTTTTATTTCACTTAAGTGGACACCCAGGAGTACAGTTGTGGGGTTCTGTGGTAACTCTGTCTAGCCACTCTGAGGTCCAAGGTCACTGCCCTCTTAGGTCTCCCCTAGCAGCAAATGAGGGTTCCATTTCCTCCACGTCCTGCCAACACTTACTGGTGTCCCCGTTTTTTATTATAGCACCCTAGTGGGCCTGAAGTGTCCCCCTAAAGATATAATAGCTGAGGAGATACCATTCAGATAATGGGCCAAAGATGCATGCATGGTACCTTACTGGGCTTTCCAGAAAAAGGAACTTCAGTGAGTCGGCCTGGCTTCCACACCCAGGGAGAGGCTGAGGGGCCGGTCAGTTGATCGCTTTCCTCTGTTGGGAGAGGAAGGGAGCGCTGGCATGCGGTACAGGGCAGATTGTCTGGCATCCTTGAGCACAGCCCTACCTCCCATCCCCAATTTTATTCCAGCTGTCGCCTTGTGAGCGTGAGCAGCCCCTGGGGATGGTGAGTGCACTGTTGCTTATTTATGTACATTGAGTCCTTGTCCAGCCAGCGTTTTGATGTTGTTTATTTTCTGATGTTTAAAAGATGAAAGCAAAGTTTATTTTCTCTCACATTTCATCCTCAGGAAACCTTGAAGTGGCTTGGTTGTCCACCCTGGGCAGGGATGGCAAAATCCTTCCACATTTCAAGTGATATTCTGGAACAGGGCCCTTCTTACACCCTTTCCCCGCAAGGCTTCTGGGAATTTTGAGTGGACTCCTCAAACTGTCTTGTGGTCCTGTCTCACAGGGTCACATGAGGGACTGTGAAAAGCAGTGGCCAAGCGGACGGTCAGTGTCCAGCTCTGGGAGACTCCATCCTCTTGGGACCTTTAAAATAAAAGACACTGGATTCCTGCCTTTCCACAGAGCAGAGCCTGAAGTGGTTCAGTTACAGAATTTAGCTTAAAATACATATGCGGACAAGTGACTTTTCCTTCTGTGGCTCAGGACACTGCCTTGGGCTATGTCTTCTTAGCTCCATCCTCTTCTAATTTGTTTGTTGAGGGCACTTGAATGAATCTTGCCTTATCCCTTACAAATCACAATCCACAGCACGAAGTACTGGGAAAGACACAGGATGCTTACAGATTGATTAGTGAAGAATAACGAAGGGAACGTTTTCTTGGTCTATAAATGTGACACATGATCACTGTATCAAATAATTGTTGAGTTAAATGAGGTTTGACCTGAATAGGACTCCTATATGCACTCAAATATTATCTTTGCTCTCTGGATATAGACATAAAAGTAGGTTATGAGACAAATTAAAATATTATTATATACATTGATACAATTGTTATTATTCTTGCTAGTCAGCTATGAATGTGACTAGGGCCATGTTTCCCGTCCACTGCCACCACTCTTTCTTAAAAAACATTTAATATGGGGCTGGGGTTGTGGCTCAGTGGCAGAGCGCTTGCCTCGCATGCGTGAGGCACTGGGTTCAATCCTCAGCACCACATAAAAATAAATAAATAAAATAAAGATATTTAAAAAAAAACATTTAATATGTGTTAAAATGCTGAAGAGGATGAGCAAAACTTATAAAAGCCATGAAGTTATGTTCGCAACACTCAACATGTTGTTCACTCTCCAAACACTGCCAGGCAAACAAAGCCCTGTCTGACCTTGAAAGGGCATTTTGAGAACGGCCTAGACCAACCTAGCGAATGATTTCAGTATCGAGACCCAAAAGGCAGATCCTAGAGCAGGAGTGGAAGTTCCAGAGGGCTTTGCCATGGAAATTCCCTGGCCCCATGTGTGCTGTTGGGACAAGCCAATCAGAATGGGCACCAAGGCAGAGTTCTACTACCCAGAACCAGGAGCCCGGTGCCTGTTCAGGTGGGCAGGCTGGGTGCCACTCAGGGCACCGCAGAGTCTTGCAGGAGTGGGGAGGCCAGACCCACTCTGTCCTCCATGGGGAAGTTTTAAAGGGGTGTCTCATTCCTGCAGGAATTTTAAACGGGATGCTCACACAGACTCAGGACTGCCCTTTCACCTTGTTTGGTGACTTAACTTGCTGCCTCTTCTGAAACAAGGCTCTGTGTGTCTTTGCATACATACATGTCACAGCAAGGGAGGAAATCCGAAACTGGCCTCCTTCCTGACCTGCCTCTGCTCCCTGGGAGACTAGCCCTTTGGTTGCCTTTTGCTGGATTTAGGTTTAGCCAAAGTGCAGAAGTTTCTCATTCATGGCTGGCCATCTCCCAGGAGTTGCCAGAGCTGTGAACAAAAAAGGCAAAGTCAAAACACTAAACCTCAAAGCCAGTGGTGACTTGCTGGGCTCGGGGTGCGAGGTGGGGTTGGAGGGGAGCTTGTTCTATCTCAGACCAGGGTTGACAATTCTGGCCACTCAGCACCTGTCTTTGTACTTCTGTGAGCTAAGAAACATTTTTAAATGGTTGGAAAAGATTTTAGAAAGATACATTTTGTAACATGAACAAATTATACAGGACTCCGTAAGTAAAGTTTTATTGGGATATAGCCAAACTCTTTCATTTACATAATGTCTACAAGAGGCTTCCCCACTGTGAGGGCAGAGTGGCATCGTTGTGACAGAGATGGCCTGCAAAACAGAAAATACCATCTATTGCTCTTTGCAAAAAAATGTTTGGTGACCCCTGGCTTAGGTGACACTGTATCTGTTGGATGCCACTCCCCTGCAGGTGGCTTATGGGCAAGGACAGTAGCAGATAGCAAGGTCCTGAAACCCAGTGATGGATGCCTTCAAGAATGGGGTCCACTTGACCGTGAGACCTGAGAGTGGGGGTGAGAAATGCCCTGAGGCCAAGCAGGGTGTTTTAAGGTTCTTTGGAGACAGTCCGTGGCCCTCCTGAGCATCTACCCCAGCCTTCCTGGCACCCATTCTCCCCTGGAGCACCATGTAGCAATAAGCCACAGTCCTTCCAAACAAGGTTGCCACAGGGATCCACAAACCAAAGGCTAAGTAAATAATGTAGTTCTTCCAGAAGGAGGGAAGGTGAGAGGCTGACATTCAGGTTGAGTGATGGTTGTTTGGCAGGAAGTAAACCAGGACTCTCACAGCTAAGGAGCTCCTTTGTACCAGGACACCATCACCGTATTCCTGAGTCGGGCTGGAACATGGGTTCAGGGGGCGAGATGGACTGGGTGGGGTTTTCCATCACTTTGGTGCTCTTGTGTGCCTGGAGACTTTCGTGGACGAGAGGGCGGTCGTGTATGCCCTTCTCCCACCTCCTCTCATAGCACAAAGGCAATCCCAGGAGAGACTGGTTTGGAGTCACTGTAGTTGGCCTGGACACATAACTCGGTGTGACTTCTTTTGGCTTCCCATTAACTTTAGTTAAAATTGTCTCTAAAGTGCCTGTTGCTGAAGGTGTGAAATGACCCTAGAGCCACTTGCCCCATAGATCAGCATACAGCTCCCCCATGTAAGCAGATCCGGGGAAAATCTACATATGCAATAAATGTGTACAGGTAATGGAGATGGCTAATAAAAATGCTAGGATCTGGTTTCAGCTTCTCCCTTGTTTTCTAAACGAAGATGAAAGCAAATCAAAAACTAAGCCCTTATTTTTCTGACCTGAAAGCAGGTGAATTTAGTCAAGTGCAGGAGACGTGAGATGAAGCGGAGACCCCTGATAGGGGAAAGCCGGATGTGCAGAGCCACTGTGGGGAACGGAGCCCCAGGTGGATCCCCAGGGTGAAAGCCTAGACCCTTTTCACAGATGGGGTGGTGCGGGGGAGCAGGGAGGATGTAGGTGGTGCTGGTGAAGAGCACCTTGTCAGCCTGCCCTGATTTACACAGCGCTGTAGGCTCGGGGCGAACCTGAGAAGGCTTTTTGTAGCTGTGTGTATGTGCACGTGTCCTCCTGTAAACCAGGCTTTTGCAGCTTCTCAGAACAATAGAAGCTGTCAGGATTCTTTTGGTAGCCCCACCATGTAGGGCTGGCTGGTTATTTAAGGTCTCCAGTGTGACCTGGGAGCATCTCAGGAGAGTTCAGATGGGCTCCGCATCCACACAGGAGCATGGCAGAAACAGAGGAGGCGCAGACAGTTCAGGGGTGTGTGTGTGTGTGTGTGTGTGTTGCTGGGAACTGAACCCAGAGAGGCTCTGCCATGGAGCTACACCCCTACCCCTTTTATTTTTTATTTTTAGACAGGATCTCATTAAGTTGCTGAGGCTGGCCTCAAACTTGTGATCCTCCTGCCCCAGCTTCCTGAGTCTCTGGGATCACAGGCATGTGCCAACATGCCTGGTCAGAATTTCTTTAGGGCATGAGCTGGGGGTTTTAAGTGGGCAGGAAAGGGGGGTTGGGGAATTGGGAATTTGACTTGGAGTTGATGTTGCCCAAGAAATGCACTGCTTTTGTGTACACCAAGTGTTTTATGGGGTTGGATTTGATGGGAGACTGAACAGGTGATAGTATGAAAAGATCTCAGTCCACCCACCCTGATCCCCTGCTTCCAAGAGGTCTAATTAGCCTGAGTAGTTTCACGTCTAAGCCAGGCAGTCAAAGGTCTAACTATTCCTGACCACTCCACTCCCCACCCCTGCAAGTAGCAAGGATTGTGTAGTGTAGGATCCCCCCCATGCCCACCTGCATCCCCTTAAGCCACGCCCTCCTGTAGAGGTGCTGAGAGTGCCCGCTGGCAGACACAGCACCTTTTGATGCACACAGAGCACACCTGATTGAGAGCTGAGCTGCTACCACAGTGTGTGCAAAGGGGGGCTCAGGCAGCACGTTTTTAAAAAAAAATTTTAAATTTTTTTGGTGTTTTAGTTGTCAATGGACCTTATATGTGGTGTTGAGAATCGAACCCAGTGCCTCATACATGCTAGGTGAGTGCTCTACCACTGAGCCACCACCCAGCCCTCAGGCTGCACATTTAACTTAGCTCTCATGAGCAAGTGCTTTGATGCCCCGGGGGCCAAAGATCATGGTACATTCTAGAAATGTGTGGCCATACCTTGTTTCCAGGGGATCAAATGCTGTTTGGTTAGAGCTGGCATTGGGTGAGGAGAAAGGAAGATACCTTTGAAGATGGCTCTAAGCAAGTTTGTGAAGTTGCTTTATCAGGATGACCCTTGGCACAGTCTCTAGGCTCAGGCTCGCTCCCCAGCAAGCCAGCAAGTCACCACATCAGCAGTTACATAGTGTGGGAACAGCTTCTGCACCAGGGATGGGAAGTTGTATTAGTTATTAATCAGTCTTGAATTAATCCTGCAGATTTCTGTGTTAGTGCTCTACTATAAGAAATAACCACAGCCGGGCGCAGTGGCTCAAGCCTGTAGTCCCAGCACTTAGGGAGGCTGAGACAGGAGAATCACAAGTTCAAAGCCAGCCTTAGCAATGGCGAGGCTCTAAGCAACTCAGTGAGATCCTGTCTCTACATAAAACACAAAATAGGGCTGGGGATGTGGCTCAGTGGTCGAGTGCCCCTGAGTTCAATCCCCAGTACCAAAAAGAAAAAGAAGAAAAAGAAAAGAAATAACCACAAACTGGTGGCTTAAAATAGCAGAAATGTAATTAACTAATTTATTTTATCTGCAAGCCAGCAGTCTGAAGGCTCTAAAGGAAAATCCTTCTTTACTTCCTCCAGCTTCTGAAGGCTCCTGGATTCCTTGGCTTGTGGCTGCATCAGCCGGGCTCTGCTTCTGTCTTTGCACAGCCTTCTCCCCTCCTCCACTGTCTCTCATTAGATTTAGAGCCCACCCCATAGTCCAGGGTGATCCCATCTTGAGGTCCTTGATTATATCAGCAAAGTCCACATTGACAGGCTCCAGGGGCTAGGCCGTGGACACATCTTTTTGAAGACCCGTGTTCAACTCATTACAGAAGTGGAGGGTTGGGGGTTTGAGACTCGATGGCCTTCTCAGATAATTCTACAACATATTCAAAACTACAAGGTTGTCACACAGGAGTGCTGGGATTCAAACCCAAGCTGGCTAGACTCTCACTGAGATCTTTTTCAACATCGGTGCTTCTGAAACTGTCCAGCAGTCGCTCCCTGAAGGGTAAGCGTGAACTGGGACCTCCACTGGCGGACCAGCCTCAGGAACAAGCCCCATTGGGGAGGACACGATAGTAAGAGGGAATCTGCCCTTGGGAAGATTAAGGAAAAACGGCCACCTGCGCTGACCAGAGCAGACGTCCCAGGTGTCCATGGAAGGGGCTCCCTTGTGGCCTCCTGAGGATGGAAGAGATTTGGGGGAGAGTGTTAGGCAGGGGGTCCCTGGGTGGTAGCTGGCCCCTGTGAGGTCTGTTCTTTCGCCCTTGGTCTTTGGAGTTTGTCCCTGTAGCTCTTGGTTCCGGCTGCCACAGCACAGTGCTACAGTGAGGGAAGCTTAAACAAGAGACATTTATTTTCTTGCAGTCCTGGAAGCTGGAGGCCTGAGGGCAGGGAAGCAGGAGCCTGCTTGGTGTGGGACCTCCTCCTGGTTTCCCCCTCACTGTGTCCTCATCTGGGTTTTCCCAGGTGCAAGTGCGTGTGGAATGGAGTTGGGGGTGGGGAGATGGTCTTCCTCTTTTTTCGTTTGCGCTACTGGGGATGGACCAGGGCTCACGCTCGTACTAGGCACGCACTCTACCACTGAGCTGCATTCCTGCCCCTTCCTGTTCTTCTCAGGCTCCTAATGGTTTTGAGTCTCACCCTGATAAAAACGATTAACCCTCATTCCCTCCTAAAGCTCCATCTCAGTGCATCACGGTGGGGGTTAGGGCTTCTCTAGATACACTCATGAGGACTCAGCTCCAGCCTTTCCCACTCCGTCCCTCTCCCTTTTCCTCCTGGTGTCACACTGTGTCCTAGACACCATCTACTGGAGATGCAAGGGCTGGATTGCACAACCAGGGGCTGTGGGCACAACGCTTTTCTCTGCAGGCCCATATGGTGGCATCTGAGGAGCCACTGGCTTCCAAGTCAGCGCCAGCATCTCCTGCCTGCCCTCCCTGCCTGGACCACAGGGAGCCCCTCACTGTCAAGTGAGGGCGAGAAGGGCAGCAGCATGGCCTGGTGGCTCAGCCCAAGGGAGTCCAGGAGCTGGACGTCACCCCCAGCTCAGCCCCCACCAGCTCAATGGCCCCGGGAAAGCCTCTCAACACTTCCAGCTGCAGATTTCACTTGTATAGCATAAAGGAAGGATTAGGACCCCTGCCTCCTGGGTGTGGCCCTTGTCAGATAACTTCAGGAAAGCCCTGGAAAGAGGCAAAGCATGGTGCAAGTCTGAAGGGCAACTGTGTGTGTGTGTGTGTGTGTGTACCAACCAACCACCAACCCCGGCCAAGAAAGGAATGCCCTTGCCCAGGTCTGAGTTTGGGTCTGAGCTTTAGCCCAAGGCTGCTGAGTCCTAGGACCCTGTGTACATGCTGTGGGCAGGCAGGGGTTCTCCAGCTGGTTCCAGCCACCCCAAGTGCACTATCAGAGAAGGGGAGCCTCAATTCTCTCCAAGGACAGGGAAGCTGGTCTCTCTGGAAACAGAAGTATGTCTGCTACGGCCTCCCCAGTGCCAGGAGGCCCCAGGGATGGGATGGAGCCCAATGGCAGAGCACTTGCCCAGCATGTGCCAGCCCAGAGTTTCATCCCCAGCACCAAAAAACAAAAACAAAAAACAAAACCCCGAATTTTTAAAAAACTGAGTTGTAGAGAAGGAGAGAAGGAGGGTCAGCCACTTGGTTGAAGAAAGTCCTTTGAAAACAGAAGTGTGGTCCAGGACAAGGTGGAGTCTGATAAGTCAGGGGGAAGAGCAGCTGCCCACAGCTGTCTGTGTGGTCTTTCCTAACCACACCAACCTCAGTTTGCTGCAGCTTCTTCTTGGCCACCTCCCTGCTGGGTGACCTTGGGAGGAGACCCTTAACTCTTCTGGGCCTGGACTCCTTATCTTCAAAGGCAGGCAGAGGTACTGATGGGCTCCCTGCCTTGGGCTTCTTGTGAGGTCAAGACTGAAAACAGAGCTGAGAGTTTGATGTCTGTACACACCTGGAGTGGCCACCGAGTCCTGGCTGCCTTTTTATCTCTTTCCTCTCCTCCAGAGGCTAGGAGGGTGCTCCTGAGTCCTCCTTAGGAATGACACCTGAGAGGGTGGGACGGAAGACTCTACCCACCTGAACCCCTGCCTCACCCTAAGCCCAAGGCTGCTCTGCTTTCCAGAAAATACCCCTTACAGGTGGCACATTTCCCACTGGCCAAAGGTGTGGAGTCCCAGGTTGTGGACGAGCCCTAGAGTGCACCTTGTCCCACCTCTTTCCACAGATGTGAAAACTGAGGCACAGGGAAGGGGCCAGGCAGCTGGGCCAGTGACCTGCAGAGAGCGGTGAAAACAGAGGCTCGGGAACAGGGATCCTGGGCATGCAGGGTCCTGGTGCTGCCAGCTGCAAGGCGCCTCTTGCCCTGCTGAAATTCTGCCTTGATCGCGTCTGGAGGCGACAGAGACAGATCTCAAGGGGCGCCAGCAAGCCCTGCTTTGTTTGGCGTACGTTGTGTCTAAACTATTTTGGAATTGGTTCTCAGTGTTAAGATTTCAGAGGGACATGCCTATTTGCAGTATATCTTAGAGATTAAGATGCTGGCAACAGTAGCCCACATGTCCTTGTGGCCACAATCCCTAGGGGGGCTAGAACTTGTTCCTCTTGGACAGAGCACATGAGCTCACCTGGACAGTGCCCACCTGGCCAGTGTAACTCGTGGATGTCTCCACCTGGTCTTTGTGGCCACTGGATCTGTGGCTCCTGAGGAGAACTGGGTTTGTCTGCAAAGGTCTATTCTTTCCAGGTTGCAGGTCTCTGGACAAGAGGTGGTGTCTGTCTGACCGCCTCCTTCTTCTCACAAGCAGGTCACTGGGCTTCTGGGGACTGGGGAGGTGACACCGACACCCAGCCCACAACCGAGCTCTTCCCAGAGGCGACTCGGCTTCCCTCCCCTGCTGACCTAGTTGTGAGGGGAAAGTCTCATTTTCTGAAAGAGCCGAGAGGCGCTGGTGTGATGTGGCGAGACTGCTCAGCATTTCCATGAGGAACACTTTCCTGGGCCTGAAAACCCAGCCATAAAGATGTGTTTTGGATGAAAATTGGTCCTTTCCCAGCCGAACCTGGGAATCTTTATTTCCAACCCGTTCAAAAGATCTTTTACTCTTGAAGTACAAATATGTGTGGTTTGTGGGCTCCCTAGACCCAGCCTGGGGTTTTGGATTTTGCTACATGACATTTTTCCAACCTCTAATTTTAAAGCCACCATCTCCTATATTTATTCCATGGTTAAGATTGGTATTTTCTCTTTTTTTTTCTGCGAAGGGTAGGTTACATAAAGGGGGACTTTGTCCATCATCCCTGGTGGGGGTGGAGGCAGACATGAGCCCTGGCAGAATCTAAAGTGGACGTCTTGTAGTGTGTTAATTTACGTTGCTGACAAAATCAGCTGGACGTGATTGGCTTATGAACTGGGGACAGGGAGTCGAACTGCCAGTGGTTTTTTGCTTGTCATTCTTGTGTTGAGCCTTGTTGGGCCATCCTGGTTTTTTGGTTTTTTATAATTGTCTCGATCATTTTCATGATCAGAAAACAGAGCTCCAGGCCCGATGTAATTATTCTCGGAGAGATTTTTGAAAATCTGCTCTGTGTCATCTTCCTTCTTTTCAAGACACAGGAGACACCGAAAGCATGAAGAGGTGGCTTGCAGAAAATGGCCTGTCCAGGGGCCACAGTCACACCTGCCCGGGGCAGCTGCTGCTCCTCCTGGATTCTCACACTTGGGCAAGGCCATCCACCGGGCCTCCCAAGCTAGAGACTGCAGACTCGGCCGGGAGTCCTCCCTCTGCCCCCTCCCTGGGATCCAGCCAGCCACCGCTTCCTGTCCGTCCTGATAGAAGCCCCCAAGCCCATCCCGTCTTCTCCCTCTCCACTGCCCAGGGGCACTCGCTGTCTCTTGCCTGGGCTCAGCTTCCTAACCGGCCTGGCCGGCCCAGTCCCTCTCCCTGTCTTGCCCACCCTCCATCCTGCTACCCGCTTAAGTTCCAAAACAGTCGTATCTCACCTCATTCCAGTCTCCTGCTTAGAACTTCTGTCGGCTCTCGACAGGGGAGCCCTGGGACAAAGGCCATGCTGCAGCATGACATATAAGCAGCTCTCCAGACTTGTCATACCCATTACCCCTCAGGAACCTCATGTTCCTGTTGCTCTGGAACCACTGTTCTGTGGACAACCAGGCCACTCGTGACATGGGCTTTCTGCACTCAGTGCTTAGGACAACTTCCCATAGACCCCTCTCCTGGAAAAACTCAGTCAAGGCCCAGGTGAAACGCCACACACCCCTGGCTCAGGAGGCTTTTCTGATCCCTTCCAGGTGCAGTTAGCTCTTCAAGCAAAGCTCAGCAATAGCGTTTATCATGATATATTGTGGTTTCTCTTTCTTTGAATCTTCTAAATTATGGACACTTTGAAGGTACGATCCTGCATTTTTACTGCTCTGAGTTTCTATCACCCAATAGAATGTCTGACTTGTAGAAGCTGCTTCATTAATGTCTAGTGACTGAGTGATCGTTGCTAACATGTATTAAGCACTGGTCAGGCACCAGGCAATATTTCAAGTGATTTCCACGTTTTAATTTTCACAACTACTCAACCTATTAGGTATAGATTCTCTTAGAATTTCATTTGTTGATGAGAAAACAGAGGCACAGAAAGGTAATGTGAGTTACCCAAGGTCACACAGCATGGATTGAATTCAGGCTGCCTGAGCACAGAGTCTGCCTACTGACTGAATCCTGACATTATTCTGTTTTCCAGTGAATGAGTCCCAAGTAAAGCACCCTGATAATCTCTGGGTATAATTGGGGTACAAGTCATAGCAGTGACTCAGACCTGAGATTCACTGTCAAACTGTGGACCAGATGCTAGATCTTTGTGGTCTTTACCTTCTCAGCCCATAGGCCTGGGTAAGCCAACAAGTAGGGAGGAAGATAAACTCCTAGCCAGCCTTTGGGAGCAAATCATCTAGAATAGGAATTCTTTTTTTTTTTTTGGTACTGGAGATTGAACTCAGGGGCACTCGACCACTGAGCCACATCCCCAGCCCTGTTTTTTGTTTTATTTAGAGACAGGGTCTCACTGAGTTGCTTAGTGCCTCGCCGTTGCTGAGGCTGGTTTTGAACTCGCGATTCTCCTGTCTCAGCCTCCCTAAGTGCTGGGATTACAGGCTTGAGCCACCGTGCCCGGCTAGAATAGGATTTCTTGATCTGAACAAATACCTTATAGGATGTGTCAAACCTTCAAGGACATAGGCAGGGGACTCATGGGCTACACTGTCATTATCATCTATTTGGGAATCTCTTTGAGGTCAGTAATAGACTGCACACAAGTCTTCATGCTTAAAACTGAGTTATAGTTTCCTGTACATTCATCAGAGCACAGGCTGGTACATCAATGACCCAGGGCAACTGGACCATAGAGTTTCCCCAGAATCACGAGTCAGGAGAGCTGACATAACTGCCTCCTTCCTGGAAGAATTTGGGTGCAATTCATCTGCCTGGAATGGGTTGGGTACTGTCCGCCCTGGAGGCAGGTCCTCTCTGAAGAAGATCCTTTCCAGACCTCTTCTATCCAACCACAGGAGCCTGGGTCTGGCGAACACCACCAAGAGCTGCCCTCTTCAACACAGGGGCCACATGGAAATAGCCAGGTGTGCTGGAGAGAGCAGAGGCTCAGGGGCAAGCTCCACCTGGCTCCAGTGCTGGCCCTGTCACTGTGATAGGCAGATGCTGCTTATCTCTCCCAGGTAATCCCCCTCCTTGATTCATCCCAACAATCCCCACTCCTAGCTTTGGTGTGGGCTGGGGAAGCTGATTCACCTCCTGGCTCTAGGGATGGAGCCCAGGACCTTGGCCTGGCCAATCAGCACACAGATCAGGAGTGGGCATATGATCTAAGTTGGTGCAATCAGAAGACTTGGGCTGGAAGGCAGAACAATGAGGCTCTTTTTCTTCTGCAGGTACTTGAGGAATCCTGTAGCCCCGAGTGCTTGTTAGAAATGCAAATTCTCAGTCCCTACCCCAGGTGGACTGAATCAGAATCTGTGCGCCCTAACCCAGTAGGGAGGCATGCTCTCCAGATGATTCCTAGGAACTCGAGTGTGAGGATGACTTCTCCACTGCATTGAACATACAGGTGGAAAAGCTCAGGTGCAAAGAAGCAAGGTGACTTTCCCACAGTCACAGGACTAGTGAGGACTCTGTCAGGGCTAGACTAGGCTTTGCACTCTTCCTTTAAGAGTTACTTCTGTGTCTTTGTAAGTTATACAACCATCATAGCCAGGGTAGCCTCACCTTGTGAAGTCCTCCTTCCTAGGCACTTCCCTCCGGGGTCAAAACTCATGCGCTCTGAGGTAATACAGGGGGCTGGGACTCGCTGCTTCTCACATATCTGTGCCACATCACGAGCTCACTGTTGGTTGCATTGAGTCGGCCAGGACCACACACTGCCTGAAGAAACAGGCTCACCTTGGGCCTGAGACCCCAGGAGTGCTGGGGGAAGGCTGATGCCATCATTTTGGGGGTCAAGCTGCTAGACGGTCATCTGAGCTCCTTCCACTGTGATCTGAGCCTCCAGTCTTGGTCTGCCACCCCAAGGCTGTGCCCCTTGTGTCTGGGAGGGTAGGTGTTGGTGGTGAGGACGCAGCTGGTTGCTGGCCAGAGTCATGGCTCCAGTCTGAAAGTCCAGGCATACCTAAGTCGTCTCCCGTGGCTCCCCAATGCCATATTAGGCTGCCCCCTCTGAAGGGTGGAATCTCTGACTCATCTTCCCCTCCCCCAACCCCCTTCCTCCTGCCAGTTTTGGCCAAGATTAGAATTCACTCAAATCTGTGGGTTCTAAGGTTTATGTGCTATTTCAGTTTGGCAACTGGCTCCTTCTCATTTCAAATTAGATGAAAAGCCCTTTCCTGAAAGGGCTTTGGAAGAATTTTCTTGGTGAGCCAATGTTTTATAACCAAAAATTAATGTGGTGATTTTAGTGCACTAGATCATCAGGAAGTCGGTGGTGATGCTCAGATACATCCTGGGCTTAAAGGATGGTCAGCGAGTGGGGATTCTGCTCAGGACAGTGGCCACCATCACCACCGACCACTCTTGAGTGCCCTGTGGGTTTCCATCATTCTGTTTCATTAACCCTTACCCCAGTCCCACCAGGGAGGCAAACCTGCCCATTTTAGAGATGAGGAAACTGAGGTTCAGAGTAGTCAGGTCCTGAGGCCAGCAGGGGGGTAGTGTCAGGCCAGGGGCTCCAGCCTTGCCAGGGATTGTGCTACAGGGGTGGTCCTGAGTCTCAGGAAGGGCCGGGGGCTGCTCTGCCACCTCAAGGTGACTGGAGGTGTTTGTCTCCGTGCCTGTTCCCTGGGATGTGGCAGATGAATCAGTCAGAGCTCTTTGGTTGTCAGCAACAGAAGAGGAAGTGGAAAATGAGGGGGCAGCTGCAGAACCAGAAGGCAGAAGAGTCAGGACAGACGGGGGGCCTGGGCTGCTCCTAGGGCCCCGTGGCAGAAGCAGATGGAAATCTGTCTGCAGTGCTGCTGCTGGAGCACAGGCACCCACTGTCTCCTGCCCTGTCTCTGGTCGTGACTCAGATCCTACAGGGGCCATGAGCAGCAGGCTCTGCTGGGCTCAGCACCCATCTCTTGGCTTGGGGAGGGCAGGCATCTTGAGCAATGGTCCCAACAGGCTGTGTCTAAGTGGGAGAGAGATCACTTCCCCAAAGGAAGTCAGGATGCTGTTGCTTAAAGGAAGGAGGAGAGTGGATGTCGGGTGCATGGCCAGCAGGGCAGAAGACATGGTCCCGGGTACTGGACGGGGACCTAGAAGCTCTCCAGTCCTCTGGCTGTGGGTATCTTTTCCCTCCCCTTCCTAACATCTGAGAGCCAGAGATGCATTTTTAGGTGTAGTAGGCCGGAAACCTGGTCTGTTGAGGTTATCCTGGGGTGGCGTGGAGCAGCAGGTCCATGGCCAGGCTGAGGGATGGAAGCTGTCAGAGCTGGGCTTCCTCCTTAGAACACGCCTGCCTGGGCTTGGCATCCCAGCCACCAGCCACAGCCTACAGACCTGCCTGCAGGGGCCAGCAGGGGCGGTGCCGGAGAGTCACTGATACCAATTACTAGAATTCCCCTGTTGTCCCCGAACTTTGAAGCTCCGAGGGCAGGAAAGGCCAGCAGGTAATGAGTAGGGAGCTGGCAGACTCCTCTCCGCAGCTGTAGCTGCCAGGAAACAGGCCTGGCAGAGAGTCCGGGATCTTATTGGTGACCCTCAGTGGTTTCACCCCAGGGAGGGAGGCTGAGGTTGGAGAGGAAGGCAGTGCCCAGTGGTATCATCGACTGATGGTGGTGGGGAGGGCCCAAGGCCTCCAGACTCCCCGCCTGCTCAAGGGCGTGCCACCCGCAGCAGGAGCTCCCCTTCCATGCTGCTCCACCATCCACCCTTTCATTCCATCTACCAACCACCACTTATTAAGCACCTACTGTGTACATGGCTCTGTGGGCACACAGGACTCATGAAGTCTACCCTCTACCCTGAGGGCGTTTTCAGCTAATAGGGAGGAAATAGGAAACAGTGGGGACCCAAGGCCTCCAGGGAAGGGCTCCATCCTGGAGACTCAGGCAGGAGCCTCTTTCCCTCACTTGTTTCAGATAGACCTGAGCTTGTGTCTGTGTCCTGAGAACAGGTGTGTGTGCAGGTGTGTGTACAGGTGTGTGTAGGTGTGCATACAGGTGTGTGTGAAGGCATGTACGTAGGCACGTGTCGAGTGTGTTCAAAAGTTTGCAAGTGTTTGTATAGGTATGCATGTACACAGGTGTGTGTGCAGGAACGGCTGAGGTCTGTGGTCAGACCTCTTCCTTTCCTCCTCCCTAGTAGGGGTTGCCGGGAACTGTGTTATCGGCGCATGTACTGCAGGGAGCTATGGCGGGGCAGGTGTTTGTGGTGTTTATGAGGTCGTGTGTGTTCTCAAGTTCTTGGCCAGAGGTTTTAAGAATGAAGAATTTAAGATTCCCTGGCAACAGCCTCCCCACTTGGCCGTGGCTGCCTTTTTTGAGTAGCAGCTCCATGACCTTGGCCTATGCCCCTCTGCCCGGGTGTGACCCTCCAAGCCCAGGCCCTCCTGTGCTCCCCTTTGGAAGCCTTTCCTGCCTGCAGGTCCCGGGAGCCCCTCTGCAGGTAGAGAACTATGAGTCCGCCCTGGCCAGTTCAGGGGTTGCTCATCAGGGCCACTTTACATTCAGGAAGGATATTTGATATGAGCCATTTGAAAAAGAATGATCCAAATCTTGGTGCCTGGGCCTAATCTTTATGATAAAAAGAAAGAAAAAGAAAAGGAAAGGAAAGAAATCTAGCAACCTGTGGTCTTTGCTGTTTGCTCTTGAAAATGTTACAACCAAGAGAAAGGCCTGGAAACTGAGCTGATTAGATAACTAGAGGCATCTGCAACCCCTGGATTATCACAGGTCTCTAACAAAGCCTGCGTTGACCTTTCCTTGTGGGGGTCCCCCACCCACAGCAGGCCTGGCGACTCAGCTGGGGGCTGATGTTATCTTCAGATTGAGCCTGCTGCAAGGCAAGCAAAGGAAATGGTGGCATCCAGAGCCCCAGAGGCAGGCACAGTGCCCGGGCAGACGTGTGGAGGCTGGCGGGCCAGGCAGCACCAGGAACTTTGCCCTCCTTTAAGGAAACATGTGATCCTGGGGCAGGATGGGGCATTTAAAAAACTGGCCCCAATCTGATTCCTCTCCAGAGACTAAGGCAATGCTTTCAAAGATGACAAAGGAGAGCGCCAGCCATGGCAGCAAGGACAGGAGCCACCACGGGGAGGGCAAGAGCTGCGCAGTGCAGAGAAGTGCTGGTAGGCAGAGCTGTCCCCAGAGAGAAAGCGGTGTGGCCGTGGAGGCTCGGGAAGGGGGTGCTGCACATTAAGTGGGGCAGAGGTGGTGGAGGGGCGTCTCGTCTTGGGTTCACAGATTCTTCCAGACTTGAGGTTTAAGGTTAAAATGCCAATAGTGCCTTATAAAGATGTAATCCCCGGGCTGCATGCTCTGCTCACTCTAGGGCCACCAGGGTAGGGGCTTGGGCTGTTAGGATCTCTGTCGTGCCCTTTGTTTCTCCCATACAGTCCCTGCACAAATAAATATTGGTTGAATGATCAATAGACGCGTGGAGTCTGTTGGTTAAGTGTGTACAACCTGTGGTCAGACTGCTTGGGTTCAAGTCACAGCCCTACTTCCTGCTACCTCTGTGACCTTGGGCAATGACTCTACCTCTCTGTGCTTGTGGCCCTCATTTATAATGTGGAGATAGAAATGCCCTCTGCACATTAGGCTATCATGGGGTTCGAAGAGGGTGGTATATGTCGGCTCCCCAGCACAATGCTTGGCACATAGTAGGAGCCCAGAGGTGAGCAGGGAGCTCATGGGACATGGTGCCTGGACGTCTGCACTTTACCCCGTGAGGGTCCGAAGGGCCACAGGACCAGCTCTGGCCAAAGCAACATGTGTGGCAGTGAGACGTGGAACTTGGTAGGCAAGGAGTCCTTGCTGGGCTTTTTCTCTTCAGATAGAGCTGTGACTGGGAGCCTGTGCTGAGATGGTTCCTGGGACCCTGGGGGACTCCTGTGAGCAGAGCCCCCAGCCCTCCAGCAGTGGACATGTAACGGGAGTGGAAAATAGACTTGGGGGTTAAGCCTCCAAAATACTTGGCTGGTTTCTGCGCCAGGCCTACCTCCTCCCTCTAATCCAACCCTCAGCATCACTCTGTGTCGTAAGGAGGACGCCCAGGAGTCCCCAGTCCAGACTCACTTCCTTCATTTCTGAGAGGGCAGCATGGTGCGATGGCCAGAGCCCAGAGCCTTCAACAGACCTGGGTCTGAGTCCCCTGGGGCCACTCCAGCACTGCACGCCGGGGTGACTGGTGGGGCCCTGAAGCCTGTGGCATTTCGGGGTAACTCCTTCAAGGGCTGGGCAGCGAGGGCTGGTGTCCGGGGGACGTGTCTGCTGCAGCTGGCTCCGCATTCTGCACACACTGGGATCAAGCTCGCTGAGAAAGCCCTGGAGCGGGGGCTGCGCATTCCCTCCTCCAGCTGGGCAGCGCTGTGACCATGGCTCAGAAGCCTTCTCTGATCCCCTCGCCTGGCCAAGCACCCGTTCGCCCCTGGAGCCACTCTCCAGTGCTCCCCGCCCTCCCTGCCTGTGTGGACACAAGCAAGCCACTGGCCTCCACTGGCTTCGGGACCAGAGGAGGAAAGAGGGAGCTCGGGACACTTACTCCTTCTCCTGGGTCCTCACTGCCTTCCTAGGAGGTGGCCTCAGGCCAGCATTGCCACTTGGCCCGATGTCCCTGCTTCCTCAAGGGGCCTCCCACAGGAAGCTTCCTGCACTGTGACTGCACCCTCCCCCAGCTTCTCATATTTATCACATTAGAAATTAAAACTGGGAAAAGCTTAAAAATACTCATTCCACATAGAGTAATGATAATAAACCCATCACACGTTAAAATGATAATTAACTGTATTTTCCAAAACACACATGAGGAAGGGAAAAGTGGCTTTTTTTTGCAAAGTTCTTTATTGTCTGCTAACAGAAGGCAGCTGGCTTCTTGTATCTGCTTGTGCATTCAGTTTGTTGGAAGACCGCCCGTCACATAGACTGCAAACCCTGACTCTACTTTCGAGAGAATGCGAATGAAAAAGGGATGTAGCTTCTTAGTGTTAACCATGGAGCTTGTTTTAAACTCTTGAGTCCTGGGGTCCCATGGGTGCCTGGGTAATGCTTCAGGAACCTGCTCTGGGCTTCTAAGCTTCCTTGGTTCTCACTGTCCCCAGCGCTGGTCGCCTGTCCTCGGGCATTGTCTGGATGTCATGCTCCTGCATAGGGGTGAAATGAGGGTCTTCCACCCTTCCTCATCCTTTGTGGCCAGAAATGAGCTGTCCCTGAGTGCATCTGGGCTGTGGAGATTCTGAGAAGCAGCTGCTGCGTTCCAGCCAGTGACATTTTCTACTTTGTGTAGGACTATGGGGCTGAGGATTCCTGGCCAGGCTTCCTGGGACGCTGTCAGCTCAGCTTTATGATGATCCTGTGGTGGTGTCAATCACCACCACTTATTTTAGGGGAGCAATAAGAAAATTATAAATTTCTCTAGCAAACTGGAGATAGAAAAGGTACTGCTGCCAATTTGCAGGGAGAGAGGGATGAGTGGGAGCACGGGATCTGGGGGCCTATTCTGTATGGTAACTGTAATGGTAGATATATGTCTGTATACATTTGTCAAAACCCAGAGAATGTACAAGACCAAGAATGGACCCTAACGTAAACTGTGGACTTTAGTTAATAATTATGGATCAATATTGGAACATAAGTTGTAAATAACATCACTCTAATGTGAGATTTACTATATGGGTTGGGGGGGTGGGCAAGGGGAACCAGTGGTTTTAGATCTTTTCTCTATAAGCCAAAAATTGATCTAGAAACACCACATTAAAGAACAAAAAGCAAACCTCCTTGCCCTAGCTGAGATGTACTCCTGAGATCTTTCCTCCCATTGACTCCCCAAAGTGCACAGTAACCTGATCAGGACCTGGACAGGGTGATTTGGTGGTGAGACAGTCATTAGAGGACCATCTGAAGACCGCTGGTGTTGTCCAGTGAGAGAGGCTGGCAGCCTGTCCCTGCAGGGGCCAAGGCTCTGAGGTACAAGGAGGTGAGAACAGCAGGTGTCATTCTACACTGCTGGGGAATGTGCCCTTTAAGATCTGGAGGGGGCCCCAGCTCTTCTGTTCAGGCTCCCTGGGGCTTCTCATGGCTGGGAATTTGACAGCAATATGTTTGGTGATGGAGAGGTGGGTCAGAAGATGCAGCAATTGTCCGTTGATGGCCACTACCGGCAGACAAACTGTGACTTGGTACAAATGTTTCCTGGCCCTCAGTTGAATGAATCTTTAGCTGGGGGAATGGAATCTGTTACTGACATCCTTGGGGATCTGGAGCTGGCATGAGGGTGCAGCAAGAGAGGGGCCTGGAACATCTGTCCTAAGGAGGTCCTGTCTTGGGCTGGTGCAGGTGTAGGACTGGCACATGAGAACAAGGGCGTCTCTCCTCACCCCAAGTGCACCCTAGTCCTTGACCTGTCGTACAACATGCCTTCCTTTGACAGCTCTTTATCTTCAGGGGTGCTACCTGCCTTCCCCTCACCTGAGTTATGCACACTATAAATAACTGTTCATAGGGTTGCCCCCTGATTTCTCCACCCAGCATGCATCTGGCCCCTCTAGAAATGTTTGACTCTGGAAGTTTCCTTCCACAGCCCAACGAGCTCACAGACTCCCAGATAAAAATGTGCTTGGGAGACAATAAGTAGTTGTTCTGAGGTTGAAAGCAGAGACCCTGGTGACAAGGTGAGGGGGAGGTCCCTCCAAGTACTCTCCTAAGACTTTCCCGCTCGGGGGCGGGAGGCTGGATGCAGTGTGGACAGGCATTGTGATGACCCTCTCCAAGAATTTATTTCCCTTTTCATTTTTCCCCTCTTTGCTCAAACCTAATTGGTAATATTATAACTTTCAATTTAATCATTGACCTAAATGAGTTATATTTTTATCTCAGCAGGAGCCTGGCCGGGCTGCAAGAAGCAGCTGTGGCACCGACAGGGAAACTCTTATTAGAATGTTCTTGCTGGCAAGTGACACCACTTCTGCTCTGAGATAAGATGGAGACTTGCTCAAGCTATGTTTTAAAATCATAAAAACCCGAGTCTCCTGCTGGAGATAAGCTCCATGTGGGTCTGGAGCAGCTGGGGGCTGCAGGGGAGGAGTGTCAGACCACGTTGCTGAGATTTGCCCTGAAACCAGGATTATGAAGTCATGCAGGTTTGCAAAGCTTTCTCCAGGTGCACAATGGAGGCCTCAGTATCTTGGATTCTTGAGCCAGGGGTCGAGTTAGCTATTAAAAAAGACAGAAAATAGTTCTAACAAAACCTGTAGTTCTTCAAGGCATATGCAACTCCTTTTGGTCTTTTTTTAAGCCCTGTGCTCTTTCCTGGAGATTTGTTGTCGACCTCTCCCTGCCCAGACTAATGGTGTCTTCCTTCATTATCACGTTAAATGACCTGGCTCATTTCCCGCAATGCAATGGATGTGCCCCACTGCCCCACAGTGGTCAAACTCACAGTCATGGGGTCAGTGGGGACAGAGCATCACGGCATTTCTTCTCTGACTCGGAGCTCCCTGAGTAGACCCAGTGCCAGGCTGCCCAGGGGATCCTCGCTTTCTTTCTTTCTCCGACAGAACAGATTGCATCTTTCTTTGTAGGAGCACACATGCTGTAACCTTTGTGTGCCTAAAATCTTCTTTTATAGGCCTCCTGTTTCAGTATCTTTGATCTGGAGGATGCAATCACATTTTCCTTGAAGATACCAATCATCTAGGAGAGCACAGAGGAGGAGAAATGCTCTTAAATAACTGCTCAAACCAAATATAAAACACACATTAATTACTTTGAATTCTTCCATGATTCTCCCACCCCTATCTCCTGTTCTCATCTGCTCTTTGAATGGGAGGATTCTGCAGCCATAAAGGGTCTTAACATAAAGGGTTTGCACTGGCTCTCCTGATTATGGGATGAGACACTTTGTTCACAAAGGGAAAATTTTCATATGGTCCAATTGGTATGGGACCATGTTTTCAGGGACAGAAGACTTAAATTTGTTTTTTTATTTTTTAAAAAAAACCATGAGAAACCTTAGCAATCATTTAATTAACCTTCCAACGTGGTAGTCAGGATTCCTGGGGTTGCAGGTGCCAGTGACTCTCCTCAAGGAAAAGAGCAACTTATTGTGAGGATGGGGTGGGGGAATCCAGAACTGCAGGGCAGATTTGGGGCAGGTGAAACAAAGATGACACCCACCCAAGCTGCCTGGGGCCCCTCCTGGCTGCCCTGCAAGCTTATCCACCTTGCATGGCCAATGCTGCTGCCTCCTTTATGGGCGCATCTTTGGTGCTTGTATCTATAAAGAAAAAGGAGGATTTTTCCAGTCTGTGCAGTTAGGAAAAAAAAAAAAAAAATCCAGGGTGGATGCTGGTTTGTGGGACTTGGGCCATGTGCTCGACCAGCACAGGAGGAGCAGACAATGAGCAGCTCAGCACCAACCTTAGCAGCTTACCTCTTTGGGTGAGATGGGACACCTGAAACCCTCCAAGTGACTGTCCCAGCACAGAGTAGACTTCATCCCCTACATGCCAAATCCTTTCCTTTATTTTTTCTCTTTGAAAAAAGTGACCTAAGATTGGCACACACTGAAGCCTTGGGCAACTGGAACCCTCAATTAACCAGAAATCCGTCTCTCATTCGACTGGGGTTGATTCTACTGTCTCACTCCTGGAGCATGTTCCAGGGGCCATGTGTATGTGGCTTCATCTCCCACTGTTTCCAAATGCTTTTTTTATGCTGTGTGAAAAATTGTGATTAAATATATATACACAAAGTTTACTATTTTCGTCATCTTCAAATGTACAATGCAGTAGGTATTAAATATATTCTCGCTGCCATGTAACTATTAGCACTCTCACTTCCCAGAACCTTTTCATCATCCCAAATATAAGCTTCTGTCCCCATTAAACAACTCTCCATTCCCTCCACCCCCATTCCCTGGCAACTACCACTACTCTCCTTTCTGTCTCTACGAATTTGCTTATTTTAGGTAGCTCACATAAGTGGAATCACATCAAATTTGTTCTTTTGTGTCTGGCTTAACTCAGCATACTGTTTTCAAGGTTCATCACGTTGTAGGATATATAAGAATTTCCTTCCTGTTTTGTTTTGGATTTGGAATGGCTCCTAAAGACTCATGCATTGGAGGATTGGTTTCCAATGTAGCAATATTTAAAGGTGGGGCCTTGGTGATTGGATCATTGGCTCCCACCCCCATCAGTGGATTAATCTATTGATGGGAACCTCATTTGGTGGGATTATTTGTGGAAACCATAGGAGATGGGATCTAGTTGGCAGGAGTAGGTTCCTGGGAGTATGCCCTGGAAGGGCATATCTTGTCCCTAGCCCCTTCCTGTCTCTCCCTGCTTTCCTGTGCCCATCAGTTGAACAGCTTTCCTCTACCATACCCTTCTGCCATGATGTTCTTCCATTTTACCTCTGGCCCACAGCAATGGAGCCAGCCAACCATGGACTGAAACCTCTGAAACCATGACCCAAAATAAATCTTAATTCTTTAAGTTGTTTTCTTAGGCATTTCATCAAGGTGACAAAAAGCTGATGAATACAATTCCTTTTTGTGGATAAATAATATTCCATTATATGGATATACCACATTCTGTTTATTCATTCATCATGGACTCTTGGGTTGTTCCACGTGTGACTATTATCAATAGTGCTGCTATGAACATTGATGTGCACCACGTGTCTTTTGGCAGTGCTGAATAATTATTCCTCTCACAAAAATGGCACTGAGGTATCCCCAGTGACCATATAAGAAAGTTAAGTTTCCCATCACAATGGAGGCTCTGTGGGAGCATGGGCCCAGAATCCTATAGGCCTATCTTCAGCGCTGGGTTTATGGTTTTCTAACCTAAGAGGCTGGGCAAACTTTTAAAGTTATTTGGGCATTAGTTTACTTATCTGACAAATGGCTGGCAAAAAAAGGCTGAAATTGACATTTCTTGGCTGCTTTGAAAATCTGATGCTTCCCAAATTCTCTTAGTAATCAAACGAGCACCTCGTGGGACTTGGGGAAAACACAGACTCTGAGCTCCGCTCCCACACTCCTTAGATTATCGAGTAGCGAGACCTGAAAATCTGCCTCTTTACCAAAATTTTTATGAGATGCAAATGAGGCAAGTTTAAAACTTGACATTGAAATCAATACAGAAAGCCAACCCCACACTTAGGACCTGGTACTCCTTCCTTCTTCCCTCTTCCCCTTCTTTCTACTCTTCCTATCAAAGGATGATTGCATTTTAAAGGACACTTGCAACAATGACTATGTCATGCACCACAACAAAAATTCTAATAATGGATTATTTTCCATTCTGAACAACTAATCAGTCATCTCTGACTGTAAAGGGTGTTGGGAGTTTGGATGACACAAGCAGTCACTGCATTCATTCATTTTTCAGTTATGCACTTGGGTTCAAGTGCAGCGGGTACAATACCAATGTGTTGATGAGGGGAGTGGAGAGGAGGGGGCAGGAGGTGCTAGGTCTTTGGAGATGATCGTGCAAACCAGAGACTTCCATGCAGAGAAGAAGCCAGCGACTTTATAGCTCACAAACCAGATTAATGTTCTTTTCTTCATTTTTTTTTCTTTTTTGGTTCCCTTCAAATTATAAAAGGAGTGGACAGAGGGAATGTTGTAGATGTAATTTGTTCCAGGCTTGAATAAAGTGTATTTGTGCCTTATGAAATCCTATGAGAAAAATGTAATTCAAATTGGCTTGGAGATGAGAGCTGTCAAATAGATTGAAAGCTGGATTATAAACCAAAACTAATGAGAGCCTGCAATGTGCACAGAGTTAGGGATGGAGTCCAAGAGAATCTTTGCAAGGTCTTACAGGGGAGGTAAACAGCCTATTAATTAAGGTAGCAGATGGTAGTAAATTGGGAGATGCTTCAGATTCCAAGGACAGAAAAAGAAATAAAAGTGCAGGAGCTGGATTGGGTTGTTAGAAACCCCAGCACGAAGTCAATGACAGGAAAATAATAAGAGCTCCAGGTAGTCTTGGAAGGGAGCAGTATTTGGAATATCACAGGTTCAGGAAGAGACAAGGGTGCAGGTGGAGCGGGAAGCCGCTCCTAGTCCTGATGCAATGGCAGGACTGCCTGACTCCAGGGCCCTGTGGGCTCGAGTCGAGAGCAGGACACTTCTGGGTAAGAGTTGTCTAAAGATCTGCTCAGTGGGTATTTGCAGGCAGGGAAACTGCCAGCGTAGAAGGACTAAATTGGATATAAATTGAAGAAAGACATTAGTACAGGGAACAAGAGCAGGTGAGCAGAGATCATCAGTGTGATTCGGCCAACGCTGGAGGGTGGAGCCGTGCAGTGGTTCTCAGGTGGGCTTGGATCTCAAGGTGGGATTTCCACTGTCTCTGCAACTTGGCTGGGGATGATTACTTAGCCTTTCAAAGTCTCACTTTCCCTCCACCAATAAACCAAGCACACTATTTCTTACTTCTTGTAGATATCATACATTTGGATGAGATCTGCATGGAGATCATCCTTGGAACAGGTGTGACCTCTTCCCTGTGCACCTGTGAAATGAATGTAATCAGTGCAGACTTGTGGGAGGAGGAGGTGGGGGACGCTTGGGGAAACTTTGGGTAGCAGTGATTCAACTGTCCCCAGGGATGCCTTACCCCTGAGCTATACTCCTAGCTCTTATTTTGAGGCAGGGTCTCTCTAAATTGTCCAAGCTGGCCTCAAACTTGCAGTCCCCCTGCCTGAGTCTTCTGCATTGCTGGGATTACAGGTGTATGCCACCAAACCTGGCTCTTTGCAAATCAGAGAAGTTGGCTGTACCCTCTTAACTGTTACCGCGGAGTCACATTTACCTCAGGTGTTAGAATCCAAAGCCATCACATGAATTGAGACTCGCATATGGTCAAAATTACCCTTGAAAATCTCTGGAATTGCTCATAAAACAGAGTACCTGCTATCTTTCAAAAAGTTCTTTGGAGCCAGTTTTCCCTCCAGTGTTAGCACTGACCGTGATTTTTTTGTTTTGTTTTTCTTTCAGCTGAGCACAGGTGAAGCGGTTGACTTGCATTTCTGGGTTGTGCTATAGGAAAATGCTTATCTTCTAACACTGGATTGGCACTTAGCAAGGTGAATGCTTGCAGCGCAGGGGTACCTGGGAACTGAGGGCAGGGCATTTCCCCCTGACTCTACACCTGGGCTGGGCAGGTAGCACTGCAAACCTTTGTTCTCTCTTTTCTTAGTCACCTTGGGCTGCTATCACAAGACAGCATAGATGGGGCCATGGCTTTTGTAAGTGTCCTCCAAAGGCCCATGTGTTGAAGGTTTCATCTGTACCTATGGTACATTTGGAGGTGGTGGAACCTTTAAAAGGTGGAGCCTGGTGGAAGTAAGTTTGGTCCTGGGAGGTGTGCCCTTGGAGGCCCCTGCTTGTCTCTCTCCGCCTCCCAGCTACCCTGTGTGGTGTCCTCACAGGGCACAGGCAGAAGCCTCTTGTGTCTTTCTAATCTCATCCTGGGGACTCTACCCTCAGGACCTCCCAGAGGCCCTGCCTCCTAAGACCACTAGGGGTTAGGACTTCAACACATACTTTCTGGGGACGACTACAAATGTGCATGGTCCACAACAGACCCAAATTTGTGTTCTCTTTGAATCCAAGCAACTGCAATGACTCAGACTGGCTGTCAGGGGTCCTGTGGGCCCAGCTTTGGTTGTGGAGAAAATGTGGGCATTGAGGTTCCATCTGGTCATCTTGCTTGTCCCTCTGCTCAGCTGGCTATAGGATGGGGCCCAAGAAGGCGGCTGTGTCAGAGGACATGAGCCTCCACCCGAAGCTGCCCACGTGTGGCCCCTGTGTAAGTGTGTGAGTGGAGCGGACTGAGCTGGCACCCTGTGACGATGAGGCCCAGAGGCAAGGGCTTGCTCAGCAACTGCTTCCCTTGGGAGGAGGGCAAGCTTCACCTCTGAGTCTGGAGATGGCTCCCTGTGGATCTGTTTCTCTGCTTCTCCTGGGGAGCCAAGCCATATTGAAGCTTTGCACTAAGAAACAATAGCATCCATAAAAGATGGCTTGTCTGTCTACTGTTCTGCGGTTGGATACTTACTTTTTTTTCTTTTCACTTAAAAACTGTTATTTTATTAGTACATGAAGAACTTCCTTCTTTTGTTATTGAGGTAAAATTTACCTTACATAAAATTCACCATTTTAACTATTTTAAAGTGTGCAATTCAGTGGCTTCCAAGACTACAGCCACAACATTGTGTAAGCATCACTGCTCTCTAATTGCATGTTTTATCACCAAAAAAAGCAGCTCTGTATCCATTAAGCAGTCGCTGCCCAATCATTTTGATTTGCATTTCCCTAAGGACCTACAATGTCCAGCATCTTTTCCTGGGCTTATTGGCTGTGTTTCTTTTTTTGGAGAACTGTCTCTTCTGATTCTTTTTTTTTGTTTTTCAATTGGGTCATTGTTTGGGTGTATGTTTGTTGACTAATAAGAGTTCTTTATATATTCTGGACATTAGATCCTTATCAGATACGTGATTCACAAGTATATTCTTTCATTCTGTGAGTTGTCTGATGCACAAGTTTTTAATTTTGATGAAGCCCAACTTATTTATTTTTCTCTTTTGTTGCTTGTGCCTTCAGTGGCCTGGCAACAACCTATTACCAAGTTGAAGGTCATGAACATTTACTTCGTAATTTCTTTTAAGAGACACTGCAGAGGGTGGGACCACGGTCAGTTGTAGAGCGCTTGCCTAGCACCGCGCGCGTGCGCGCGCGCGCGCGCACACACACACACACACACACACACACACACATCCATGACATTGTTTTAAGCACTTACATTTAGGTGATTTGAGATAATTTTTGTACGTAGCATAAGGTAAGGGTCCAACTTAATTCTTTGGTGTGTCAGTCACTTTTTTTATCTCTGCATAGCATTCATTCCCAGAGTTTATTTAAACAGTTTTCTATTCTACTGTACTATTTGGGTTCCTTCCAACCTTTTACTACTAAAAACAATGAGATAATAAATATTCTTGCGTGTAACATTTCCCACATATCCCAGTGCACGTGGGCTCTCTGCAGTGGAATTTTAGGGTCAGTGTGATTGCCTACTTGCTCCCGTACTGGGTGAGGATGTGTTTCTCTGCACTTTTTTGACTCTTGTAGATATTTGTCAACCAGCTGGTAGTTTTTTAAAAAATATTTTTATTAGTTAGAGATGGACACAATGCCTTTATTTAATCTATTTTTTATGTGGTGCTGAGAATCGAACCCAGTGCCTCACTCATGCTAGGCAAGTGCTCTACCACGGAGCCATACCCCCAGCCCAGCTGGGTAGTTTTAATTTGGAATTTTCTTATTATGAGCAACGTATTATACCTTTTCATAGATTTTAAGACACTTTTTATCATTTTATTGCTTATCATTTTCATAGCCTTAACCTATATTTTCTGTTGGTTTATTGTTTTATTTTTGTGTGTATGTGTGTCGGGTGGGGGTGCTGGGGTTCCAACCCAGGGCCTTACACTTGCTAGGCAAGTGCTCTGCCACTGAGCTGCATCCCTGGCCCTGGTCTCGATTTTGTAGGAGATATTTTTGAAGCTTATGAGGCCTATGTCTATGTTTGTCATTTACCCATCAGTTTATTAGTATTATTAATAATGTTTTATTCTCCATAAGAAAAAAACTCCTGTACAGTGTTTCAACCTTTCAAGACCTTTGAGTTAAGTAGCTACTCAGCCTATCCATTCAGACATAATATTTTTTCTTCTTTTTTCTTGCATTTTCATGGTTTCAATGCATTGTTTAACCTTTGATTCAGCTGGAATTATTTGGTGCTATGGTGTGAGGTAGGGATGCACACTCCCCACCACTCCCATCTCCCAGATAATTGAGGTTGTTGATTTTGAAGTCAGATATCCTGATTCTCACAGCAAACAAAACAGTAATAGTTCAGTTCTGACTGAGGAAAGCCCAAACCCACGTGGATTTTGGTCCTGGCTGTGAAGGGATCTCTGTGCACTGGGCCTGGAGAGTGGCCTTTTGTAACCTAGGGGGATTCTTGCCTTACCTGTTGTTCAATCTTTTTCATTAGATGAAGTCAAGTAAAAACAAAAATCAAGTATAGCTCCAAGAGAGATGCAGTCTCATCAAGGACACCTTGGTGTCCTAGAATTAGTTTAGCATTTTGCAGAGATAAACTGGAGTTCACAGGGCAAAATGAATACATACATCCAAATTAATGATTTGTGGTAGGCCAGAACCCCAGCCTCTGGTTCCCCAAGTAGGGCTCCACCCATGTAACCACAGCTCAGGGTGTTCTCACCCATCAGCTGTATCAAGGGGACAGGGGCCCTGTGTCCCCTCCCCCACTGTAATGATGGTTAATAAGGCCACCCCCTTATTCCTTACTTGGGCAAGGGCCTTAGTTTCAGGAGGGTCCCTGTATAAGTTGGCAGCTCTGTCTGGGAGGCCTCTGGGCAGCACCAGAGGGTGCTGTTAGGAGTGGGCACTGGGGGACTCCAAAGCGAGAGGGTGGTGGTTGGATGTGTCAACCTTTACTTTCTGTTATTCGGTGAGCTTCTGTGAGGCAGGGGCCTCTTTCTCTTCCAGCCTCAGGGAAGGAATGCCACAATTCAGTGAACAAAAGAGTCAAATTCTTGTCTTTTAAGTTTAAAAGGAGAAATAGATGAAGAGATAGGTCCAAGGGCTCTGGGCTGTCAGGACTGGGGAGGGACCCCAGGGAAGGAAGAGAGATCAGGCCCAGCTGGGTCCTAAGAGTACTCAGTGGGCTGCTGATGCCCTGGGGGAAGGGCTGGCTAAACCAGAATTTCAAGCAGGTTAGGGGATCAGTCCCCGGGCGTCTGTGTCTCCCCTTCCTGGTGAACCTGGCTCTCGAGTGGAGCTAGCTGCTTGGTGATGTTTGCGAGGCTGGCCTGATGTTGCTGTGCAGAATGTCTCCAAATCCAGGTGTGGATTCAATTTTTTATGGAGCTTGAGACTTGCACAATTTGGGACCCTCTTTAGAAAACAGAATTCAAAGCAAGGCATAGGCTATGTTTCTTTAAGGCTGATGAAATGCTCTGGAATGCGTGGTGATCATGGGGCACCTTTGAAAATATACTAAAAAACTTCACTGAACTGCACACTTTAAAGGGATGGATTTCATGGCATGTGAATTAGAACTCAATAAAAAAAAATGTACATTGTTAGGAGGGAAAAAAAAAGGTATGAAATTCTAGAAAGGGCCCAAGCAAAGATTAGTTTGTCTCATAGTGCTGGGTCTGCACTCCAGAGTGGCTAAGAGGTGGTATGACCAGGCGGCCAGAGGGAAGGACACTGCTAGTAGCTTGTCTTGGTGACAGCACCCCCGGGAGCAGATCCTCCGGTGTTCCTGGCTTTCTTCCCCCACCAAAGCCTGGGTGGGTCTCTAGAACTTCCATGCCATCTGGGGAAAGAGTGGCGGCGGGGAGAGAGCAGGAATTGATGGGGACGAAGTGGGACCTTTGTAGGACCAGGAAATTGCACAAGTCACATTTCCTGTACTCCTGCCTTTAACCTGGAATGTGTGTGTGTGTGTGTGTGTGTGTGTGTGTGTGCAAGTTCTAGCTTAGAGAGGGCTCCATGACCAGCCCTCCCTCTGCCCTATAGGTGCTGGGGAAGCAGGGCAGGGGGCAGAGGGACACGGCTTCCACCTGGTGCATTTTTGGATGGAGGAAGTGCCTACAGTCTGGGCAAACAGACGAGGCTCTTTGGAGGCCAGGGATATGCCACTGTCATATTTATAATCGAATTCTTGTTTATCTTGAATCAGACCTGGCTCTCTGCATAACTTCTGTTCCTCACATTTGGAAGATTTGGGCCCAAAACACATTTCAGGGAAAAAGGAGAAAGCTCTTGTTTGAAAATGAACCAGCGAAATAAATCATTGTGTTTCTGACGTGATGCCCATTGCGTGCTTTTCAATGCTTAGCTTTGGCAGCAGCGTTTAAAAAACGCACACACACAAAACCTATCACATAATTCTTTCTGAAAGGCTCATTCAACAGGCCTGCCCGCCTCGGTCACCAGCCCCCCTTTTTCTTTTTCTTCTCCCTCTTTTTTTTTTTTTTTAAGCCAGCCTTTCTGGTGAGAGGGCAAGTGTACATACAGCCTTCCATTGTGTTTGTAAAACAGAGCCATATCAGTGGAGAAGTAATGATAACATTTGTAGTTATGCAAGCAGAGATAACAGTAATCAGATCTCTGCTCTGGGAAAAAAAAAAAAAAAAAAGAATGGCCAAAAACCTCACAAGGGGTTGGGTGTCATGTTGAAAGGCAGCAAAGTATGTATATGTTTTCGTTTTAAAGAAGCCAGTACTTTTCTCCCCTGCAGAACTTTCTCCTGGTTAAAGACCTTTGG
Source organism: Geosciurus inauris (assembly GCA_004024805.1). Taxonomy (NCBI): domain Eukaryota; kingdom Metazoa; phylum Chordata; class Mammalia; order Rodentia; family Sciuridae; genus Geosciurus; species Geosciurus inauris. The sequence goes on from PVHX01001903.1 coordinate 110,571, forward strand.
AGGCATCCAGGAAAGAGGACCCTACCCCGAGACAGAGATCCTAGGTTCCCCTCCTTGCCCAAGTTCTCCTGGCTGGTTTTTCTTGCATGGAATGATTTAGGGTTTCCTTTGCTTTCCAGCAGGTAATTTGACCTCTCTAGATTGGGAGGAGTGCAGGCCAGGCATTCACTCCAGCAAAGGCAGGTTGACTGATAGCATCAGTTTGCAATGCTATTTGAATTTTTAAAAAGCAAGGTGTTGTTCTGGAGTTGCCCGGATGCTTTCCAAATCAATTTTCCCTGTGGGAGTTTCTATTGCATTTTTTACCCAAACAACATGCAAACATATTGATACCTGGGAGTTTCCACTGTGTGAAAAACTGGAAGTTGCAGTTTCCAAGGCAGTCCAAGCCAAAAACAGCACCCAGGCTGCATGGGTTTCCTAAGGATGGAGACCGAGGCCCTCAGGAGATGAGCTCAATTAGAGATCAGCAAGCTAGCTCTTATTAGGGGTTGGGTGTGGGAGTCCCTTTGCTAGTTGGTTTCTCTGATTTCGTTTCGGATTTTATTTCAGTTATTTGGGGGACAGGGGAGGTAGGAATTAGCCTGGGTTCTCTGGATGCAGCGAGTAATATCAGTGTGGAGTGAACGCCCCAGCCCAGCACGGGGGTTGTCTTCACATCCTGCCTGGGTGGAAACTCAGATCCATAATAATTATACTTTTCAATTAAGCCAAGGCCAAAATAATTTCCTGTGCTCTGAAGAATTTCTAATCATATACAAGATGAAATGCATTTTCATTTTACCTTTCTGCTGGACACCTGAACAGATGCTCTCGTGTTCCCTTTCTGCTCTTACCAACCCCCCAAAGAAAAGGGGAAATGCAAAGGTTAAAGCAGCAACAAAGCCCAGGAATCGCTCAGGGCAGTCGGGGTGGGAGGGATTTTATAAGAAAATATAATTTTGCTTTATTTTTTTCAAAAGATATTTTCTTCCCTGTCTCCAGATGTAAGTTTTTGAACTGAAACTTCTACGTTGAACGCTGTGCAGATGTTGACATTTTAAAAATCAGATGTTGTTGGCCAAGGGTTGCTAAGCAACTGGCACAACCCAATCAGCCCCAGATTGGTGAGTGAATTTGAAGGTAGACATGTTTAGGAAGCAGTGAAGTGAAATTTGGGGTTGGGTTCAACGGGGTGTGATGCAGTGGGCAGGGAAAGTCGCCTGCCCCACGTGCTCCTCCAACTGGAAGTCCAGTTTTCCTGGCTTTGCTGGTCCCAGCATGCATGTTAATTTCACTGTCAGTTCTCATTATCTGTCTACATGGATTCCCCTTTTTGGTTTTCAGAAATAATTAAGTAAAAAGCCCTTTCACTCACTGCATTTTGGCATTGATAAAGACATCTGAGGCATTTCAGACAATGCTGGAGCCAGTATCAGAACAAGTCTTTGAAGATCTTTTTTAAAGACAGTTCTGACAAACAGTGGCAAACAGACCAATTAACCCCAGAATCAGAGTCCTGGCTGCTTTAAGCTCCCTTCTAAAGAAATTAGCCTTCATGTTAATAAAGTGGGTGTTAGACCATTTCAGAATATCAACTTCAGCAGACTGAGTCAATTGGATGGAATTATGGTGCTGTCTTGCCAAAAGAGGAGCCAGAGCTAGTGTGAATTTCTGTTACAGTTGCTGTCTGAAGATTAGAAAAAATTTCCAAACCGTAGTTGCAGCAAGAATTCCAAGTGGGATAGCACAGATTTATTATTTAAAAAAAAAAAAAAAAAAAACACTTAGGGAAGGAGAAAAAGGAAGTGCCCAGAAATGTGACCTGTAGTGTTGGGGTTTGTGGTCAGAAGGAGGACTGTGTTCAGGGCCCAGCTCCCCGTGATAAGCCTCACTAATACGTGTCTGCTTGCCAAAGAAGGCTTGTAGTGCAGCCCGTGATTCCTTATTGACTTTTTAGATCACAAGGGAGGAAGCAGGAGCTCAGGCTGTGTAAGTAGTGCTAAGGACTCGCCCACTGAGGTCCCGGGTGTCTCTTCGTGTTGTTTTGATACTGTCTCAAACAGAAAAGGAAATTATTTGCTAGGGGAATTATTTTCATCTGCTAGAACCACACAATTGAATTTGGTCTTGTTTTGGTGAAGTGTCCTTTTCCAAGGCTTTTTCTCATCTCTGCATTCTCTTTCTTGGAAGAGGGAAGTAGACCTTTTGATCGATGCAACCTCTGAGAAGAGAGCTCCTATTTGCCCTGCCAGTGCAGTGGTTTGACACTAAAGGGTAGGACAAGAGGGAAAAAAGCAATCGCAACTCCTGGGTGGCTGGGGTGGCAGAAGGGAGCGCTGTTCTGATGCCCAGAAACTCCGAGCACTGGCCTAAATTTGAGACAAGGTGGAGTTTTGTGTGTCCGCATGAACTCTTCAGTGTGGACTCTGAGTGGACATGTCTGAAATGTCCCCAGAGCGTCAGCTTTAAGGGACCACATTGAGACTTGCTGCCACCTCCCGCCTTCTTCAGCCAGCCCTGGTCCAAAAGGAAAATGAGGCTGGGAGGTGGAGTCACTTGCTCAGAGTCACATGACCCAAGAGTGCAAAGACCTAGTTCTCCTGCCTTGACTAGTTTCTACCCCTCCTTCTCACAGTGAGCTACTCAGGTCTCACCTGTGTGGGGCATTGAAGCTGGCAATGGTTGGGTTAGGCTCTGGCTTTTGTGACAGGTGCTCTCAATGTTCTCAGACTGACCGTGGGTTAGAGGATGGGCTCCTTCCTGGCCGAGGGCTTTTGGTGTAGGCTCTTGCCACTGTGGTTGAGGCCAGGGCAGACCTGAGGCCATCTCCCTCCACACAGGTCTTGCTCCACTTGCTCGTGCTTGGCTGTGGTGCTCTAGGTTCTGCCCCAGGTACTGCTCCAGGTACTGCCCCAGGTACTGCTCCAGGTACTGCTCCTCTTCCCAGTCATTTGCTTCTCTGATCTCTAACTAGTACAAAGCCTAGCTCGGTGTGACAGGAAAACACCGCAGTGCTAAGCGTCCACCCTCCCTATTGCTATAAAACTCTTACGTAGCTTCTCTTTGCTAATCTAGGAAAAATAAAGTTGCTGGTTTTGAGTGACTTGGGAGGGCCAGCCCATTGCAGTCTCACATGGGTCCCTTTGCCCTTTGCCTCCCTGTTGGAGATGCCCCAGTCTTCTAGGTAGTGGCTCATCAACCCAGTGTCTAAAGGGCAAATTCCTTTATTTAGCTAAATTCTCAACTTCATGTCTATTTTGAACCCCAGAAGAGCAAAACTCAAATCTCATCAATTGAGGGAAGCTTTTCTCTTTTCCAGAGGCTTTGGAGATGCCAAGGTTATGGGGCCAGGCCCTTAACAGCCGCCCACTCATGCTGACATCTGCAGAGCTGGGCACTGCCCCTTCTGGGCCATGAAGGTTGCTGCTGAGTTGTCCTAGTTCCCTTTTGTAACACCCCTTCCCAGGTGTGATGGTCCCCCAGGTGTGGTGGCTCTGTATGCCATGCCAGGGTGCCCTGACGCATCTGCTGCTCACACAGGGGCAGGGGCACAGGCTCTGTATGCCCAGATCACAGGAGCATTGTTTTGGCTGGAGTTTGGCCACAGACTTGGGACTCCGCCCAGGATATGGTACATCGGGTGTTTGACTCTAGGTTCCAACACTCATTCTTGATTTTGTCATCTTTCCTCCACACTTAGTTCTTATGTGTGTGTGTGAGGAGTTGGGACCCCTTGTTAGGAACCCAGAGTTGTCTATGTTAACTCCTCCTCTGGCCCCCTTTCTCCTAACCCGGGCATCTTTATCTTGTATGAAGGGCAAGACTCATCTTGTTTCCATTCAGAATTCCTTATTTATGCCCCATTTGGTCCTCTTTGGAGATTCCTTTTCCCTCTGCTCTCTGACTTAAAAAATTGTGTGTGTGTATAGATGTATAATTGTGTAGGTATATATATACATGCACGCACATACATGCATGCACGTGTAACTGTATAGAGACGTCATTTTCACATCATAGAATTTACCTTGTAAGCATTTAGTTACACAAGTGTTTGTAAATCTATGTGGTTGTGCAGCCATCTAGATTCAGAACATTTCTGTCACTCCAGAAAGTTTTCCTGTGTCACTTGCAGTCAGTCCTGCTCACCTGCCCAGCCCCTGGCAGCCACTGATCTCCTTACTGTTTCTACAGTGTTGACTTTTCTAGAAATTTCATTTGGTGGAATCATATGCAATATGTAGCGTTAGGTGTCTTGCTTTTCTCTTTTGATACACACACACACGCATATTTTAAAAACTACCCAGATGACTATGGTTCCAGTGGTTGGGGGACAGGGACTGGTAAACACAGTTCCCCTTAAGAGTCTGGTTGTGAAGGGGGGGCTACCAATACAGTGATGCTGGTGGTGGCAAGAGGTTGCATGAAGAGCTCATTAAGATGTAAGAGACCTCAGAAGCTTAAATGCTGGTAGAAAAGAGTCATTAGAGAAAGAGGCCAAGGATGCAGGGCGGGTGTCAGAGGAGCGGACAGCGTGGGGCTTCCAAGATGGGGAGGGGGCTGGAATCTAGAACTTGGGGGGAGGTTCATCTTGGATGGGAATAGGGGACACCCCCATTTTAACAGGAACTGGAAGGATAGGCAGCTTTGGAGATTTGGGGGACGCTGAGGACTCTCCCCTCTAACTAAGGCCTTTTGTTTCTCTGTCTCCTGCCGAGAGCCAGGAGGCTGTAAAGTCAGTGGATCTTTGGCAGAATGTGAATTGGAAGGAATTATCGCAGAGGTTGGAAGGTTGACCCCATCAGGAGAGTTGCCAGGCAGAGTTAAAGGCGCAGGTGGCGGCGGTGAAGGAGACCGCAGGATGGCCCTGATCCGCCTGGGACACTTACCCCTACACTACTTCGCAGTCTAAGTGTGCATGGTGAAGAGAGGACATCGGGTGGGTTGGCCTTCAAATCTCACCCCATGACCGGGATGGACAGATAATAGACAAGGACTTTAGAATATTGGTAGGAAAAAAATTTGAACAATTTGAAAAAAAAATTTGAAAAAACCGTTGAACCTAAGTTGAATGTGGAAGGAAGCAGAGAGAAGGAGGAAGGGGCGAGTGAGCAGAAAACAGGGAGGAGGATGGGAGTCATGGAGAGGGCGGGTCCGGAAGGGAGAGAGGCCGTGGCTGGCCAGGGCCATGTCTGCATCTGCTGCTACAGAGGTGAAGGCCTAGGGCCGCTGGTTGGGAGTGGAGAGCGAGGCAGGGGGAGACGGTGGTCAAGGGTTTGAGAAGACAGGTGTGCCAGGGTTGCCCGAGTGCACAAAGCTCCTCCCCAGGTGATGGGGGGCTGTGGGGAGAGGGAAGGTGGCGGAGTGACCACACGGCTGTTTGTCAAGGGAGCGGGCAGGGATGAAGCGTTGATGGAGTCATTTACCGAAGTGTGGAGGAATGGCAGCCGGCACATCTTGGGTGTCAAGGAGGTTCCTGAGAAAGCTGCGGGTGGCGGGAGGAAGGGCCAGGCTCCCAGGAGGCTTGGGAGGGTGAGATTTCAGATCAGGCCACCAGAGCAAAAAGGGGACAGGTAAGCGCTCACACCTTCTCCTTTACACCTGTTCAGGTAAATCATGGTTGGGGAGCAACAAGTCAACCCCAAGTATAAATTACGCTCACAAGTTTCTCTAAGAGTAACTGCTCAGCCAGGTTCCAAATAGCTGGGGTGGATTGCCAGCTTCCCCAGCTGCTGTCCAGAAAGGAATTGAAATCTTGGGGGTGCTTTAAGTTCAGACCTGCACTGAGCTCTGTCCTCTGTGTTGTGCTGTGTGCCTCCTGTGTGCACTGCTGCCCAGAGTGGCCTCGGCAGGACTGCCTCGAGCCAGCCAACAGGGCTTCGTGATGCCCTGGCCGTTAGTTACTGGTTGTGGCAGCCCATTTCTGATGAGCGCTACAAAATCAATATTGGAATTTTTTTGCTCATGAAAGACCAAAAGGTCTTTGTTTTGTAGAACAAAAATGCTTCATTTCATGGACTTAAGTGATTCTTAATTCTGAAGATTGAGTGCCATTTAACTCATCATCTGTCCCTCTGAGGTCAAAGAGCCTTCGTCTTTTAAGTATATTTCATAACCGTCCAGTATTTGAGAACTCCACGTTGTCTGCAACTTCCGGCAGAGGGAAGAGCTATTAGATTGCATGGGCCAGTTCACTACTCTTCACCCAGGATCCCTGCCTGAAAGTGACTTTGCAACGGAGGCAAGAATGTCCTCCTTGGCTGGCTCCAGTGCCTGCTCACCGGTCTGTCCTGATGAGCAGAATGCTCTGCCTGGAGCTGTGCAGGCCTTTCCTTCTTTAATCTGACAACAACCTGTGAGCTGGATAAGGGTGTGAAATTCTACAAATACTGAGACAAGGACTCAAAGATTTTAAGAGGCTTAGGGTCAAGTTACCCAAGCTAGAAAGATACAGAACTGGGAGTCACATCCAGGTCCAGAGACTCCAAATCTTACTGCTACCCTGCACTTCCTCCTGTAGCTGATATCTAAATCCAAGGTATTGGTCGTTCTGACATCATATTCTGGAAGATGTCAGGAAGAGTTCATGGATGACCTTATGCTCACTTCTGCTGACAGGGTAGGAGGTGGAGATCCAGTTTCCTCCTATGGATGGGAAGACTTTGTCAGCATCTGATGGTTCTCTCGTATTTGCTAAGCACCAACACTGACATATGTCAGCTTATTTCGCCTTTACAGCAATCCTACAGTGTGTGGACTATTTCCTTGCAGTCAAGGAAGCCAAGATACATAGATACTAAGCTACTTGGTACTAAGCAGCAGAGCTGGTATTGTGAACCCAGGCTGTTTGCTCCGAGTTCCTGCACTCTATCACTTTGGAGCATTGAATGATGTTCCGGAAACTACGTTGGGCATCTAGGTACATCTCCCTTCTTCCTGTAATAGCTGCTCACTGTGTGGGACCTGGGAAGGTTATTCTCTTCTTCCATCTTCTCCCCCAGTGGAGTAAGTAAAAGAGCTAGGTAGATTGCCAATTTAAATTCCTGCCTCATGGTGAGAACTCCATAAATGTAGGTTACTCTAGTGTGAGCATTCTCTCCAAAGTATCACTTAAGTTTTATTCAGAGAGAACAGAATCACTCCCATTCATGTAAGCAAATAGAGTTTGATTTATTTATAACCACCTCTAGAAGTGTTGAATGATGTAAAATATTGTCAAGAAGGCTGAAGAAACAGATCCTAGGTTGATCATTTGAGAGAAAACCCCAAATCTAGAAGGCAGAATCAGCGCAAAGGAAGATGTGAGCTTTTCTATTAAAAGGAAACCTACTGACTCCTGCAATCCAGAAGCCGCCTTCGGCAGGAGGCCACCACTGTGCCCGTCAGCCCTGGAACAACGCCGTATCTGCTATGATCCATACTGGCAAAATGGATGCCCCTTGCTTGCTGACAATCATGAAGCCAGAGACATGAGCACTGCCTGCTGTAGAGAAGCTGATTGGGTCCAAGGCCAGGCAGACCAGTAGAGGAGGCAAGAGAAGTGCTCCCACCTGCTACTCAGACACGCTTGCATCTGATTGGCTCACACGAAATCCTATCTAGAATCTTAGTTGCAGAGGGGTCTGGGAAGTGTAGTTTTTAGCTTGCTAGCTCTGCCACTCAAGTAGGCATGTAAGAAGGCAGGTAGAATGAATGGGTGTTGGGTGCCCACGGATAGTGGGTGCCAGTCTGTCATGCTAGGATTGCCTCCCAGGCAGGGCCATCCACAGGATGCTGAACAGTGCTTCTGGATAGAACAGCAGATGTTCCCTGTGAGGTTGCTAAGTGCTCAGATGAGGGGCAGGGTGTGGACATGGCAGGGAGCAAAACTCCATGATCCTGCCCTGCCTCCTCGGAGCTGTGAGTTTGGCTGCTGGGCAGCACACACCTTCTGGTACCTTCTTCCCTGCATTTCCTGTGCTAGGTGAACAGGCAGTTCCACGTGGTGCAAGTTGCTCTGGAGCAAGAGTCTGGTTGCTTTTGCTACTGACAAGATGTGATATTGACCTGGCTTCCTGTTCGGTCAGTGGTGGTTGGGGGCTGGATGAGACCCCTTGTCATTCTTAGTAACCTCTAAACTTATAAGAAACACATTTACATGTGGTCACTTCATTCCAGAGCAATGCTGGAAAAATAACATGTCTCTTTTCAATATCAACATTGTCAAAACCACAGTATCTGGGTCTGCGTGGTTTCTGGTAAAACAGAGGCTGTTAAACCTCTGGAGGTGCAAACGTGGACATACATAGATAATAAATCTTGATCGGTATATAAAACTGCTGTATTTGGATTCCAACCTGTTAACCCTCACAAGATAAAGTTCAGTGTGGAAAAATGTTCCGAGATGGAAGGTTTGTGGATTTCATTGCTGGGAAAACTGAAAGTGGAATTAGCAATTAGAATGTTAATGGGGAAGCTGAATTGCACTGTTGGAACCCAGGCCAAAATTGGGCCCTTGGTCTTTGGCTCTGTGGAGGTCAGATGTGAATTCCTGGCTTCTATCATCCTGACATTTCAAGGGACTAGAGCCGCTTCCCTGAATATGCCTGAGAGGCCAGTGTGAAAGGCCAACATTTAAACTCTGTTAAGAACTGCTAGCAGCTCAGTGACCTTCCTAGCCGAGGTGACCTGTTTCTAAAAGCACAAATATACAAAAGTCTAATCAGTGGGTTCATATGAGACCATTTACCTGGCCAAATCCCAAGTGTCAGGGAACTAGCTGCCTTCTCCATTGTTCATAAATAGGTACCTCTTCACACTGCAGGAGTCTAGCCTTTTTGGGGCACAATGCTCTCTATACCAGGGCAAAGCTTTCTAGGAATGCACATCTTTGCAGTTGCTAATGGTATTCACTATAATATTAGATGGGTTAAGACCCAAGGGATGGGTAGACCTCTAAGTTCATCCAGCCCAATCCCCCACTGGAGAGAAGAATCTGGGATGAAGTCAGAGTAAGAAACCTAGTGTGAGTGGTGGATCCTGAGTCCTGGGACTGTTCTCCTGTTTGCCCTCCTCTCCTGCCCTCAGCCAATGGTGCATGCTCGTTCCTCCTAGATGTCGAGGTTCCCTGGGCCAGCCAACTCCTCCCTGTTCCCATCTCATATTTTTTTCTTGCTTCCTTAAGCAGCCTGTGCTGTGTCCTCAGTCCTGCAGCTGGCAGAACTCAGCTTTTCCCAGTGGTCCAGCCTCTTTGTCATTTCACTCAATTAGCCTTGATGTTGTCCAGTTTAGCTTAGCTTCGGAGTCAGCTCAGTCCTCCTGGATCTGTTGTTTAACCGAATCCCCTTCCACCCTCCCTCTGCCCTCCTCCCTGCCCGCTCATGGGAGTGGATGGTCTCTGCTGGGCTGGGAGGTCCTGGACCAGTGTGAGCACTTTCTTACCCAGGGTGGCCAGGGCACCCAGGGGAGCTAGTGGAGAGTAGAACAAAGCAAGTCCCTGTTGTCCCCAAGCCAAAGGAGCCACCAGCAGCTGTTTAAGGCAGGAGACCAGAAAGTGAGAACGAGAAGAGGATCACCTGGAGAGCAGGAGAGGGCTTTCCTGGAACAGGGTTGCACTATTCTTAGAGTGAGTGGTGGAAGGTAAGCCTGGTTTGTAGGCCAGAATCTACCATGATCTCAGCACTTTGCACCTATGAGTATGTAGGAACTTGTGAGTGAGAGGAGGCTTTAGGCATCATCCTTAGTGATGGTTTCCAATCTGCTCAGAAACATGGAGCCAGTCCACAAAATATAGAGGCTATGTATTAACTATAAAAATATGTCGGACAGAGAACCCAACTGATAAGGATGACGCGTAATTAGAATCCTCTGTCTGCTCCTATAACTTGGTGTGTGGGTCTTGGTTTGCCCTCCTATAATGTGAAGATGGCTGCTCAGGTTGCCATGACAACACATTCTGGGCAACTTAAACAACAGACACTTATGCTCTCATGGTGCTGGAAAGTCTGACGTCAAGGCGCTGGCTGGGCTGGTTGCTGGAGAGGGCTGTACTCCGGGTTCATGCATGGCTGCTGTGTCCTTGTGGCCTTTCCTCTGAGCATGTGTGGAGAGGGAGAAAGCCCTCTGTCATGGAGACACTCCCTCTGGATCAGGGCCCTGCCCTCATTCAACCTTAACTCCCCCTAACGGCCTTCTGGGGCCTTCATGGTTATGTTTCCCCAAATTTTGTATCTTGAAACCAAATCCCCATTGGAATTAAGAGGTAGGCCGGCCTCTAGTAGGCAACCAATTAGGTCATGAGGACAGAGCCTTCATGGATGGGACTAGTGCCCTCATAAAAGACACTGAGGGAACTGTTGGCTCCTGCCACATGAGAACCTGCAGCAGGAAGGTGCTGTCCCTGCAGCAAGAGTGAGCCCTCCTTAGTCACTTGACCTTGGACTTCCAGCATCCAGAACTGTGGGCAATGCATTTCTGCCTGAGGTGTTTGGTCACAGGAGCCCGGATGGACTAACCCAGGCCTGATCTCCAGATACATCACAATGCTGATTAGGGCTTCTGCTTATGAATGTTGAGAGATGCACAACAGGGTCCATAACAGAAAGGTTGGGACTAAATCATTCTTTAAGAATATTTAAAAAGTAACAGATACACATGCACAGAACATGTGAATTTCGACAAATTGTGGGTGTCAATGCCACCCAAGTCAAGAAATGGAAATGGAGTAATGCCAGCACCCAGCTCCGCTTTGATCCCCTCCCAGTCATTCCTCTCCCCTCCCCAGGGGGCAACTGCTGTGGTGCACACAGTTTTAGAAATCCCTCTGAGCTCTAACACGGAATGTCAATAGATACAACCATGATGGGCAGATCTCCACATCCCTGGGCCAACACTGTCAAACACTGGAACTCTGCGCTTGCCTAAGTCTTCGTAACCATCTCAGCAGCAACTGGTATTTAGGGCCGGCCAGGATTGTTCTTTTGGCCATTATAGCTCTAATTTTTTTAACAACTGAGGATGATCAACCAAGTTTCCATATCTGATCTCTCCCTGTATACTTGGCACTGTGGTTCTGAGGTTACAGCGTGGGTCAGAAAATTCCTGCTTTTATCCCAAAGCTTAGTGCAGAGCTACGGAGCTTTTTTTTTTTTTTTCCGGTGGTGCAAAATTCAGCTGGGTGGGTACATCATGGTGCTAAGCTGCTCCTTGGGGCTGCCAAATTGGGACTTGGCTTGTGTACTTATGCCCGTAAAAGGTTCCTTCAAGCATAGAAAAGGCCAAGCATCCTGATTTAAAACACACACACACACACACACACACACATTCGGAAAGCGTGCGGCCAGACCCTGTACCACATAATATGCACACGATGCACCCATTTTAAATGATATTTGCAAAAGGAAATGGATTTGAAAATTCTCTGAATGGAAAAAATGGGCCTGGATACTGTTCAGAGACACATGAATACACGAGGTTTTACTGAAAAGCTGGTTTCCATCAGGGCTCAGGATCATCTCGCTGTGGCTTTCACTGTATTAGCGGTTTCTAACCTCTTTCAGTTGGTGACGCAGTTGGAGCAACTTCTGATGATTCACTGAGGAGCAAGTGACCTTCTTTGTCTCTTTCCATCCACCCATCAGCTCAGTCCCTGCTGGTCATGCCCACCCACAGCTCCCTGCCTGAGTGCCTGAGCACGTCCCCAGGCCTGCTCACACACGCATATGTGTGTACACACATGCCCCTGCCACCTTTACCGCCTCTCTATTCTGGCAACTTCCACTTCTAACTACTGGTTGGAAATGAAGTCACAGATGGCTTCCTGCTGGTTGGAAACAGGTAGGGTTTCTTTTTGACCTCAAAGTATACAGGGACGATGGCTCTGATAAGCTGAGACACACTTCATTGCCTCCCTGCTACAATTTGAAGAATTCTCACCATGTGGTATCTTCCACTGGGAGAGGGTTACTCATGGGGCTGAAGTTTTTTTGTGCGTGGTTTAGGTACAGAGAGGTCCCTGGCTCTGAAATGTTTCTCCTTTTTGTTATCCCACTTGCCTGTCTAGTGACCAGAGTCCACCTGCCAAGCTCCTTTCCAGGGCTGTAAATAGTCTCTGGTCACCAGGAGTGTCTACCTAAGGAGCATGTGTTTATGCACTCCTGGGCCACTACCTAAGGAAGGATCAGATGACACTAGGAGGACCCTGTGGAAGTGGTGACAGTGGGCAGAAAGGGCAGCAGGAGGGAATCTGGGAGAGGGTGGCGAGGCAGACATCACTTGTCTTCTTTACAGCTCTGTGAAAGGCTGAACATCAGGATTGCGACAGTCAAAAGGAATATCCTGTTTCTAGAAAAATGCAAGTTACAGATTAGAATGGTTTCCCAACAGGCTGAGGGGCTGCGTGTTCACTGGTAGAGGGCTCCAAGTCTCTGGTGTTACAAGGCATGGAGGACACCCGACTCAGCACCTGAGACCTGAGTGCCTACCTCTTGACTATGGGTGCTGCTACTTCTCAGTCTGGCCTTGAATTTGTGATCCTCTCATCTCAGCTTCTCAAGTCTCTGGGATTATAGGTGCACCGCCACCCCTAGAGCTTCTCCTTCCTACTGGAATTTCCCCACAGCATTCAATTCCTCAGTGTGAGGCTTTGGGTATGAGGTGTCCCCCAAAAGCTCTTGTTAGTGCAGGAATATTCTGAGGTGAGCAGTGACCTAGTCAGTCCATCCTAGCTTGAATAGACTAGTGGGTGGTGACCGTAGGCAGGTGGGGCCTGGCTGGAGGAGGTGGATCTCTGGGGAACCCTAGCCGGGTGCATCTTCCCGAAGCCCCTTCCCCTTGCTCTCTCTTTGCTTTTCAGCTTCCATGCACTGAGCAGCTTTCTTATGCTGTGACCTTTGGCCATGATGCCCCACCGCACTTCAGGCTTAGAGCGAAGGAGTCGGTCAAGCATGGACTGAATCTCTGAAGCCATGAGCCCCAAACACACTTCTCCTCCTCTAAGTTGTTCTTGTCAGGTATTTTAGTTACAGTGATGCAAAGTGAACTAACACACTCAGGAATAATTTTAAAACAGTAAAATTTTAAATAACCACTTCAGGAGACAGTGGCCTCAATCTGGCTGTCCTCCTGCAGCTCAGCAGTGCAGAAGGCCCATGGATCTGCAGTTGTAGAGTATGGACTATGAGTTCAGGTACACACTCAAGCTTGCCCCGTGTTCTCGATTTGCACAAAGCAGAGTCACAGAGGCTGGGAATTCATTGAGCAATGTAACCTCCTGAGGGGTTCTCAACCCCTTAGAAAAGTTTGGAGGTTTTTAAGAGACGTAAAGCAAAGTTGTGCTTGAGTGTAAGTCCACGCACGACTGCAAACGCAAACACCCAGTGAAACCTGATCAAACCTGGCGCTCCTCTCAAAGCTTCCTCAGGGCGGAGGAGAGGGCTATAGACTGGAAAATGTAATTTCAAAGGGGCCTGGAGAGAGGCAGCAATAAAGACTAGTTTGTTTTATTGCACATTTTGAGGGGAAAGCCTTAGGAAGTGCCCTAATGGATGAAATGAGAGATGGTTCTAGAGGGCAGCTTGATAAAAGGAAGGCGGTCCAAGCCCTCAACAGGAGAGATGATGCTTCTTTAATTTGTTGGGACTCATGAAAGTTTTACTGTAGCTGCAGCAAAGCAAAGATTATGGGCTGTTTGAGTTTCTATTTATCAGTGTTGATGAAGCACGAGAGGTAAGAGCTACAGCTAGTTACCAAATAGTGGTGTGCTGGTAAGTGCTAACAACTGGCTTTGGGGATGGAGTGGGAGAATCTGGACTGATGGCGATTGCCGATTTCCATGGTGTAAACACTACCTTCAAGCTACTAAAGCGATGTTGCAGAACACGGTTGGAAAGGGATCTGCAGAGCGTGTTCCCTTGAACTGTTGCGAGCCAGCTCCAGCACAAGTCTGCTTTAGTGATCCAGCCAGTTGTTCTTTGGCTTTGATGTGGGCCAGGGGGTTGGGCAGTGGCTGAGCTGGTTGTCTTTCCTCAGATGGGAGCTGACAACCTGCTTCAGCATGGCAGGCCTAGCTGCTTTAGGTGGCGCATGGCCAGGGCTATGGGGAGGAGAACCAGGTACAGGCCATTGCCTCCTGAAGCTGTCATTTAAAATTCTACTCTTTACAAAGTATTCCTGAGACATCAAATGATTTGGAGAAATTCCAGTAAGCCCAGAGGATTCTGAAACACACATGATGCTAACGGCAAAAGAACATTGGGTCTTCAGAGGAAAGTGCCCATGACTTGAAGGGACTCCTTCTAATGATGTGTGAGCTGACCTTGGTAACAGGATCAGCAGGGGTCATGGGGTCATCTGTCATAGCTGGTGAGGATTACTTAAAAAGGAGCAGTGCAGCTCTCCTTGTACTCGATCCATATGTCTTGCATTTAAAAAAAGACTGGACCTGAGTTAAAATCTCAGCCCTGAAAGCACAGCCACACTTGCAGACCATGCTGAGTTCAGGATCAGTCATCTCACATTGGAGGCACCTTTTCTTTGAGTGCAGGGTTTCAGTTCTTTGGTCTTATGGGTGCAGGCAGCCCTTCTCCCCTCACCAGAAACCACAGGAAGGGGATGCCAAGTCAGAGTCCCTTACCCTCCATGGGGCAGTCCTACATTTTGGGTGTCTGATGCAGATTTTGCTTGAACGCAGGTTTTTGTATCTATCTAAAAAACAAAAGCTCAAGACTCCAAAGTACAAACACCTGCCTCCCAAACGAAACAAAACACTATAAAAAGGGAAATTTCCTGTTGAATAGCTTATTCCTTCTTGCTTATCTCCCCTTCTAACTTCTCCCCAGTTTGGCGAACACTTACTGTCTTTTATATTTAGAGACAGAACAGCTAAGAAATCCATTATGCAATTTAATCTATGCATATTTATCACTAAGTGCTAGAGAGAGAGAAAGACCCTGTTTCCCTCTCTTCAAGATACTTGTTATTTAATAAGAAACACAACGTCTTGAAGGAGTGAGGGTTTCACTGATGCGCAGTGTTTGGGGAACAACAGTCTGAGCTGTGTTCTTAGGAGACAGCCTGGGGAAGGTGGATCAGGAAGAGACCACGAGGAACGTGCAGGAGCTTTCAGAATACAGGTAGCAAAGGTCCCCACAGGTGGAGGTGGTGGGAAGGGAAGAGAAGAGATGAACTGGGGGTTTGCAGACTGGTGATGAGAAGCATGAGTATTAAAAGAAACTGTTTGGAGAGCAGGATGATGCACATAGTTGAGCTGTTAAGCTTGAGAGGAGCCAGGAAGGAAGGCTGCTGGCATCCCTCTTGCAGGCATCCTTTCCAGGGATGTGTGCTTAACAAATAGCCTTGAAGGAGAGTGCTTTCCTCTGAACCAGAAAGTAGGTTTGTTTATAGTCCAGTGAAACAAAGATGCTGTCTACCTACAGTTAGGCAGGTCTGCTTGGAGCTCCTGATACCTGCTGAGCTGTGAGCGAGAAAACTCTTGGTCTTTGACCCAAGAGTCTCGTGTCTTCTTGTAGCATAATTCTCTCAAGTGAGAAGGAGTAGGCATGCACTTTTGGCTTTTGGTATGAGTACTACTCAACATGTACTGAGCTCTTCCTGTTTGCCAGTGACTGTCCTGAGCATTTCCATCTCTTACCTCATATGACACGCCAGTAGCCACCCAGAGGAGATTGGCTGGCATTGGAAAGATTATTCCAAAGGGAACTCTCTGGAGGTAGCTACTGAAGGGATTTAGGTTTTTATCTACAGTTAAGACCTGAGGCTTTCTTAATAGCATAACAGATGAGAGAAATTATTTCACGTTGATGAATTATGTGTTCATTGTGTGTGGATTGGTTCACGGTATTTTACAGGCATCTCTTCATTGCATGATCAGGAAGAAGAATCTATAGGGTGAATGGTTCACACCCTTTGGATGCTCCAAACTCCATTTTGGACTAATCCAGGCCAGCCAGTGCTTTCTTGCTGCCTGCTTCCAAATCTTAGATATCGTAACATCAACTTGGACTAAGCCTTTCATGCAAGTACAGTGGAAGTACCTAAAAGAGGGATAGCTAAGAGTCTCTCAAATTTATAAAGTAGGTTGGGTGACTTTTTCTGCCAGCTTTCAAATAAATGTTTGTATCTGGGGCAGGGATCAGTCTGAGACTAGCTTGCCTTATAACCCAGAAGGACGTACAAGGAACTGCTAGTTCCCCCAAGAAACGACGAATTGGAAATAACCGAATTGATTTGTGTTGGGCTGCAGCTGATGTCTACGAGGTGGGTCTTATTAACATCTTCCCACCGCAGATAAGAAAACAGAGGCACAGAGAAGACGCCTGGCTCGCTATGGCCACACAGCCGGGAAATGTGAGCTCCAAGTTTCCAATGTCACCTTTACTTGTTCTGTGAAAGAAAACCACATTTGTTATTCTTTCCTTGTCATGAAAAATTAATATGTAGCAAGGAAAGAGTAGAGATGATAAATGTGGAGTTTGCTATTTAAAATAGGTGACTGTCAAAAGTCTGTATTTTTAGAATTCTTTGCCAGGGGCACATAAAGTTGTGCATAGGCCAGACCCAGGCCTTGGGCTTTTGCTTGTTTTTCCCAGCTCTAGGGGATCCAAATATAGTTTTTAACACTGGTGCCTTTCCCTCTGGCTCATTCTGATCTCACTTTAAGGGCTGTGCTTGACTTGGGTAACACTGGAATTCACTTGCCTGGTGTTTTTTCTTCTTGCAAGTCCTGGTTCCAAGAAGGTAGGTTAATGAAATCTTTGGTGGATGCCTCCCCAGAGCTTGCTCTTCTCCTCCAACAAAGGTGTAAGCTTGTCATGGAAATTCCATCGTTTTTGCTAGTGAGTGGTTTATGAGGGACCCTATAACCCAGTCCTGGCTAATGATGTGGGGTGGGTAATTTTGGGGAAAGATTTTCCTTCCTGATCAGAAAAAGTAGAGAGTATTATAAGGAGAAAGTTTTTTTTTGCTTGGTCTTCCTGCTCAGTTGAGACACTGTCATGTGGG
Organism: Geosciurus inauris; assembly: GCA_004024805.1. Classification (NCBI taxonomy): domain Eukaryota; kingdom Metazoa; phylum Chordata; class Mammalia; order Rodentia; family Sciuridae; genus Geosciurus; species Geosciurus inauris. Next base: position 127,548 of record PVHX01001903.1, read on the forward strand.
GACATGATGTCTGGTGCTAGAGCAGTCTTGTGACCTTCAGGATGACATGTAAGGATGACAAACCAGAAGGACAGAGAGAGCTGAGCATTGTTGAGCTGCTTAATCAACCCTGGTGGGCTAATCTCGAGCCCAATTTTTATGGGAGACTAATAATGTGAGCTACTTTCAGTTGGCTATTCTTTTACTTGTAGCTGAAAGTATTCCTAACTAAAGGATTGCTAATTAGTAAAGAACAAATCAAGGGAAGATTGATTAATTCTCTGAGTCAACTCTAATGTACATGGAAGGTGTGTCCTGAGACCTTGATTAATCCTTTAGCCACAAATCAATGATAGGCCCATAAGATGCAACAAAGTATTATTTAAAATACTGAAGGAACTTATCCCAATAATAGACAATTTGACTGCAAATGGCTAAAAAAATCAATGAAAGGCACACACTAACCCAGTCAGTGAAAGGTGGGAAATGCGTTTCAGGTATAGCTTGATCCAGGACCCAAATTATGTCATTAAGTCTTGGCTCCTCCATGCCCCTCAGTTCTGATCTTGGAGTTGATTTTGTGTTCCAGCTACAAGCAGCAGCAACCAGGCTTCTATCAGTTTCGGGCTACCACCTTCGTTGTCCTAGTCCAGCTGCAAAAGGGCTAGTTCCTCCAAAAGTCCCAGGAAGACTCATTATTTCCATGGATGTAACTGGGCTAGGAGTTCCCAGGGAATGGGATGCTTCAATTCAGGCCTTTCCCTGCTGCACAGGTAGAATCAACTCACCTGCCAGTCCCTAGGCTGGGAACAGGAAGAGCCTCTTTTCCAAGAGAAATCAGAGGCTATTCCCAGAGGGCAAATGAATGTGGAGTTGAAAAACCTGGCCATATTTCCCTGCCCCTTCGGGTTCTTTAAAGCATCTGTTTTCTCTTTAAAATGCCTCTTTTTTTAACACACACACACGCTCAACCACACACATTTTTAACGTGCATCACAAACATTCACCATCAGCTTCCTTTTCTGCGTTGTGCCATTTTTCTTGGAGCTTTTACGTTATGTTGCGTGGTGACCACAGCCATGTACAGATGGAACGCAGGCCCGTCCGCTGAGACTCGCCAGCCTCTGGTGTGCGTAATTTAAGTTCACGCCTCGGAAGTGTATGAGTGGGTACAGGGCGCACAGCTTGTGGTTTACTGTCCAGTGGTTGGGAGGACAAGTTTGTGACGTAACAGAGAACTGTAGCGGTGAACATTTTAGTGTGAGAAGGACAGACAGCTGGTCCTGTTTGTGACTCTGTCACACTTTAGCAGAAAATGAAGATGCCTCTTTCCTGGAAAACTGTCACAGGCCTAGGGTGTGTCTGGCAGAAGCCACTGAAGACCCTCCTGTGAGCTGCTGGAAGGAATGTCCCTTCCCTCCCGTGTCTTCCAGAACGTGGACTCACCCTAGGGGGAGAAATACCTCATGACATCAGGGTGACACAGAGAGGCCCGTCTTCCCCTGAAGAGCAGTTGCAGTGCTGTTTTGTTTATTTTGGATTCAAACACCCCATGCGGTTAGTGCAGCAAGCTCTGACTTTTGGGGTGCTGCTGGGGGCAAATGGCCCTCTGGTACTCACCTTCTGCAGACGTCATTAGTCACCCCGGCGGTGTCCATGGGAAAGTGAACACAGGCTGCGGGAGGCAGAAGTTTGGGCAACATCCTTCAGGTCCTTTCACACTACAAATGCTGAGTTTGCCTTTGTCTTAGTTTGTCTTAGTTTTCTATTGTGCTACAACACACGGCCACGCGCTGGGCTGCCCAGTGGTCTGCGGGCTGGGAGCTGGGCAGGGCGCACCAAGACCTCCGCTCAGGGTTTCATGAGGCTCTGTCTCAGGCCTCTCTCCTGAGCGCTGGGCTCTCCATGCTCCCATGGTTACTGGCAGAAACCAGCCCCTCAGTTGGCTTTCCTGCTGGCTGTCGGTGGGGGCCATTCTCAGATCTTAGAGCCACTGCAGAGCCTCCCATGGGGCCCCTTCGCTGCTCCGTCTGTATTGCAGCCACTAACTTCTTCAAGGCCCGCATAGGAATGTCTCCCTCCAGTCTGGGAGGAGGGAGTCTCAGAGGATTGTCATGGGAATGGTGACAGTCCCATCCCCTTGCTAGGTAATGTAACTTCAGAGAGTGACTATTTCATTAGAGTTGCTCTTCCCAGGGGCACTCAAGGGGAGGGGCTGCGCAGGGCATGTATGCCAGGTCCAGGAACATGGGGCCATCTGGGAATTCCGTCTGCCATAGCATTTGATTTCTCCCTGTGATGGTGACTTCACGTGTTGGCTCTCAGCCTTGCCTCACACGCTTCGCAGTCACAGACATGCAGACCTGCGTTTGCTGTGTGCCATGGAGATGGGATGTGTCTGTCGTGTATCTGGAGGAGTTGGGGGAGTTGGAGGAAGAGTTGGGGTAACCACTGGGATTATAGAGAAAAGGGTGGATTTGGGCTGAGCAGTGGCCCCTCCAGTATTCAGTGTGGGAGGGCCCATAGATAGTGGGCTCCACGGGCCAGTCTGGATGTACCACCAAAGCAGGCATTTGGGTCTTCCTGAGATTTCACGTAGCAAATGTGTAGGGCTAGCATTATTTCAGGAAAATATCAGTCATCTGTCTTAGCCCAGAGAGTTGGAAGGGGCTGCTGGTGATAGTGACAGGCAGAAGACCCTCTGGAGCTCCTTGAGGTACTGTCCCAAAGCCAGCACTGGCCCTGGAGAAGGTGGGGTTCTGCTGGGCAGACAGGGCAGGGTGAGGCTGGGAGGAAAAGCCTGGTTTGCTGTCTCCAAAATCAGAATTTGTGTATGATAAAGTCAAAACCAAGTCTGCTTGAAGAATTTAGAATACGTAACTCATAAATGCTTACCAGTTCACATTTGAAAATACTAATTCTTTGGGAAAGACATGGTTTTGACCGGAATGTTGGCAATGGCTTTGTGCCAAGATGGGCTAGAGAAGGCCTCCCAGCTGTCCTGGCCAGGGGCCTCAGGGGAGAGCTGGAAGGAGGGCTGGGACTTACCTCTCTTTGAGCCCCTGGAATCAGCCCCCTTCCCTTGGATCCTGCCAGGGCTAGCAGACACCTGCCGAGCCCAGGGGGAAGCCTGTGGGTAGCCCCCTCCCCCAGACTCTCCTGACTCCTGGGACTCCCTGGTGTTAGTGAAGTGCTTCAGGCTCCTTTTGTGATGACATTTAAAACCTGAGTAGGAAAAACTTCTGTTTGGCAGAGGGATTGGCTAGGCACCTCCCACTCCCAGGGATTTGGAGTTTCAAGCTGGGCAAGGAGACATCCTGTGTGGTGAGTGCCAGGGATGGAGGGGTTAGAGGGGCATGATCAGAACTCACTTCCCAGCTCTGGTATCGCTACTATCTAGGTGCCCTTGACCTGCTGGTTACCTGGAACGGGCCTCTGCTTCCTCTCCTGCCCCACGGAGTTGCTTTGAGATTGAATGAATCAGTGGGCCCGAAGTGACCTGCGTATTATCACCTGCATCCATGGCAAGGACTCCCTGCACGCTAGTCTGTCTCCCTGTTCTCTGACTGGTCAGATCAGGCCACAGTGGGTCTTTTCAACAGCTGTGTCCATGCTGCACACGGAAATGCCCTCCCCGTTCTTCCCAGCTGTCATTCCATCCCAGGTCACCTAGTGCTCTGGGTTGTGGGGGTGGGGCTGGAGGTCACCTGACTGTGAGCGGGTGGAAAGTGGAGGCTGGAGGGCACTGTGTGCTGGGCCTGGGAGCTTGTGGCCTGTGTGAGTTGCAGTGTGGCTGCCTGCAGCGTCCCTCCCGCCCTGAGTGCTAGGCATGCAGGTTCCGGGGGCATGTGAGCCCTGGCTGCCTTTTGAGCTGGCTCCTGAGGATGGGGCAGGGCTTGCGGGGATGCGGGGTGCCTCCGAACCCCGAACCCCGCTGGCGTGGCCTTTCTGTTGTGTCCTTTCCCTCACGAGGCCTGGCCCTGTTGCCTCCTCTCCTGGGCCTTCGGTCAGGCACTTGGCTTTGCTCCTGCTCCTGCCCAATTTGGGGGAAGTGGTGGGGTCTCTGGTTGAGTCAGAGACTCCATCCGGCAAGGCAAAGCCCTTGTCTGTGTGCTCCTGGACATTTGACTACCACATTTACCTGACTGTGTACTTGAACTTGACACTGTTGGTCAAAATGATTATGAATGTTTCTCTATTTACAATCACTATCAAACACTATTTCAGTGCCCATTGCATGTGAATTCCTGGACAGAGTTGGTCTTAAGAATGACCCAGAGAGCTGGGCGCGGTGGCGCACGCCTGTAATCCCAGCACTTGGGGAGGCTGAGACAGGAGAATCACGAGTTCAAAGCCAGCCTCAGCAATAGCGAGGCACTGAGCAACTCAGTGAGACCCTGTCTCTACATAAAACACAAAATAGGGCTGGGGGTGTGGCTCAGTGGTCGAGTAGCCCTGAGTTCAATCTCCAGTACCAAAAAAAATAAATAAATAAAGAATGACCCAGAGAACATTGGAACAGGAAGTCCAGAGACTCCTTGGAGTGGAGACAGGGGACTGAGTCTGCTGATGTAGGAGAGTGTCCCTACAGAGCAGCAGGCAAAGCGCAGGGTGTGGAGGGTGGAGGGGGATCTCTAGCCCCTGTGTAGGGGGAAGAGTGAAGCTGGGGAGACTTCTGGAGGAACTGAGGCCAGAGAACTTGAAGGATCCATAGAGGTTAGCCCAGCGAAGGGTGGAGTGGAGATGTGTGTGAGTGTGCGTGTGTAAGCATGAGTGTGCATGTGCACTCATGTGCTGTGGGTAGGGAGATATTTTAGGCAAATGTGACCACATGCACAGAAGCAGAGGTAGGGAGAGCATGGTGCCTGCCGGACTCTAAGGATCCTGTCATTGCCAGTGTCAAGAATGGGCAGCAAGTGCTGGGCGCAGTGGCGCAAGCCTGTAACCCCAGCACTTAGGGAGGCTGAGACAGGAGAATCGCGAGTTCAAAGCCAGCCTCAGCAATGACGAGGCGCAAAGCAACTCAGTGAGACCCTGTCTCTACATAAAACACAAAATAGGGCTGGGGATGTGGCTCAGTGGTCAAGTGTCCCCAAGTTCAATCCCTGGTCCAAAAAAAAAAAGAGAATGGGCAGCAAGAAATGCAGCTGGGAGGACTGAGTTTGAGGACCCCTGCCATCCGGCCATCCTGTTTTGGTGGCTGGGCATGACCCTGTAGGTTGGTGTGGAGTTGTCCACATCTTACAGCAAATGAGACTGACTCTCAGAGAGGGTGTCTGCCCTGCCCCCATTTGCATAATTGGTAGCAGAATCAACATCCAATTCCAAACCCCCAAGGAGGGGTAACAGATTTGGTGAATAAAAATACAGACACCCAATTAAATTTGAATTTCAGACAAAAAATTTTCTGAAAAACAGGTGTGTCCCAAGCATCATTTGGGATATGCCAATACTTATAAAGCCTTTGCTGTATGGTATATAAATTTTGAATTTAAGTGGGCATCCCGTGCTCCTCTTTGCCATATCTGCCAGCCTTCTTCCTCCACACTCCTGCTCTCTCTGCTGTCCGTGACGGTCCCCCCCTGTGAGGGCTCCCACAACCATGGACGACTTCCTGGAAGAGGTGAGAGTTGGTATAAGCTGAGGGCTGAGGGGGAAAGGGATGTTCAGAGCATACAGAATTACAATTTAAATAGATGTTTTAAAATAATAAGCCTTTCACGGTCGCCTGTGCTGTGCGCCGAGGTTGGAAGTCACTGGTCCTTTGGCTCTGCCACCCACTGTATCCCGAAGGCTAAACGGAGGATTCTCCAGTTTCATGCACAGACGGGGAGGCGGGGAAGAAGGTTCTTTGACAACAGGGATTATTTTGTCTTCTTTCCTCCATTATATTTCAGGAGCTTTAAAACTTTCAAGACAACCTCAGGGGTAAGTAGGGATGTCACTTCTAGTTTTAAGCATTTTCTATTGTGGAGAATAAAAAGAGGAATTCCAAATATGGAAGCCCGTGTTTTCCAGTGCTCCAGCCACTTTAAATATCCTTCAAAGAAAGTGCCAACAAGAGCAAGAACTAAGAAAAGTTTTTTTTTTTTAATGTCTCCCTTATTATGTTCTTGCTTTCTTAAGATCTTAACATGCCTGTGTCAGATGCAAGTAGCTTTTTACTATCATCTTAAAACAGAATCAGGAGACATTTACTCCAGAAAAATGTGGACTCTTTTTTCTTTTTCTTTAAGTAGAAATAGCACATTATGGCTAGCATATGTGCTTCCCCCTTTCATGTGCTCCTTTTGATTATTCATCCTGTCTCTCCCGGACTTCGTAGTTGGAGAGGTGAAGCTTTTCTCATAAACGCCAGAGTCCTGCAGAAATGGCTCAGGCCATGTTCTCCCCAGAAGCGCGTTTGCATGCAGCCAGGTCCACAGCAGTCAGAGCAGTGCAATGCGGTCTGTCCCCAGGGCTCCCACCTATGGGCTGGGTTCCATCTGTCCATCCTTGTTGTATTTGCAGTGTTTCTTTCCCTTTCTTGGGAAGTGTTTTCCACTGTGGTGGAAATGCAGGGGCTCTTGGATTTCTATTCCTGACGATGTCAACTTGAGTGACACCCTTGGCTACTCAGTTCTCTTCCTCACCTGCAAATCGTGCACACCAATGCCTCCCTCTCACGGGTATGGTGAGGGCTGAACTCCAAATGTGTGGACAGCTTGTACTCGTTTCCTGAGGCTTCCATAACAAATTGTTTCCAACTTGTCCTGACTTTAAATGATAAAAACTTTCTCATTGTTACACAATTCTGGGGGCTTAGGAGTTGGAGACTAAGATGTTGTCAGCACCAGGCTCTCTCTAAGGCTGGAGGGAAGGATCCTTCCTGGCCTCTTCCGGCCCCTGCAGGCCCAGGTGCCTCCTGGCTGATGGCAACACCACTCGTGCCTAAACCTCTCTTCCTGGGGCTTCCCTGTGTCTCTGAGTGTCCTTTTCTGTCTCTGATAAGGTCAATCTCACTGGGTCGCGGCTCCACCTACTCCAGCACACCTTCATCTTGATCCCTATTTTCCTAACATTTGCAGAGACCCTATTTCCAAATAAGGTCACATTCTGAGGTGGCAGATGGACACTATTCACCCGCTACCTGCTTGATAGAGCAGTGCCGATCTTTCTGATAATGCAGTTACCTGTTCTGCCTCTGCTGTCCAAGCACACGTGAACTTCGGCAGGATTTTATGTAACTTTCACCATCTCCCCTGAAGAATAGGCTGTTTATGTAAGGCTTCAGAAAATGTCTTGTTAGGTCACTTGCCAGGTGGTCTGTGCCAGATGCCGGGAGCCAGGGGCGAAGTGACAGGAGTCCCAGCCTTCAGGAGCCCAGCGTCTAGTGGAGGAGAGTGGCATAGAAACAAGAAATTACAATACACCTATTTATTAGGCCGGTGAGAGCCCAGGACTCTGTCCAAAGCAAGACTCTAGTGCTGTTGACTCGGTGCGCTCGGGCAGCCAGCTCTTCTCTGGCTCTTGCAGCTGCCCTGGGGCCTCGCCCTCCTGGCCTCGGCTGCTGAGCTGGCAGGCTGCTCACGGGTTAACCTCTCACCACCCTCCTCTCCATCCTCATCCACTGGCTTTATCTTTCTTGGAAGCATCTCAGCTGGCTTACTGTGCTTTAATTTTTTTCTCCTGGTGATGGATTTCTACAACCCTTTTCAAAAGACAAAACAAATTGTTTGTTTAACCTCCTCGGGAATAAGTGGGGCAGGGGTGGCGTGGGAAGGGAAGCATGCTTATTGTTCTTGCGGGCAGATCTCCCTGGGTATTTCCAAAGAGAGTCCTGACTGATGCACCTGATTTTATTTTCCCCATTGGATTAAAAAAAAAGTCACCTATGTCGTTGTTCCTTACCCTCACCCCAAGCTTGTCTTATTGTCCCTGTCTTCTCACTCTCTCCTTGTAACATGTGGCCAACTTATTTTGCATGTTTTAAGAGATGGGTGCATGGGGCAGAGTAGGCGTGTGAGATGCTGTTTGTCAAGTGACCAAGTGAATGTCCCATCATGTTGGTTGAGTGGGGTCGGGGTGATACTAGAAGCTGGGGCCTCCTTGGCAAGGCTGGGAAGAATGGATCTTTTGGACAACTCCTACAGTAGTGGTTTGTTTTGTTTTTGTTTTTTTGGTACTGGGGATTGAACTCAGGGGCACTTGACCACTGAGCCACATCCCCAGCCCTATTTTGTGTTTTATGTAGAGACAGGGTCTCATTGAGTTGCTTAGCGCCTCGCCATTGCTGAGGCTGGCTTTGAACTCGTGATTCTCCTGTCTCAGCCTCCCAAAGTGCTGGGATTATAGGCGTGCGCCACTGCACCCGGTGCCTACAGTAGTGGTTCTTAAACCAGCAAGTACCTTGGAATCCCATGGGCAGAAGGCACCTGTTAGCACCTGTTAGCATCCCTCGGCTTCCCTGGAGGCTCCGTTTGAGCCAGAGGAGAGCACCTAGAACAGGTGTTTCTCAGAAAGTCCGTAGGAACCTCACATGCAGCTGGGCTTGAAGTTCTAGTGCCTAGACTATTGCCCAGGCCAACCATGTCAACCAATCCAGGAAATCAGCAGCTCTGGTGGGAGATGCCTAGTCATTGTCTCCCCAGGGGCGTCTTGGCTGGGGCCCACTGCCCATGCACCAACTCGAGCTGGGGGGCGGGTTAAATAGAGGTGGTGGGTCCATGTCCAGACTTCCATTCAGCATGTCTGCAGTGGGCTGAGGACTGGTGTTTCTAACAAGCCTCCAGGGGCTGCTTTGCCCCTATGACTGTCTGAGAGGGCACCTTGGGAACATGACCAAGCCAGTTACCCCAGGTAACTGTTGGTCTAATTTTCTTCATGTACTGCTTCACTCTCCCCACCTTCCACCCCATCCTTCCTCCTAAACATGGGACCCTGGCCCTTGATCTTAGCCCACCAGACAAGGATATGTCCTCTGGATCTTCTGCTGCTGGCTGGTGACAGATTGAGGGGAAGTGTGGATGGGCTCCGTGGAGGCAGAGTAGCCCACCACCAAAACTTGGTTTGTTTTTGGTTTTCTTTCTCTGACCATCATCCTGGGTGTAAATGCCATGAGTTTTTTGTACAGCCAAATTCCCCTCCCAGAGACTCTCCATCTCAGGGAAGTCCGGGTGGGGTTGGCCAAAGCCTGGCCAGTGAAGACATCTCTCAGCACAGCTCTAACAGTTGCATCCTTTACCTGCCACAGCTATGGGGAGCTGACAGCTGGGGCCAGGGGTAAGGTGGAAGGTGGGCATCAGAGTCCACCAACCTGGGACATGAGGCCATCAGGAGCACAGCAGTCTGGCATTGGTCATGTTTTACAGGTTTTAAGATAGGCACAAGGCCATGCAATCGGGGACAAGCAGGCCTGGCGTGCCATGGGAGAGGTCTCTCTGCTCCCCCATCTACAGGGTTAAGAGCTTACCCAGAGTGGACAATTTGCTCTCCAGATCTGTGGCCCCAGAGCCACTTAGTTTAAAGGACACAGCCTTGTAATCCTAGATGCCTCTGCGTCCTACTCACTCTTGGCCTGTGGCAGGAGGGCAGCACACGTCGCAGCAGATGGCCCTCTTTGTTGGATGCAGCTTATCTAGGAGCACTTCAGCCCTGGAAGCAAGGGACACTGCTCCCGGTGTTGTCTGTGGAGGACTGTGCCCTGCGAGGGGGTGGCCATGCAGGAGAGCTGTGCCCCAGAGCACAGGGAGGACAATCGGGACCTTGCAGGGCTCCTGGGCCATGGGATGTTTTGCTCAGGCTTCTTTTCCTTCGTTGTCCCAGCGTCCCTTAAAGCTGCCATGGCTGGCATATTGTAACGCCCAGTGCTGGCCTGGGCAGGGATCTGGCTCCACTCTAGGAGACTCCATTTGGCCCGAGGAAGCCGTGGGGAGAAATTTCCAGAAACGTGGTGCACAGTGGGCCCCCAGGAGGGCTGGGACTTGGGGGACATGGATTCAAAGAGCGTCTTCTCTTTACCATGGGAGATGGGTTTCCTAGTCTTACCCAGCCAGTGGGGGCGATGGAATGACTCAGGATGGCTGGGGGGTTCCGGTGGTCACTCTGGAGGTGTTGCAGGGGACCTGCCTCACACCTACTTTGTGCCAATGGGCTGCCAATGCTGAGAGAAATGGAAAAGCCAGGGTCTCCAACCCCGGCATGGCTGTGTGCAAGCTATTTTGTGGGAGGACTCCTTATGCTCTTCAGAGTTGAGGACTTCTAAGAGCTTTTGTTTGAGGGTGTCCACCAATGTTCACCACATTAAAAATAAAAACTGAAAAGTGTCTAACATTCTAAAATTTTAAAGTGAATAAAATACTTTAATGGAAAATCTTTTATTTTTCTAAACTTTGAGTTATAATTGATATCAAACTATACATATTAAATATGTGTAATTTACTTGATAAATTTGATTAATACATATATCCTTGAAACCATCTTAACTTAACCTTCTAGAAATTTCCTAATGTCCCTTCCTTCAGTCTCTCACTTCCCTTACATCTCCCCAATAACCATTACTCTTCTTTGCTATAGATTCGTTTGCATTTTATAGGGTTTTATATCAATGGACTCATATGACATGCTGTATTTTTTACTGATTTTTATTGGTGCATTATAATTACACATAGTAGTAGATGTAATTTGGTCTATCTCTCCCTCTTTTCTCCCCTCCCCACCCTCTCATCCACTTGCTGTACTTTAGTGATCTCACTTCTATTATTAATTGGTGCATTTTATAGGCATGCGATCTGTGTAGGCTTCACTGTGGCATAGTCACACATGGACACAGCATAATTTGGTAAGTTTCATTCCCCAGCCCTTCCCCATGCCCTCCTCTCCTCCTTCCTTCTCTATCCTCTTCCTCTATCCTATTGGTCTTTTATTTTTGTGTGACTCCCCTCCCCCTTTTAATTCTGATTTTTCCCTTTCTCTCTAGCTTCCGCATATGAGAGAAAACCTTGGTCCTTGACTTTCTGAATCTGACTTATTTCACGGAGCATGATGTGTTCTAGTTTATCCATTTGCCAGCAAATGACATAATTTCATTCTTTATGACTGGTTAGAACTCTGTTGTGTATACGTACTACATTTTCTCTATCTGTTCCTCTATTGATGGGCACTTAGGCTGGTTCTATAACTTGGCTATTGTGAATTGTGCTGTTATAAACTGTGGTAGGCATGTGTCACTATAATATGCTGATTTTCATTCTTTTATATAATTGCCGTGGAGTAGGGTAGCTGGCTTGTATAGTAGTTCCATACCTAGTCTTTTGAGAAATCTCCATACGGCTTTCCAGAGTGATCGTGCTAATTTGCAATCCTACCAACATTGCGGGAATGTGCCATTTCCCCCATACTCTCACTAGCAATTATTTTTATTTATATTCTTGATGATTGCCATTCTAATCGGAGTGAGTAGTTTTGATTTATATGACCCTGTTTGCCAGGAATGTTGAACATTTTTTTCATATATTTGTTGGCCAGTTGTTTTCTTTTGAGAAATGTCTTTTTAGGTCATTTGCTCATTTATTGATTTAGTTATTAGTTTTCTTTTTTGGGGTGTGTGTGTTAGGCTTTTTGAGTTCTTTAGATATTCTGGATATTAATTTCCTGTTGAAATAGTAGCTGGCAGAGATTTTTGTGTTTTTTGGGTTTTTTTGCTGGCTTATTTTTTCATTCAGAATAATTATTCTGAGATTCATTCATATTATATGTATCAATAATTCCTTCTTATTTTTATTGCTGAGCAGTATTCCATTCTATGGAGAACCACGATTTGTTTATTTATCTGAACACTAGACTATTCCCAATTTGGGGCTTTTATAAATAAAGCTGTTACAAATATTCATGGATAGGTCTTGGTATGAGCATATACTTCCCTTTCTTTTGGGTAAATACCTTGGAGTAGATAGTTGTCAGGTGGTAGGCATATGTTTAACTCTTCCAGAGACTGCCAAACTGCCTCTCATTTTGCATTCTACCAGTGGAGTATGAGAGTTCTAGTTCTCCTGTGTCCCTGTTAGCACTTGATATGCTCAGTCTTTTTAATTTAGCCATTCTAGTAGGTAGTGGCATCTCATCATAAGATTAACTTGTAATTCTCTCATAATCAATGATATTGTACATCTTTTATGTGAATGTCATATATATCATCTTTGGTGATATGTTTAAGTCTTTTATTCATTTTAAAAAATTAGACTTGTTTTAAGAATTTTGGGATGTATCTATATAAATATGTATATTATATATGTATAAAATATACATTAACATACATAAAAATATTTTTGGACACAAGTCCTTTTTCAGATATGTGCTTTGAGATATTTTGCTCCAGATTGTGGCTTGTTTTTCTGTGAACAATGCCTGGAAGAGCTGAAGTTTTACTTTTGATAAAGTCAAGTTCGTAGGTTTGTTCTTTTATGGATTGTTCTTTGTGTCATCCAAGCTTAGAAATGTTTGCCTAACTCAAAGTGCAATGGAATGAACATGATGTCCACCCTGAAGTCAGATGTTGATGTCCTAACCCTCCAGGGAGGGCATTAGAAGATGAGGCCTATGGGAGGTGATTACGTTGTGGCTGCCCTCATGCGTGGGGTTCATGCCCTATGAAGGAGACACTGAATCTGCTGGGATCTTCATCTTGGACCTGCACCCTCCAGAACTGTGAGTAATAAACCTCTGATGTTTATGAGCCACCTGTTTATGATACTTTGTTATAGCATATTGAACAGACTAAGACACAAAATCACAAAGATTTTCTTCTGGAAGTTTTATAGTTTTAAATTTACCTTTATACACACACACACACACAGTCAAAACACAGAACATTTCCATTCCCACAAGGATCCCTCCTGTTGTTGCCCTTTTGTAGTTCCACTTCCTCCCTCTTTCTGTCCCTTTTATTAATGTGTTCTCCATATCCATGATTTTGTCATTTAAGAAATATTACATAAATGCATAAATGGATTTATATAGTATGTAACCTTTTGGGAATGCCTTTTTAAAAAATTTAACCATAATTCCCTAAAGATTCATTCAAGTCATTCTATGTATCAGTAGTTCATTCCTTTTTAATGCCGAGTAATATTCCTTGGAATGGATGTACCACAATTTGTTAAACCATTTACCCATTAAAGGACATCTGGATTCTTCCACTTTTGTGGAAAAAGCATGAATAATGCCATTGTAAACATTTGTATGCTAGTCTTTGTGTGAATGTAAGTTTTTATTTTTCTTGAATAAATACCCAAGACTGTAGTTGTTGGGCCACATGGCAGCTGCATGTTTCATTTTACAGAAACTGGAAACTTCTCCAGACCATTTCACATTCTCACCAGTAATGTGTGAATAATCCAGTTTCTCTATTTTCTTAGCATTTGATGCTGCCACTATGTTCTAGCCCTTTTGATAGATGTACTTCTTCCTGCTTTAATTTGTCATAGATCTATTCAAGCTATCAATTCATATCAGCTGAATTGTAGTCTCTAATTTTTAAGGATTTGCTCCATTTCACTGAATTTGTCAAATTTATGGTCACAAAGTTGTCTGTAGTTCTTCTTTGCTTTTTAATGGACTTGAGCTAATACCCTTTGTTTTGTTCTTGATATTGGATATTTGTATTTTCTTTCCTTTTAACTTTGTCAGTCTTACTAGAGGTTTATGAATTTTATTGATTATTTAAGAACCTGGTTTTTGGCTGGGGATGTAGCTCAGTGGTACAACACTGTCCTAGCACATTACAAAGTCCTGAGTTCAATCCTTAGCACCGCAAAACCACAATCACCACCATCTAGCTTTCTGTTTCATTGATTTTTTAAATGTGGTTTTCCATTTATTGATTTCTGTACTTTGTTATTTCCCTCCTGCTGTTTGCTTTGGGCTTGCTTTGCTCTTCCTTTTCTGGTCAGAGTTATGTCCAGGACTTTTCAGTTGTAAAAAAGAGTACCAGGGAGGAACAGCTGCCCCATATTGGTAGAACTGAAGTCAGTTATTTTTAATGATATTTAAATAGCAAGAAAATCTTTTAGTTTAATTTTTTTTTTTTTTTGATGGTGCTGGGGATGGAACCCAGGGCTTCAGGCACACTAGGCAAGCACTTTATGACTGAGCCGCCTCCCCAGCCCAAGAAAATCTCTTTTATTTACACATGTAGTAACCACTTCTGATCATCCATGTTCCTTTGTGTACATTCAGATTTTCATCTGGTGTATTTTCCACCTACCTGAGGTACAGCTCTTCACATTGCACATGGGGTAGAGCTGCTGTTAATAAATCCTTTCAGCTTTTGTGTGTCTGACACAGTCTTTGTTTTGCTTCATTTTCTTCCTAACACAGTTTAATTTCAGAATGATCATAAACTTACAGGAAAGTTGCAAAGATAGTAGAAAATGATGCCAAATACCCCACAGGCAGCTCCCCTGTTGACATATTATGGTATTGTGGAATGGTCTGTCATGAGTAATGAATCTGTCTGGATTGAATTCTGTATTACATTTGCATTTCATTAACTATTTTTTTAGACCTAAGATACTGTTTCTATTTTAGAAGCCATCCAGGATGCCACTATGCCATCACTTATCATGTATCCTTAGGCTCCTCTTGGCCAAGACAGTTGTAAGGTCATTAAAAAAAATGAGAAAAATATAAGAAAGTTTTGAAGTATATTGATCAGCTATTTTGTAGAATTCCTTGTATTATGGTATTTCCCTGATATTTTTCACCATGATTAGACTTTTGCTAGAAAAATCATAGAGGTTAAGGGCCACCGTTAATCCATCATATCCTTCCATCATATCATAAGGTTGTACACTGTCACTGTGAATAATCACTGTTGATGCTGACCTTCATCACTTGGCTGATGTAGTGTCTGTCAGGCTTATTTATTGGAAAGCCACTCCCCCTCCGGCTGTCCCCTTCCATACTGTACTTTTTAGAAGGAAGTTTCTCTATACAGCTCATATTTAAGTGTGGAGGGTCATGTTTATCTCTTGGGGAGCAGGGTCTACATAAATTATTTGAAATTCTTCTATATAGGAGATTTATCTATTTCCCCTTTATTTAATCATTTATTTATATTAGTATGAATTCGTGGATATTTGTTTTATGCTTTAAATTATATAAATATGATTCTATGTTATTTATTTTGTTGCTACTTTCATTTTGAAAGATATTCTTTGCCACGTATAGAATTCCATATTAACAAATATTTTCTTTAGCCGGGCGCAGTGGCGCAAGAGACAGGAGAATCACGAGTTCAAAGCCAGCCTCAGCAATGGCGAGGTGCTGAGCAACTCAGTGAGACCCTGTCTCTACATAAAACACAAAATAGAGCTGGAGGTGTAGCTCAGTGGTCGAGTGCCCCTGAGTTCAATCCCCGGTACAAAAAAACAAACAAACAAAAAAACCCAAAAAACAAATATTTTCTTTTAGTACTTAAAGATGTTGATCCACTGTCTTCTTGGTCGCATTGTTTGCAGATTTAAATCTGTTGTCACTCTTATTTTTTCATTCCTCTTATATAACATGTCTATTTTCCTGGTGGCTTTTAAGACTTTTCTTTTTATCACTATCTTGATCAATTTAATATGATATGTCCCTGAAGTCTTTTTCAGCTTAAGATCTGTTTAGTTTCTTGGATTGGGAGTTTATCATTTTTACTATTTACAAATTTTATGTTTTTAAGTTTATAACTTTTTTACTTCTTTAAACACTTCTCTGTATCTTCCTGTGGTAATTATAATTTTTCATAAATTAGGTCATGTGAAATTGTTCTGCAGCATAATAGTGTGTTGTTTATTTTATTATTATTATTTGTATTGCATTTCGTTTTGGATAGTTTGTTATTAAACCTTCAAGTTTACTAATTTTTTATCCACCATGTCTAATCTGCCATTAATCCATCTAGTATCATTTTAAATCTATAGCTGTTTATTTTGGGACTTAAAATATCTTTAGTGTCTTAACTGTATATGTTCAAAGAGTTTTAAAACCAATTTAATATCCTTCTCTGATAATCCTAACATCTGTGTCAGTTCTATGTCATTTTCAACTAGTTGATTGTTCTCTTCATCATGGATCATGTTCTTCTTTGCATGCCTGATGATCTTTGGCAGGACCCCAGACATTGTGATTTTATCTTGTTAGGTGCTGAATACTTTTGCATTACTATAAACACTCTTGACTTTTGGTTTAGGATGCAGTTAAATTTCTTGAAAAAAATTTGATTCTTTAGAGTTTTATATGTAAGATTTGTTGGGCTGGGCCAGAGCAGGGCTGATTCCAGGGCTAATTGTTCCTACCATTGAAGCAAGACCTCCCTGAGGACTCTATACAATGCCTCATGAATTTTGAGTACTTTTCGACTGGTTGGTGGGCACTAGTGCTGTAGTGCTGTTCCTAGTTCTTTGAGAGTACTAGGCATCATTTCCTCTAATCCTTTTGTATGGCTCTTTCCTTGACCTTGGGTAGTTTTCTTATACCCATGCACTGCTGAATCCTTGAAGAGGGTCCTTTGCAGATCTCTGGGATTTTCTCTGTAGGAAACACATTCCTCTTTGGTACTCTGTTGTATGAACATGAGTTGCCTTTGTCTTTCCAGACTCTTCAGTTTTGTATTCTCAACATAGGGAGTCTGTGAAGCTCTGCCTCTTTCTCCTCTTTGTGCCACATCTTGCAAATTTTCTCAAGGTAACTATAGAGCTCACCTTATTGGTTTTCAGTTTCACAGGGATCACTGTTCTTCATTGCCTGATGACTAATGTCATGATAACTGTTGCTCTGTAAATTTTGTTTGGGTTTTTTGTTACGTCTGATGAGAAAGTAAGTCCATTCTTGTTACTCTGTCTTGACTAGAAAATCTATAGAGCTTTAAAAAAAAAGTGCACATTTAGATCCCAAACCCAGGAACTCTGATTTGTTAGTGGCTCTGGGGACAGCAATGAGAAGTCAAGTTTGAGTTTAAAAAACAAAAATCACAGCAGTAACAAACTAGGTGATGCTTACTCCCATCAAATGAGAACTCTTGCTGATAACCTGGTAATAATCGTTTTTATTCATTACACATTTCCCATGCGTGCTTGCTATTTTACATGTTTTAGATAATGTCATTTTTGTGACAAATCATTGGTCAAACTATTCTTATCAGCATATTGTAGAAGAAACTGGGGCTTAGAATGAGGAACAAAAATCTAGCCTGTGGTTACCTTGGGCCAGTTCTCTAGCCTTTCTGGTGTCATTACACAGTCCAAAATATCCCCCATCTGCAGAGCACTCACTCTTTGATATTTGAACAAAGCAGGCAGCTGCTTTCAGAATCATTTTTGTTCATTATGATGATTTACGGGGTTTTACTAACTCTGCCCTTGTGCAATTACTTTAGCATTTAGAGACATCTTTTCCTTTCTTGGTTATGAGGTTTTTGCTGTTCTTTCAGTCCTTTTAAAGAAAAATGGAAAAAAATAAAATATTAAGCACAAAAGAACATTTATAGCCTGTGCAAGAAATAAAAAATGTCTGCATGCCCTCTATGCAGCTGGAGCAAGAGTGAGCACCTCGTTATCAGCAGTCCAGGGGAGACTGAGGCTGAGGTGCTTTGGTTCAGTATTCAGCCCCAGGTCAACAGTTACCCTTGTGTTAGTTCCAAGCTGGCTCTCCAAAATGTTTCCCTGGACTAGGTTGGGTGTCAGGGCCCTTTGTGAACAGGACATGCGACCCCACACATCCCAGGGACTAGATGCTCTCAGAAGAATCCTTCTGTTTGCAAAAGAAGGGGTACTTTCCTCTGTCATGTAACACCATTGCTAGTTATTAAAAATGGAACTCTCTATGAGGGAGAATGGAGCAGATGTGACAGTCTCAGGCCAGGCACAGCTCATGTTCTGTGCCCAAACTCAAACTGTTGAGGAATCACGTTAGATGCTTCCCTGCCCCAGTGTTGCTGTAGGTCAGGGGAAACCAACCTTGACTCTCACATCTCACAGAAGGTGAGCAACAGGATCTGTTCCTTTAGGTTTCTCTCCAAAGAAAGTTTAAAATGTTTTTTAAAAAGTTTGAATCAAGAGATAAAATAATACTGTGAGGGGTTTTATGAAGTCTTCTAACATTAGAGATACGTCCTTTACTCAAATTGAGAACCACTGGATGAGAGAAACTGTCTGTTTCTCTCCTAGGTTCTCATGAGTCCAGGATTGCAGGTAAGGCTACTGCATGTTCTGAGCTTTTTATGTTTTTAGTGCTGAGGAATCTGTTCTGTGTAAGAATGTGCCTCTGGCTTTTATGTTTTGAGAAGTGTATTTCGTGGATTTCAGGCTGAGGAGCTTTCCCAAGGTTCACTGTTGGTCTTTGTTCAACACCCATGCCATTGTTAAACCCTCTTTGGCCTGTCTGTGTTTACCTCCTCAACCTTCCACATCCGAATTCCCTGACTACAGCATTATCTGGTTGGTCCTGTTCTCACAAATGATCTCTAAACCAAAGGTATTATGCTTGTTTCTTATATTAAAACTCCTGTTTCCTTGGTGCAGGCAAGCCCAGGATTCAGGAGGTCATAATCTGACTTAATTAATTCATACAAATGTGTGAGTGACTTAGAACCCTCTAAGAGATTTACCTCTCAGTGGCATGTACAGTTCCCCTCCCTGGGTCCTCCTCCCCCCTTGTACTTCAAAACACTGTAAGTTGTCACAAGTGCCAATGTTTTTTACAGTATATATTTTCCACAATTTGTAGCTTACAATAGCCACCTGGCTCAGAGGACAGAGGAAGAAGGGAAAAGCTGGAGGCTGTTGGCAGTGGCTGATCTTTTTATAAGATAATTTGTTTGTATAAGCATAGGACTTCCTTATTGGAAGTGAGGAACAACCAGAAAGCTTGCTTATAATCATATAATACTGAAGGATGGCTGTGTATTGCATTATTACATGATGACGTTGATACTTATAATTGTATTCATTTAGAAATTTTCTGGAGCTCTTTTCTATTCTGTGGAGCCAGGTGGACTTGGGCAGTAAAGCCTGATTTCTAGATAATTTATTCTGGACAAATGGGGGTTGGATGGATAGGGTGGGAGGCAGCGGGGGGTGGTAGTGGTGGAAAGGGCCACTGTGCAGCAAGTGGGTGGTGCAGAGAGGCCAGGGCACCTGACATCATAAATTCTTGTTTATAAGAAAATAGTGATATAGTTTCCACCTGAGACTTGGGGTCAGGATTCTAGTCCCTGGATAGTGGGTGGAGCAGGGCAAGCCAGGTTCCCCATACTACTGAAACAACTTGGAAAGCTAGAGAAACTTGGGCTTAACAGGATTAGAATGGAAAAGCCATGGGAAAGCGGGCACAGGGATGCTACAGGCACAGGGATGCTGCAGGCTCAGGCATTAGCCCCAGAGCCCACATCCCAGTCGGCCCAACTGTAAGCATGACCTGATGCTAAGGCATGGTGTAGAACTGGCTAGAAACTTCAGGGATTTCCTGTCTCTGCTCATGTTTGATTTGATGACTCAATCTCCACAGAGCTTAGTCTGTTTGGGGATCCAGTGGTGCAAGCAGACACTGGGAATGCAAAGTGGCGAGTACTGTGGTAAGATAGTAAATAGCATTTTGGAAGAACTGTGGGAGATAAGGACAAGAGGAGGCTCGCTCTGCCTAGAGGCTGTTGGGAAAGGTTTGCATGAGGAAGATCTGCCAGAAGTTGAAATAACAAGGGAGAGAAGGTGGAGAAAAGATATTCAGAGAAAGGCACTGGGGTGTAAGGCCATGAAAAGGAGCCAAGAGTGGTAGGAGCCCAGAGAGCCAGGGTTAGAAAGCTTGACTGCGGGTAGGATGAGCTTCCTGGGTGAAAGGTTCTGACTCTTTTATGTCTCTCATCTGTAACAGTTTTTACTGTGATGTTTGTCTAGCAGTTATTTTCTATTTCCTACTTTCCTTCTGCATGTCTTAATCAAAATTCTTCTGGAAGGAAGAGCTATTCTTTCCACTCCATTTATTTAGTCATTTGATTATTTAACCATTACAAACACTTAGGTATTGTTTTATGGGTTAAAATCCAATACTGTCATTTTAAAATTTTGCTTAGATTGTCCCAGCTTTGGACGTTAGGGTCTCCTTCAGGCTGCCCCCTGTGCTTTTTCAGTAAGCCTTCAGCTCACTGATTTTATTTTTTGGTACTTCCCTGTTTTCTGGCATAAGACATGGGAGTCTCATCTCATGTTTTCTCTGCCTCAGTCCTGAATCAGTCATTTCCCTGAGAGGCCCAGGTTTGTTCTATTGGAGAATGATGTGTAGATACCAATATCTGGGTGCTGAGTGTGCTCATTGCTACCGGAGTGCTGTTGCAGACAGAGCCAGGCCTTACTGTGCACGTAAACCCACTTGTTCATATGCATCTGTGTGCAAGCTTAATCCCTGATTCCAGTTCTACATTGTGGGGTTATGCTAGCCTTTCCTCTTTCCCCATTTGTCACTTTTCTCTCCAACTGCCTCTCATCTGTTAGAAACTTCTGTATTTGCTCAATTCTAGTACACACATAAAGTAACTTGAAATTCCCAGTCCACATCCCTCTGAGAAATACCTTTGCTAACTGGGTTTTAACACTTGTACACAGTTTTGTCTTTTGCTTTGTGTTTCCGATCAGGATACTGTTCTCCAGAGTTCCTTGGGTTGGTTCTCCTCTCCCCGCCTCAGCATGGTTCTGTTATCTCATTGCAATGCAACTGGGCTCAATTTTTTCTGTCTATATTCAGTTTGGGGTTTCTTGTACACCTTGGCTGGTGTGCTTGACTGTGAGTAGAATGAGCTTCCTACCCAGGAAGAGATCCTGGATCCCCAGGCCTAGAAGGGCATTTTAAGAGTACTATGTTCTCAGATTAAGCACCAAATAGAAAATATATAGACATGCATATATATTCATATTTCAGAGCTTCAACCCCCATCCTATGCCAGCCCCACCCACTTTTTCTTACTCTTCTCTCACTCTTCTTTTCTTACCAGGATCTTTGGCTTCTGGTTTAATCCTTTCATCATTACTATTATTATCATTATTTTTTCACAAATGAGTAGCCACATGAGTGTATATTTTCTAATGGTCTCTTTCATGTTTTGAATTGTGTCTTCCTCCTCTCATTTCCTATGGTGACGTCCTAGGCCCCAGTTCCTTAAAAAGTCTCCTCATTTGGAGATAGGGTCATTGGAAATACAACTAGTTACAATGAGGCATTAGGGTGGGCCTAATCCAATAAGACTGGAACCCTCAGGAAGGGGAAGCTCCAATTGCTTCTCTGAGCCAAGGAGTGTCTCTGAGCACCAGCAGGCCATCAGAAAGGGAGAATAGATTCTTCTTATGACCTTGGGACTGCCACAGGTCCAGCTTGGACTGGGCCTCCAGAGCTGCGAGATAGTGAGTGTCATTTCAGTTTGCAGTGCTTTGTTGTGGTAGCCTTAACGAATGAACACACCCTCTTTGCTTTTATTGCAATATGACAGACAGGCACTATGGGAGCTTCCCATGCTTTGCTTCCCCTGGACAGTGTGTCTTGGGATCTCTTGCCATAGACATCTCCCTCATTCTGTTTTTGAATGGCTGCATGGTCTTCCCTTGGGTCTGTGTGCCACTGTTGACTCAGCTTCACTCCCACCTAGGAGCATCCAGGTTGTCTCCTGTGTTCTGCCATTACAAGAGATGCTGCAATCAATGGCTGTGGGCATGTGTATTTTCATATGGCTGAAGGTGTAGCTTCAAGAGTGCATTCTAGAAGAGGAATTGCTGGTTACAGAGGTGTGTGTACACATATGGGTTTATTAGACATAGCCAAAATTTCCCCCATACGGGTTGTACCAATTTGTGTTCCCACCAGAAATGTATGAGTGTCTAATATGCCCAAGACAATGTCCAGGCAGGACATTGACCATATGGGTTAGGCCATTGATTAGGAATGGATCTTCCTGCTGTTTCGTGGGATTTGTGTGATAGTCTAGCAAACACCTGATTATTTAGAACCAATTTCTATAACTATCTCCTGTTTTCACTGCCAGTAAGTCACTCCCTGTGACCCACAGATCTCATGCTCCAAGAGGCTCCAGGCATGATGTGTGTGGCTCCAACGGATCACATTTCTTTGAGTGGGAAGACACCCCAGGCTTTTGATGTCAAGACCTGCTTCTAGAGAGTGGGAAAATGTGTTCTTATCTGTACTGATGAGAAACTGAGGCAAAGGGAAAATTGATGCGAGGCAGGAATGCAGAAAGATTTTTTAAAAACTTTTAATAGCTAAGTCCAGGGTTATAACTCTAAGAATATGTACTGAGAGAGAGGGAGAGAGAAAATGACAGACTGAGAGAATGAGAATGAATGGGCATGAATTTGGTCTTGGCACTTGAAAGGCAGTGATCTTTAAAGCCCTTCTGAATCTCATCTTTTTCTGCCTCCTCCTTCATCAAACCTGGCAGCTCTGGAAGCTGCAGTGATTATATTAGTTTGTCGTTCAGTGAGGTCATTTGTGCAGATCATTCAGCAACAGTTATCAAGGTTTAATATCTTCCAGATACTTTTTAAAAAGAAAACTGATTATTGTATTTCACCCAAATCTGGTAAGAATCTGGGGGTGGAGCCCAGACATGGATATGCCGCAACCACCGCCCAACTTCCTGGGCAGTTCTTGTATAGCTGAGGGGAGAATGGCAGCTCTGGACCACGGAGTTCAGATCATCACATGTCTGCAGGTCACCAGGCAATCTCCACAACATGCAGATGGACTCAGGAGGTCCAGGGGAGGCCTGAGCTTCTGCATTTTGAACAGGCTTCTGCCTGAGGTGGGGGCTGCGGATCTGCGGACCACACTTTGAGTACAGAGACTAGATGGTTCCAGAAAGCACGTGTGTGAATGTGTCCATGGAATGGCTTCACTTGTTAGCACCCCCTGAATGGTCATCCTGAAATTCAAGGAGCCTTCCCCTAGAGCTGTGTCTTTTTTCTAGTTCTTTGTTTTGGTTTTTAAAACCTCCAAGCTGGGCAAGGCCTTGAATCCAGCGTGGTGGCAAGGTGTAGCTCCGCTGTGCTTGGTTCTGGTGCTGTGGCTTGTCTTTTCAGGAATGACATCTGCCTTGCTCCCCTTTGTTGTCCTCTCTGTGGAAACTGCCCTGGGTGAGCTGGAAGGTACTTTCAGTTATCCAGTCTGCAGCCCAGAGCACCACATGCTTTGTCCCTCTGGAGTCCCTCTGTGCTCCTAATCAGCAACACAAACAACGGAGGTGTCACCAACATGGAGCAAACCGAGGGCTCCACCTTTGATTTTCAGGGTGACCCAATGGCAGCCCCTTCCTTAGCCACTGAAGCTACTCTGCTAGTTTTGATCCAAGTTGTGATTAGTGGTTAATGGGCCTTGAAAGACGTCTTTATTCATTACTGTTGCAGATCACTGCTGTCTTGATATTGATCTTTTCCACTTTTCTTTTTTTGTCCTTTGAAATGCTTAGAACACAGCCAGGCAACTCATGGCCTGCAGCGTTCACTTTGCTTAAAACTCATTTCCTTTTGCAATTAATGTAGTGTATATTTCATTGTTATTGTTATTTGGTTTGCTTTTCTTTTATGCCGGAGGCCTGAACTAAATGAGGACATGCTGTTTTAAAGGCAAGTAGCAGATAGATGAGAAAGTAGATTGAAAATAGGTGCGGAACTTCTCAGTGCCGGGCTCAATCAGCATTTTATCAAGGACTTATAATTCTTGATATAATAACACAGGAAAAAAAGTGCTTGATTTAAGAATTTTAGAAAGCTGATCTATTATTCAGATGGATGATAATTTTGTGGATGGGAATGTATCTAGTGCCAAGTGTTTCTGGAGGTCTGTGTTTGTGGTTCAGACGAGATGAATTAAGTAATGTTGCAGTTTATTCTGTGGGTAGCGATTGTCTTTGATCCCTCTGCTCGGGTCATGGTTTGCACTGTTACCTGCCTTTAAGAGGCTGGGCCTTGGAGCTGACATAGAAATGAATAACATATCCTTGTGGATGAGGGGCTCAAGGTTTAGTGGAGAAGCCAAATGAATAAGAGAGGGTACCACTCCTTAGAAGGGAATGGGCTTCCAACGCTAGACCACAGGGCATCATGTCTTAGAAAGGAGTGGGATTCCAAGGCTAGACCATAGGCAAATACTGCATGGGGGCTAAACATGACAACTTAGTGTCATTTCAACAAATCCCCCTGGCCCCCATTTCCTTCACCATGGAGGACATCTTTCATTTATGCTCCACCTAGAAAAGCTGGCTTATGCTCAAGGTCATGCTGTTCTAAAAATATACATCTTTAAATTGTAGAATTATTCCCAAAGAGGGGAGGTGTGCTCAGGAGCAGAGGCAGGTGGGGGTGGCCGATGCGTGTGTCTTCCTTCCTTGGAGGTGCCGCAGGAGGAATCCCCGTGTTCTTTCACTGTTCTTGCACACGTGGATGTGTGTATTTTTTGTCTGGTGCTCAGAACTGAGGTAAGTTACTTGACCTACTTACAAAGCCAGGCAGACTTCACAGAGGCTAGAAGGAAGGTGTGTCTGCAGGACAGTTCTGCGGGAAGGAGATTCATCCCAACCAGAGGGCTTGGGGGAGTCATGGGGACGGCAGTTGGGCCCTGCAAGTGGTGAGTGGGGATTTGAGAGCAGGGGGGACAGCTTAGGAACAGGCGCAGAGGAAGCTGAGTGGGGCTCTGGGACGTGGGTGGGAGAAAGCCTGGAGCATGCAGAGGGCGATGTGTGTGACTTTTGAAAGGTTTCCTGTTGCCTGGCGCAGCCTCTGCTCCACTCTGTAGCAGGTGAGAGTGAGGAAGAGGAGGAGGAGGAGGAGGAGGAGGAGGAGGAGTGTCGAGTTAGGAGGCTATAGTGGTGGACATCTCCACGGGCCTGAAGTGGGTGTAGAGTCAGGTGGGTGTTTAAAAGATCATATTATTTTATACTTGGAAACCAAAAATGTGATTTTTTTTTTTTTGGTACCAGGGATTGACCTCAGGGGAACTCAACCACTGAGCCACATCCTCAGCCCTATTTTGTGTTTTATGTAGAGACAGGGTCTCACTGAGTTGCTTAGTGCCTCGCCGTTGCTGAGGCTGGCTTTGAACTTGTGATTCTCCTGTCTCAGCCTCCCCAAATGCTGGGATTACAGGCTTGTGCCACCACGCCCGGTGTGATTGTTTTAATGGTGTAAATAGTAGGAAGTAAATGTGAGAATCATTTTGGGGTTGGGAGATGGGGAGGGGGAGTGGCCTGCTTTCTTGGCTGAGCAGGAGGGTTCTGCTTGGGAGAGGGACTATCTTCAAGAGCAAGAGGGTAGACCCCAGAGAAATGCCATGAGACTTTACCATAGAATCCAGTGGGGCTGAGGGGAGGCTGCAGGAGGCCTGAGCCTGCTCAGCTGATGGAAATCACTCACCTTGGTGGACTCTAGGCCTGCCCTTCACAGCCTCCCACTGACATTCTTAAGTAGGATGATAAAGGAAACCGATTATATTGAAATAGAATCCCCCAAACCTTTAAAAATCATAATATATGCTGCCTTAATTAAGACATTAATAGTAAAAGCACTAGAGACAGGTCTAGTTATTAATGTAGTGAGGGGCTTAAAAGGAATACTGAGAGCTGCAACAATCGTAATGTAATATGACATATTTTTGCAACTTTTTCTTTCTTTCTTTCTTTTTTTTTTGTGGTTCTGGGGATTGAACCCAGGGCCTTGTGCATGTGAGGCAAGCAGTCTACCAGCTGGGCTACATCCCCAGCCCTAGTTCATAGACACTATCATGATCTGTGGATTCTCATACTTGGAGGAAAGTGCCACTTTTCAGTTAAAGGGGAGGGCAGATGCAAATGTACTATTTTTCCCATCCAAAGGTCACGGACCCTGTAAATTCTGTGAAGTCAGGTCAAGATACCCGGGAATCCCACAGCCACCCAGGTCTTTCCTGGCCCTGTTGCCGTCCCACACTCCACAGCGGTCAGCTGCCATGCTGATAGCACTGCTCAGATAAATCAAGGGCAAGACCTGTACCCTTTGATTTGTTAGATGGAGTTAGATGGGGGAATTCAGCAGAGATTTTTGTGGGAATGAGGCAGAACCTAAGGGGGAATATTCAAGATCAAATAAAGAGAATTAGAGTTTGGGTAACTGGTAGCAACCGTGTAGGCCCTAATGATTATGGGATGACCAGACCCCTAGTGTGACCTCATACGTACATTCAAAGAAAAACATTACATCTCTGGATTTTTGAGTTGCGAGTGAAATATCTCTTGATAGCAATGTTCTCATTTAGAAACCTCATCCCAAGTCCATTTTGAGTGCAAAAAGCATTGTCCACAGCTTGAAGGTAGTTAGAGTCCCTCACTTAATAAGCCAGCACCTCATTAAGGACATGAGCAAATGTCACGAAGACACTCATTTTAAAAGTGTTTAGCCTATTAAACTGTAATCTCTGCTGTTATGACAAGTGACAGTGGTCACCCTCAATCCCATTTCTTTTGACTTCCCATGCAGGATGGCCCTACAAGGCCCTGATTCCCTGTGAGAATAACTGTCATTTCCACACTCAGCCAGGCCCCAAACAAGGGCAAGCTTTAGGGTGACTTTGCTCTTTCCCTAAAGGAGAGTTCCAAGTGGGCTATGTTGAGGTGCCTTGGAAATCAGACTCATTTTGCATTTTTTCTTTTGACAGCCTGGAGCTCAGCACAAAGCAATGATGTTTACACGTGGATTTGCTGGAATTCAAAGACTATCTAAAAGTGTTGCAACTATGACTAAAGATTTTAGAATGTGGTGTGAGGAAAACGTGACACAGTGCTTAGAAGTAATTGTATTTTCTCTCTTTTGATCTGGAGAGGAGATAACATAGGAGACATGTCCTTTTTGGTTGATGCTTCTTAGCAGACAGCCACACAAATCAAACTCACCACCCTACTTGTCCGGCCTTGAAGATAGAGCCCCAAACACTATCAAATTGTAACACTCTTGTGCAGAAATTGCAAGCTCTTTGTGAACACACACTATCTATTGTGTTCTAAAGAGCGAAACTGTCACATTCTTGGAGAGCCAGCTGAGCCTTAAATTGTGGAGCTGGATGCCTCTTTCAATGGCTGCCTGTAGGATTTCCTGATGAAACTTATAAAGATCCTGGGTCCTGTAAGGTGGAGTATTTCTTTCCTAGGGTTGCTGCAACAAAGTTCTGGAAACTTGGTAGACTTAAAACAACAGAAATTTATTGGCTGATAGCTCTGTAGACCACAAGTTCAAAATGAAGATGGGGTCAGGGTGAGTTCCTCTGGAGGCCCTGAGGGAGGCCCTCCCTGGTGCCTGGTACCTGGCCTGTCTCTCAGCTTGGGAGAAGCTGGGATTCTCAGTTTGAGGATAAATCCAGGATGATTTCATCTGGAGATTTGTAATTACGGCTACAGAGACCCTATTTCCAAAGAAGGCCATAATTATAGGCACTGGTCAGGAGCTGAGCATATCTTTTGGGGGAAATGATTCAACCTCCCACAAGTATCCCACAGAGAAGAGGCCATAGGTATGCCGGGAGGAATGCAGATTAGAAATGAGAGCCACCAGTTTGAATCTCAGCTTGGGCCCATGAGGCTCTGTCTGCTCCCTTCTTTTTTAAAATTTTTTAAACAATTTTTTATTAGTTATTGATGGATCTTTATTTATATGCGGTGCTGAAAATCGAACCCAGTGCCTCACACATGCTAGGCAAGCACTCGACCAGTGAGCTACCACCCAGCCCCTCTGCCTGCTCTTTAACCTTCTGAGCTACATTTTTCTCACTTGTGATAGGAAGATGTTGTTGCTGAGCTCACAGATTTTTGTCTGATTCAGGGAGAAGATTAAGGGACTGGTACAGTCCTTAATGGGGACCAGGAAATGGTGAGCGTGCTTAGTGTTTTAAGGCCAGACAGAGCGTGGGGCTACCTGGGCTTGCTTTTTGTCCCTGTCCTCATGGGGAGGTACTGTCTTCTGCCTGGATGGGGCTGCTATAGGGTATTTCCAGTGGGTTATGAGACACGACTGCCTGGCATCATTTGGATGAATAATTGGGACTCCTTCCCTTTCTGTTACTGCTTTCCCTCTGGTGTCCTAGGGATGGAGCTGGCTTTTATCCTCCTCCATCTTCTCTGAAGAGCTATGATGCCCAAGCCATAGTGTTCCAGTCTTGTGCAGATTGAGACTCAAATCTGGAGAGAGTCATAAGAAAAACAAACATGTGCTCCGAATACTAGCAGAAGGAACAGGTCAGTGTCCACATGCTAGTGGTCAAATCCTCAGTTTGGGTCAACTTGTGATAGTATCCTGACAGAGTACTAAAGGACCCAGCTAACCTATGTGGCTTAGCCCAGGGTAAATGGAAGGGTTGAGGGATTTTGTGGCTAATATCCTTAGAAGCTTGTCAATAGGATTTGGCCAAGATCACCGGCCGGGTAACACTGGATAAGGGACTTGATCTCCTGTGTGCCTCAGTTTCCCCACCCGTGATAGAGGGATCATTATAGGACTTCCTCATCTGGTGGGGGCTTACATGGTTAGTGAAGGTGGGCAGCACTTGAGCCGATGCCTGGCACACAGCCAGGGCTCCGTGTGTGCCGGTGGATGTTGTCACTGGTAGTCCCATTACCTCTTGTTCTCCAGGGTGTCAGGATCACAGTTCTGTATCTTTGGAGGAAATGTTTGCTCACTCTGGTTTTAAAAAGTCAACCCTAACAGAAATCCAGTTTTCTGTTTTCCTAAAGGCTTTTCCCATGATTCACTTTTTTTCAAAGGCTGTGCATCTCCATAATCAAGAGGAGGATCTTCTAGGTGAGTTTTCAGGCAGAGGGGAAAGGATGGTTTATACCATCCTGTGATACTTTTGGAACTGGGATCTGAGGTGACCAGGGAGGTGACTGGAGAGTTGTGCTCTTTAATCTAGAATAAGAGAAGAGTAGAAGTTAACTTCTGAGACTTGGTTTCAGTTTGGGCTTTAAAACACTTGAAGACTTGGTCATTCTTTTCAACAGAAATAAGAGGAGAGAAAACAAGTCACTTACTGACTAACATGAAGGTAATCATTATCACATTAACTTCAGCATCCATTGAAAGGAACATACCATGGATGTAGCCAAAGTTAGTTCCTTCATCCATCTGCCTTCTTGTAGCTAACTCATTCTGTAAATGTCCTATTTTTTAAGTATTAATGTTGTCACCGTTGTGCCTCCAGACCACCTCTACCTGTTGGGCTTGGTGTTTGTCTGTTTTGTGTATTTTAAGCCATGTTGTATATGTATCCATAAGCAATACATCTTCAATGATTTTAAACTTCAGATGAATGATGTTGAAATGCATAGGTCTAGTTAGTGCATTTTACTTGATAAATAAAATGTCACTAAATGACTAACACATAGTTTATTTGCCAAAACACCCCCCAAGGGATGGTAGGCTTCCATTAGCACAGAGCTGTAATGAACATGGTTGTCCATTGCATAGACACACGTGAACCTGTCTACAGTGGTGGCCCTCTTGGTGTAAGCAATAAGCAAGGAAGCATGTGTTCAACTTTATTAGATATTGACAAATTGTTCTCTAGTTTTCCCATAGTTTGTACCTTTAGACTGAGGGTGTAGTGACGTTCAAAAACCACCTTAAGTATTTCTGTGAAATCGAAGAAATGAGTTGGTGAAATGTGCATTTAGCAAAGTTTGAATAGAGACACTACAAATTTTGCATTTTTGACTTTCAAATTGCTCCCTCACTTTCTGCCAAGTATAATGTGTGCCCCTATTTTTACAGCCTAGCTTCAATATTTCTGGGCCCATAATCTAAATCTCCAATTGGTATGCCTTTTGAATATGTTTTTCATTTCTTGCTAAGATACTAAATACCCCACATGCTTTGTTAAATTCTTCCAGAGTTTGGCTTCAAAGAGAGAAGTGCTTCGTGTTAATAAAACAAATCCGGGCTATTTCAAAGAATTTAACCATTTCACAGCAGAACTGAAGGAAGGGGGATAGAACGGCAGTCTGGAAATGGAAAGCTTCTTAAAGATGGCCAGATATTGTTTCCACTTTTAAGGAATTTATAATCCAGCCATGGGAACTTCCCTATAAAATGATTTAGCAACAGCTTTGTAGCAACGTGTTAGCAAGTACATGGAAGGCACTTTTTCTCTATTTTAGGTTGCGGAAATAAGGAACAAGACAGGTATAGCAGAATAGAATTAGCTTGGAAGGAACTCACAGGAAATTAACAGCTGGGGAAGGAAACTCACAGGGCATCATAGGAAATGCCATTTATCATCTTCACTTCCATTGATTAATAGGTCCTGGTGATGCTGAATGATTGAAGAAAGGAAATAGATTGTCGCTAGTGTTCAGTCACGAACGCAGGTCAGAGTCACTAAGTGGAATCAGTGGGCTGACCATGACTAGAATTTTAAACTTGTCTTTCTACCCTGGGAACAGACCTATTGTCTGAATGCATGCCAGGGCATCTGAGCCCATCGCCAGGACCAAGTAAAACCTGAAAGAGTATCCCACCACGTGCGTTTCCAGCAGTCCTGGGCAACCAACGTGGAGCTCAGATGTCACTCAGAATTGGGAAGTGAAGCCACGTTTGCCAGGGGAAGATGCCCGATGGGAACGAGAAATGAAGAGATGCCAAGTTGGCTGCTGCTCCAGGAAGCTGGAGCGTTCGGTGCTGCCTCTTCTTGGGGACATTTTGGGAGGGGGAAGGCGGCACTGAGATGTTTGTAGGCTTTCTCCCCAAAGGGGAACAATGTTCCCACCAGCAAGTTAAAGTATCAGGTGATCAGGACGATTTTCACATCGTGTTTTCTTTCCAGTATTTTCTTTTTGCTGGCACGCTGTTTTCCTGATTGAGTCTTTCCAGTGTTTCCCCACCAGGGTTCGAGCCAGGTTCTGAAGGCCAGCATTACTGACGCTTTGGGCCAGGTAACTTATTGTAGAAGAGGGCTGTCCTGTGTGTTGTAGGATGGTTAGCAGCATCTCTGGTCTCTGCCCATTAGATGCTAGTGAACTCTCTCCTTCCTGCCCCCAGTTATAAGCAGTCAAAATGTCTCCCTTAAGAACCCCTCACTTAGCAAGATCTAGCCGCCTTTATGTGGCCTGTGACACCCGTCGCTTCCTCTTTGACTTCTCCTGCTGTCTCCCAAGTTCTTTCCCTCCTCTGGGTTTCTGCTCAAGGCAGACAGCTCAGCCTGGAAGGCCCTCTGTTCAGGTCTTGGTGTGGCTGGCCGTCTCCTTATCCCAGAGGTTCATGTCAAAGGCCTTCTCTCATCTTCCTATCTAAAGCCACCTCTCTTCCTGCTCTCGTCCCTTCCCCCTTTTCTGTTATATTCACTTGTTTTTTTCATCATGTTTATCCCTCCTGGGATGATGTGTCATATTCCATTGGCTTCTTGTTTATTATCTATCCTACTAGGGTGAATTGATTATATGTAATTTACTGTATGAAAGTGAACCTCTGAGAACAGAAATCATGTCTATATTGCCATTTTACTATATCCTGAAGTCTGTTATCTTGATGGTACTCAATAAATTTTAGGTGATTAGAATTTTGAAAAAATGCTGGCCAAAGTAGACCGAATGACCATATCTCTACTGTATCTGGCTGAGACTTCACTGTAGGATGGTACAGACAATGGGACCTTGGTTGTCCCCACCAGGTGGGGACAGACCCACCTGGGTCATTTTTGGGGAGTGGCTTTAAGATTGACCAACCTCTTATTCCAGCAGGCCCCTCTCCCTCCAGCCACATCTCATCAGCCTTTGTGGCTGTGCCAGCAACTCTCTAACAGATCATAGTCTTCCTGGGGGTCTAGAGGTCACTCAGAGGCCTACCTCATAAACCCCGCTGGTGAAAGATTGGCATGAAGGCAGGTTCTGATCGCTTGCTATGCTGGCCTCTCTCATTGGTTTTTTTCTGCAGATAATTTCCTAAATGAACTGACAGCCTGAAATGCGAGGACCTGTGGAGCCACCGTAGACTCTTTGAACTCTCAGCCGCTCCAAGAAGTTGGCCTGTGGAGGCTGTGGGGCTAGCCTGGTGTCAGGTCGAGGTACAGAAGTGGGGCAAAGGGACTGTCACATTCATAAGAGCAGCGAAATGAGACTTCAGCATGGGTGGTGAAAGAGCTCGATTTTATTTTGTTTTCACACATTAGGTTCTGCTTATAGCAGACAAGTACCAGTGAAAATGTTCTGAAAAGAGGCTTTGTGTAGGGCTGGATGTTTCGGGAATGTCGCCAGATGTATTGACTTACTAGCAATTGCTTTGGTGCCATCTGGCCTCACGGAGGCTGCGTTCGGGATGGAAAAAAGCTGAACAGAAGAAGCAAAATTTGTTCATCAGGCCCTTACCCTTGCTGCTTATTTAAAGAAGGGAAAAAATGTAACTTCTTGGCAGGAGGCATGTCATTTGAAAATAAAATATAAGGTTTTCAAGAGTAAGAACTCCAAAACCCAAAGTCAGCCGTGATGTTTACACAGAGACTTGAAAGCCGGCCCCCCTCGCTGTCATATTGTATATAGATATTTTGTTCAGTGTAAAACTTCTGAGACCCTACTGTTCGGCATGGAAAAAAGTTAACCCCTTGGATCTTGGTTATTTGCATGACCTTCCTTTTATGGTTCCTTGGAATGTCACCAAATAATTGTGGCTCACATTCCATGACAAGGATTTCTGCTTTTTCCTGACTTATAATAAAAAGCCCAGTTGTCACCTGGTATGAACTGTTTTCTTGCAGAAAGGCACCTCTCCAGGAAAATCAGATTCAAATTGCTTTCTCCTTGTGCCTCAGCCCTCCCCCCATTCATAGCGAGGGTTTCTTTTCTAAGCATTACTTCAATCAATTTACTCAATCTGGGGGTGGTGCGGCTGTATAAATACCTCAAATGTTTGAATTAATAGATGTTTTTCTAGGGCAAGTGGAAAAAGCACCACTATATATTCAGAACTGTCTGTGTAATTTGTAGGGCTTGGTGTAAAATGAAAATGAGGGTTTCTTGCTCAAAAAGCAGCAAGAATTTCAGGATGGTGAGAGGAGAGAATCAAACTGAGCATGGTACCTTTGGAGCCCAGGGCCCTGTGTGACTGAGCTAATCACACATTCATGAAGCCCACCCCATGCGAAGATGCTTTGGGGACTCGACTCTCCCCACATCCCTCTCCACCATCCCACTGGCTACCAAGCCTTCAGAACTCAGCTGAGTCACCAACTCTTTTCTGAGTCCATCTGCCTGACTCTGTATTCCCCTGTGCATTGCACATAATTTTCAAATTTTATTCCATGAATACATTAATTACTTAATCATATATTTATAATGATTTTGATGTTTAGAATGATGCATTTCCATTGTTAAGCACCTAGTACATACCAGGCACTGGGGACATGGAGTTGTAGTTCTCTCATTCATTTCTGTGCTTATCTTTCCCCTCTGACTCTTGCTTGCCTATTATCATTCCTGTGCCATTTGCCCAGAAAGGTGAAAGTCTGAAGGCCTGAGTCAAAGCTACAAATAAATAGCTGGGAAAACAAAAGCCATCACTCATACTGTGGTGGGATCTACATAGATTCAGTAAACTAATGGAAACTAATTGACAGAAGGAAGCAATGAGGTATTCTATTTGAGTTTGGGATGTGCTAGTTTAATTCTAAACAACAAATATCATTGTAATTTTAGAAACGGGGAAACCAAGTCTCTGAGAGGGAATTTGGTCTCAGTCACATAATTACTAAAAGGCAGAGCCAAGATTTGGATCCAGGTCAGATGGATGCCCAAACTCCTGTTGTGGCATTTGACCTGAATCCTGTGATCTAAACATGGGAAAGTGGATAGAGAAGAGCAAGGCTTTCTGGGTGCAGGACACAGGTGACCCGGCAGGCAGGTCCCAGTAGGTCCCGACTCGTGGCCTGCCTGGTGGTAGATTTCATATCGTGTCATGTTTAATATCTCCTGTGTGTGTGTGAGTCCTCTAAGGGAGGCAGGGAGGCCTACTTTGTCTTATTCCTTATCCCAGTGCTTCCCCAAGCTTGTTAGATGTCACGCCTCTGCCTATAGGAAATGTGGTTGTCATTGTGCCTGGGCAAGACGTTTGGCACCTGGGCCTCAGTCTTCCCTCTCTGTAAAATAGGGTCTACAGTCGCTCCTTGGAGTCTGACATTCTGTCTTTCCATGGAGGACACTGATGAGACAGGGATCTTTATCAGCTCCAGGAGAAGATAAGACTTAATCTAGTCTTTGGTGTTCTGGTTTCTTCCTGAGGGTGGGCGAGTGATCCCCGGTAGATGTGTGAACAGGTTTTCCTTCCTCAGTAGTTGATCTGTATGTGGTTTGAACCACAACTGCCTTCCAAACCCTGCTGGTCTGGCTTTATCATGGTAGACAGGGACCAAGCACCATCCCTCCATCCCTCCAGCAGAGGGACCAAACTTCTTCATTGACTGCAGCTACAAAGGACACACAGGACAAGTGGGTGGCAGCTACTGAGAGGCCAAGTTTCCATTCAGTAGAGAACAAGCCACCTCCCAAGGACTTGTTTGATGGTGGAAGTCACCCAGGGCATTCAAGTAAAGTGGTGCCCATTTAGTGTGATGTGTGCATATGTGCTTAATGTATTTCAGAAGCTTTGGGATTGTTTTTAGGGTTCTAAGGAGCCATGGGGACAGGAAGATAAGCCCTTGCCCCTG
The DNA here is from genome assembly GCA_004024805.1 of Geosciurus inauris. Classification (NCBI taxonomy): domain Eukaryota; kingdom Metazoa; phylum Chordata; class Mammalia; order Rodentia; family Sciuridae; genus Geosciurus; species Geosciurus inauris. The sequence goes on from PVHX01001903.1 coordinate 162,249, forward strand.
CTAGGGGTGGCTAGCAATTGCAATATGTACAAGGGCTTCCAAGTATTACAAAGTCCAAGAGGCAAGGAGACCTCAATAGTCCTCCATCACATAAACACTAAGAACAAAATCAAAGCTGAAAAAGGCAGAAGCTGAAGGATGCCACACGGGCCAGTGAAATTCCTTTCTATCCACCTGTTCCAGGGAGGAGAGAAGTTTTACCTCTCTCAGGTCGCTTCCTCCCATGCCAGCGTTTGGGCTCCGTGGGCCTCTCATACTCCACACCTGCATTAGGATTCTAACAAGAAGAAATTGTGCAGGACTGATTTCCCTGACTTCCTAGCACAGTTCTCAAAGTGACTGTGCACCCTAGATCACAGGGACAACGTGACAGCTGGGGCCTTACCTCTCAGGGCCAGTGGAACAGAAAATCCTTTTCATGTGTTTATCCTCCAAGAAAGCCATTCCAGGTCACTTGCTGGAGCACTCACGGCTAGGGGAGAGTCCTTGTTTGGAGACAGTGGCCAGACCTCATTGGCTGACATGTGAAGGTCAGTCCTGTGGACATGCTCTGTGAGCTGGGAACCCACTGCTCTGAAGTTCTCTAATAGAAGGAGGACTCGGGACGTGGGGGCCCTGCATGATCTGGCCTTCTGAGAGTCAACCAAGAAGCCTTCAAGATTTCACTCTGTTGAAAAACTCTTTTACAAAGGTCAGCTCTGTCTCCTGATGCTACTGGATAATAAAGGCAATGGCAAATTAGATAACCTGTCCTGCTGGGGGTGACCTCAAGGACTCCAGTTGTCACTTCCTCTTGCTAAAAGGAGTCGGTGTTTAGGACATGGTCTGGCCTGGATGTTGCTGTTTCAAACAAAGCCGTGCGGCCGTCTAGGCCATTCTGGCAAAATCGCGCCGAACGCTGGGCCTCCTACTTCACGCTAGGTGGCTGTGGCATTATTTGTAGCCTCTTTCAGCTTCAGTTTACTTGACTGTAAAATGGGACAATGCTCTTGGGCTCACAGGCGTGTGAGGATCAAGTCAGACGCTTAGCACAGCATTGGGAACAGACTCAGTGCTCAGAAGGCCTCAGGCAGCTGCTGCTTGTCACCTCAGGCCCCCTATTAAAACAGAAGCAGCATGGGGGGCGGGAGTGTGCAGTGGAGCATTCTGGAGCTGTGGGTTCTAGTGAGTGGAGGCAGGGGCCCTCCTGGGTGCTGCTGGAGCTCAGGCCTCTGACTTCTACCTCAACACAGCCTCCAGGACGGAAACCGGGGTTTCAAGAGCACGTAACACTTGAGGACATTGTATGACCTTTCTCTAAACTTCTCAGCCTTGCAAAAAGAGCTTAGATTTCATAAGATGCTTTCTGGAGCTTCCTGCTCCGGGTCTAGGCAGCCCCATGTGTGTTTTGGCAGGGGTTGGCCGGAACGGGGAAACGTGCGGTGCGGAACTCAGGAATCAGACAGAGGGAGTGAACTTTCTGAGCCTCAAAAGCTCTTTGGGTTCATTTCAGATTTGGGGCATAGTGATGGGCAGTGGTCTGTCTGTACAGAGGAGGCCGGGGCTCCCTGCTCCTGTGGGCTGGAGTTCCCCTTCCTTGTCCTGAGCACTCTTCCACATGGTAGGCTCTGAAGCGTGCGTTCCCGGGTGCATGCATTGTCTCTGTCGCCGCCTTTTTCTTGATCTCTAACAAAATCCTGCTACCAGCTGCAGTTACTCATGTTTCCCAGCCCTTTTAGGGTTAGCAATGAGTGTTTTTAGGGAGACTTACTTTAAATGCAGCTGTAATTTTGGTCTCAGGGAGTGACATTTCATGCCATGTAGGTCCCCTTCATAGAGTGAGTACCTAATGGTAGTGTGAGCGAGGGACAGGAGCTGACCTTAGCAATAAATAGGTTTGTAGTCCCATGAGTTACTCATTTTCCTTACATAATAAAATCAGCTGGATGAACCGAACGCTTCGTTTCCTTGGGAGTAAAGCAAAGAGCTGCTTTGTTCTTGATCCCTACCTGGAGTGTCCTAACATTATCCCTGATAAAATGGCTTTCCCTCGAGACTTTATTTATTTTTTTAAATTCCATCTTCCAGCTCTCCTAATCAAGCTTATCTGAAAGGAACATCTATTGGAAATGTGCAGACATGGTGCTTTATCTAAGTCGTCTGCTGCCGTTGTTGCGCGCTACTCTCTGCGGTCTGCAGATGTGCCTCCCTGACGCACTCTGTTCCTACATATAATGAAGTGAGACAACCAGAGCCTACACAGGCTTCGACTCCTGGCAGGTAGCACCTTCAAAAGCTTTTTGGATAGGATTTAAATGGGTCATGTTTTTTCAGATATTGATTTATCATTTTCACTGAATGTTCTGGGTTTGCTGAGCATTGGAATCTTGGCTGCTTCCCAGTGACAAGAGAGAATGTGTATTTTTTTTTGTTTGTTCTTTGTTTTTTTGTGGTGTTGGGGATTGAACCTAGGGCTTTGTGCATGCGAGGCAAGCATGCTACCAGGTGAGCTATATCCCCAGCACAAGACTGTGTTTTTGACATTAATTCATAGGTGTTTTGAGTACTCACTGTGTGCCATGAGGAATGTCTATTCTACTCCTTACTCTAGAATGTTCTCCCTTGAGTTTCTTCCGTCCCTGAGGCTATGTTCAGGTGTGCCCCTCTCTGAGAAGGTGCCACGCATTCCTTTCCTACTCCTGGGTGTCCGGGACTGTCGGTAGCTCAGGCTCTGCCGCTCACGGGCTTCTTTTCAATTTGGTGTGTGTCTGCTGTTCCATAGGATTCAGAACTTTGTAGAGCAGGAAACTTTCTTTTTCCTTCCTTAGCATCTCAGTCTTCACTTTGGGCTTCTCAGATGCCCAGAAAATATTGATTGAATGGTTGTTGAATGAGCTTCAAAATAGCTGTTGGATAACTGAATGGTCATCTCTCAAGATGAGGGGGATTGCAACAAGCTGAAGACAAAGGTTCCCAGGAGTCCAAGTCCTTCTGTGCCTCTGACCAGCTGTCTTTGTCCATAGCCCCATGATCTGAGGGGCAGCAGACCCTTTCCATGTGATCCATGCACATGACTTCTTACAGTGCAAATCTCCCACTGTGTGACCACTCCCCCGACATCGCCTCCTGCAGTGCAATCCTCCCACTGTGTGATCTCCCTTCTTGCAAGGGGTGGTCTGTCTACTTGTTCCTTTTGATTTTGTTCTGTTTGGCTGTGCACTGAAGGAATTAGCAGTGCAGTTTATTTTCACACTGGGTGGTCTGCAGCACGGATCACCACAATCCATAAAGCCCCACCAATGAAATCAGTGAAAATCCCCCAGCCGGGTGAGTTATCGACCCAGAAGCAAAGCCTCCACTGGCCTCTCGTCTGCCCTTTCCAGTCATGTTTCTGCCTGAATTACCCTGGATTCCTGCTGAGCAGAGCTGAGGTGGTGATGCTCCACTGTATAAAACCGAAAGCTGAGGGCTGAGGAGGAAAAAAATGTGACCTTAAAATGGAGGGAGTGGAACGTTATAGATCTCTTTTCAGTTTATATTTTTTCACTTGAAATTTTAATTTGTTTTTCTCTACATCACATTCAAGAAGGGCTGCTGCAAAAGAACATATGGCTTCCTCAAGATGCTGAGCTCCTCCTCAGATCAAAGTCCCCCAGTCCTGACCTTCCAGAACTAAGTTTCTGAGCCTGCTGCTGGCAAAGTCCTCAAACACTGTCTGACCTGGTGACCGTCCTGTCACTGGGGTAACAGTTGGTTCTAGGCTCCACTGAGGTGGCCAGGCCACTGTGGACATTTGTGACAGGGATGGGTTCTAAGAAATGGAAACTCCGTCCTCTCACTTTTCTGAGAAGCCGTGTGGGCTCACAGGCTTCCAAGGCAGAAGCCACATCCTTCTGGGGTCTCTGTGGGACTCCAGAGGCAGTCAGAGCACCAGACAAAGGGACCATTGCTTGACGACTTTCCTGAGCTGGCCAGAGCAGGGCACACCCGTCACCTCCTGACTGCTGAGATCTGCCCTGCGTTCTCAGAGCTTTGAGGCTTGCTGGACAGTAATCCAGGGTCTTGGCCGAGAACCTCAACCCAGAGGCTGCCCCAAGCCAGTTGCCAGAACTTCAGAGTGAATGCCGAGCTCAACGTGCGTACTGGGGTAACTGTGAAGATGTTCGTTGTGTGTATTTATATGTGTACACACACATCTACCGTACATATATGTGGCATGTATGTAAGATTTTGTTTAAACAAAGAACTCCTCAACTTTAACATAGAAAATTCCAAAATTACTGTCAAATTTAAAAGGGCTATTTATTTTTTGTTCACTTAATAAACAGCTGTAGCCCTTCCAAGGCGCTGGGTTCTATTCTAGGGGTATCATGAATAGAAACCCATTGACTCTTCACAACTGACCCAAGAGGTGGAGACTCCAGTTGTGCCCATTCTGTAAATAGAGGACAGAGGCACAGGCTACAGTGTGCATTGGCAGTGACCCTCCAGTCCACACAGACGGGCTCCAGGCTCCTGCCCGCATGCTGGACCCTCCTGCTGCTTGGAGCCCTGGCACCTGTGACTTTGTCCCTCCTACAGGCTCCAGGAGGTGGGCTCACCCTGATCTCCAAGGTCCTCGTCAGTATTGATGTTTGTTGCTCTGAAGTCAGATAGCTGACCATTTGACTCACCATGCCCTTGACGCTGCATCAGCCAGCAAGAGGGTTGCAAAGGCAGGAGTTCAGGGAGTCAGAGACTCGCAGCAGATGTGGGTGTCAGGCTTCAGACTCGGCTCTGGACAGCCCTGACAGGGGCCAAGCAGTTATTAGATGGTAATGAATGTGGGCCTCGGTAGGCCACCAGCAACCCGGACCAGATGTGACATGGCTCTCAGAAACACAAGGCCTGCATTCCAGTGCTTGCTGGTGGGGACAAGGACATGGCAAAAGTGATCCTTTTTCTTAACTTCAACTTGCCACATTATGCTTTCATTTAACGGATACTTACTTTGAGTGACCCTTAGACATAAGAAATGATTGACTGACTGCTAAGTAGCCAGTCATAGTCAAAAGTTGTCTGAGTTATTAAAAATTAAAACAGATGTTATGAACATAATGAGATAGAGAATAAGTAGGGAATCAATAAATGTCACAGCCATTTTCTCTGACACAGTATAAGGGATACCTTCTATTCTTATGGTCCGCTGCCTTCCTGGGGCGGGGTAATAATCCTCTGAAGAAGAGAAACAAAGTTTTCAAGTATTTCTAAAGACTGCAGTAAAAAGAAATGTGTCTTAAAATGACTCCTGTGCATCAATGCAAGCTTTTAGAATATTGCTGCAATACAAAATTACATAGATGATGGGTTTGTTGTTGTTGTTGTTGTTGTTTTGTTTTGGTGCCAGGGATTGAACTCAGGGCTACTCTACCACTAAGCCACATCCCCAGCCCTATTCTGTGTTTTATGTAGAGACAGGATCTCACTGAGTTGCTTAGCGCCTCGCCATTGCTGAGGCTGGCTTTGAACTTGCGATTCTCCTGTCTCAGCCTCCCAAAGTGCTGTGATTACAGGCATGCGCCACTGCACCCAGCTCAGATGATGGTTTTTAACCTAGACAAGCAGAGCACCATTTTCTTGTGACTCCCAGAAAGTTCCAAGCTGTGTTGCAGTGTGATTTACCAAGAAGGATGCAGGGCTAGAGAGATGAGATTTTGGGGATAAGAGATGTTTAACTTTTTTCTCTCTGGGCTGAAATCCTCTTCCCTGGCACTGGGCTTGGTGGGGTTTTTTTTCTGCAGAAAATCTCAATGGTCTCAGGGAACCTGGCTCAAGGAGGGGTACATGAGCAGGTGCCCTGCATACTGGCCTGCCCCAAACAAGAGAGTCGAAGGCCATGGCTAGGTTGGGTAGTGGGGACATCTTTATAGTGAGAACTGTATTTGTGATACTACATGCACTGGAAAGGCTGCAATACCACTCAAGAGCTAAGTCTTGGAGCTGGATAGTTAATGAAGGAGTGAAAGATATAAATAGATAAGTAAATAAATAAAAAACAAAAATTGCATTAGAATATGAAAAGTGCCCCAGGGGAGTATGGTAACCAGGAGAGCTCTGACCAGCTGGCATTTGTCAGACCAGGCCATTGTTCACAGGTGGAGTATGGGACGTTCAAGCTGGACTTGAGGGATGTGTGGTGGTTTGAAGGAGGACATGGAGTGGGAGTAGTTGGGAGAAGGCAGTCCACTTCCAAGTCTAAGTGCTCAACACTGATTTCTTGAAGAGAAATGTGGGAAGGGGCTGTTTTGCCCTTCAGGGAACTTTTAGGTCTGAGAAATAGAGTTAGGGCAAAAGAACTCCATGATTCTCTAACTATCCTTATTTCTTTCTCCATCTCCCTCTTCCTTCCTTTCTTCCAAAGATATTTATTGAGGGCCTTTCTGGGTAAAGCTGGTAGACCAAATCCTCATTTCAGAAGAGTGGGGCAGTTGGCCCCCAATGCTTGGGCCTTCCTGAGTTCACACCCTTATGTAGTCTTCTCTGTCACTGTGCCAAGGTTGGTTTGTGTGATCAACAGCATAAGTGACATACTGTCACTTCTGAGATTAGGTTATAAAAAGACTATGGTTCCATCTTGGTTGTGCCCTTATTTGCTGAGGTCACTTCTTCTGGGAGGAGCCAGCTGCTGGGCAGGGTGTGATTCTTAATTTGAACCTGGTTCTCCAGTCTGTGGAGAGGTCCATGTGGTGAGCAATGGAAGTTTCCAGCCAGAATCTTGTGAAGCACCAAGGCCAGTCAACACCCCCGTGAGCGAATCTGGCGGTAGCTACTTTCTCTTTTTCCTTGTTAGACCTTTGGCTGAGATGGTGATCCTGGCCAGCAACTTGACCGACACTTGCTTGACCACGGACACCCGGCTAAGTTGCTCCCAGATTCCTGACCTGAGAAATTGGATATTAAAAGTGTTTCTTAGCCGGGTGCGGTGGCGCAAGCCTGTAATCCCAGCACTTAGGGAGGCTGAGAAAGGAGAATGGCAAGTTCAAAGCCAGCCTCAGCAATGGCGAGGTGCTAAGCAACTCAGTGAGACCCTGTCTCTACATAAAACACAAAAAATAGGGCTGGGGATGTGGCTCAGTGGTTGAGTACCCCTGAGTTCAATCCCCAGTACCAAAAAAAAAAAAAAGTGTTTCTTGTTTTAATCTGCTAACTTTGGGAATAGTTTGTTATACAGCAATTGATAAGTAAAATGAAGGCTAGTTTCTCATCTTCAATCACTGTCCTGTTCCTCTCTCTAATGTCTCTACTGGCCAATAAGGAACATGGCTGCTAGAGGTATTGCTTTGGATATGGCAAGAGATGCCTTGTCCCAGACCTGTGCTTTAGGAAGCTCCACCCTGACCTTCCTATGGCCATGCCTCTTTCCCTGGACTAAGAATCTCAAGGCTAAGAGGACTGCAGCCTGGCCTGCCTGATGTCCCCCACAGGACAACTATCCAGGTGCTTGGGATTCTCTGCCTCAAGGTACCCAAGCCTGCTTCCAGGACCTGGGGATATCAGCCCTAGGCTTGGTCTCTGCTGGTGGTCTGTGGGAGCAGAGGAGGCTGTTCCTATGGCTTGGAGATATCTGAGATGCCCAGGCAAGTGTGTCTACATGTATGTCCTTAGGGATGGCCATGGTGGTAGAGTGATGGGGTGGCTCTTTTACAGCTTTCTGGAAAGAAAGCCTAAGAAGTCAGAATTGAACCTAGTCCTCTGGTCATTACGGTGATGCATTTGTTAAGGGACGACAGAACGGATTTGATTTAACAATTTGTTACTGTGATTTATAACTTTTACATGTTTAGGCTTGCAGTATATGGGGCCCAATTTTACTTTTGTTCTGGGTCCTATAAATGTTGTAGTTAGTTATAGCCACTTCATCTCCAAAGGGATTTGTAGAAAATAGTTCTTTGGAAAGAGAACTAATCAACCTACCAAGAAGAAATGCAGTTCAAACTCTCAGAATTGGGAATGAAGTGGAAGTGTATCTCACATTTTTATCTTCATCTTTCTATATATATCTAATTAGGTAGATAGGTTATCTATCGATCTATCTGTCCATTCACCCATCCATCCATCTACCTGCCTGCCCACCTACCATTTACCTACCTTTTCATCCTCCTGCCTGCTTACCCATTTAAATACACCCTTTTGTTTTAGGGTATTTCTTTTCCAATAAAGTTTTTCTGATACATAAATACTTTTTATTTCCCTTATAATTACCTCATTCATTTCTTTGGGTCATTTTTCTTAGGGATTGCTTGTTAACCTTGGGCTGGCTGGCCAAAGCTATTAGAAACACTGGTGAATTAGGATTATTGGATTTCTGAACTCAGTATCTCTGCCGTTCCCAATTAGAAGAAAATGTCTGACTTCATCATTTTTTTATGCTGGAAAAATGCTTTCCTTCCTGGCTTGTTTTTCTGCTATGTCCCATTACCTCCAGCCTCCAGCCCAGGGGTTGACACATTTTAGTAGTGGAAGGAATGATGGGGTTATATTTCTGTTTATATTTTTTGACCTGTGAAGCTCTATTTCTAAATCATGTGTATGTGGTATTCTGGTCACTGGGGAAAAGATACCGAAAGGGAATCATTTTCAGTTTCACCTGGAACTGGGACCTTCCACATGAACCATATTGCATTTGAAAATGACCCTGTGGTGTTAGCATGCTTGCAGGCAGCTTATCGCATTCTTGTGTTCTAATGAAATCCAAAAGACTGGCTGGCTATTAGTAAAATCAGTGACCATTAAACTACGCTTAGGTTACCAGACCCATATCTTTCCTTCCCTAAAGTATGTGATAGCGCCATTTTAGTAAATATGATACAGGAAAGCAATTTTCGAGTTATTTCCTGATATGTAAAGGCATTTAATAATCTACAAGTTCAAGATTATTTTGGAGTGGTTTTCTCAATCAGTGCATGTGTCTTTGCATGTGTGTGCATGAATACACACACACACATATTAAATGTTTTCTCTTTAAACTGATGTTTTTTTCTGAGGTTATCCCACATGAATGCGCCTGTCTGTGAGAAATTCTGGTTTGGCTGTTGTTGCAATATCAGGCAGTGCGGGAAGCGCTCCCCGTTATCAGTGTAACTCCAAGAGACACGTTTATTTAATCCTGACTCGGGGAACTCAGACCATCAAGACCCTCTGTCTCCTTTGCCAGCAAAGTAATTGCTACCACATTTAACTCCGCGAATGCAGTACCATTTCCCTGCAATTGTGGTTAACTAAGGAGAAATCCTGAGACACATAAACCTTGGTTTCTGTGAGACACATATGTATGTCACTGAAATATGAGTGCTTGCCATGACAATGGTATCCTTTTAGAGAGCCAGGGTTGTCCGAGGCTCCTTGGAATGGTTCTTGAAAGAATTGGGTAGTGCCGCAAGCTTTTTGGTTTTTTTTGTTTGTTTGTTTTTTTGTTTTGAGGAATGGAGGTACAGATTAGGGAAAGAGTGAGGCAAACAGGTAGGGGTGAAGAGTATTATTATTATTTTTGTGTTCGGGAATCTGGCATTATTCAGTGGAAGCCATTTAGGCCCATTTTAGGCAGGGGCCTTAGAGTCTGAGTGTGTTTGAAACCTCGCCGTGTACACGTTCCAGTTTGTTGGATGGGCTTCCAAGGGGAATGTCTCCAAAGTGTGGCAAGTGATGACATTCAGTGCCTTGAGATCAAAGCGTCCTTGCTTTATCTGTTGACACCTGAGAACATTATCAGAGGGAATATTGAACTGTCAGCAGCAGATGTAAAGGAATTACTTACCGGAGATGGGGTGAATTATAGGGGGCTAAAATACAATCATCAGTGAAATACATAACATTTCAAAGCCAGCCTTTAATAGGTTCAGTCTGGCCTCTGCTGCTGCGGCCATCTTGAAGGCACAGCCACAATCGGGGCATTAATTCCTCCTTCCTCGTGGCCAGTTGCATGTGCTTCCTCTGGCGGGTGCCAATGGAGCAACCATTTCCAGGTTGATTCACTACTCATTTGAGTTTCAAAAAAACCTGTAAAACTCAGGAAATAAACAGACACCACGGAGAGCATTTCTGCTCCAACACACACACGTGTACGATACTGCATCTGTGTGACCATGTTTTTCTTTTGGAAATTTGGAAAGCCTCTTAATAGCTTTGCTCTTCTCCATGTCTCAGAGTTTCCCAGTAAACATGCTCAAGTCCCTGGAGTGCCCACAAAAGGTGAGTTAGCTGTATCCTCCTCTTAAATGTGCAGGGTAGGAAATGGAAATTGTCAGAAACTACCTGTTTGATAACTGGGAGAGCAAGGCCGAGCACAGAACAGGTTTAATGTCCAAGTCCAGGTTGGGGAGTCTGTGAATGGTTCCTCTATTCTGCAAATATTTACTGACACCTTCTCCCAGGCAGCTCTTGGGATGAGCAAAATAGGCAGATTCCCAGGTTTTGCAAGCTTCACATTCTGGTAGAGGTGACAGACCTCAACTAAATAATCACACCAATGTGTAATGGCAAACTGTGTACACTGCTACAGAAACTAAGCACAGGATGCTCTGCGGGAGCAGAGTTAGGGAGACTTACCTAGATTGTCAAGGGTGGGGTGTTCAGGGAGCCCCACCCAGGAAGAGATATCTGATTGAGACCCGAGGCTGAGGCTGACCAGGGCGGAAGGAGGGCAGAACCTTGCCGGCTGAAGGAAGGACATGTACACATGGCTCAGAATGTAGGGAAGAGCTTGCCCTGCTGAAGGTCTTGGCTGGATCCAGAGCAAGAGACAGAGAGAGAGAAGGTGGGGAAGCCATCTTCCCCAGAGAGGGGGCTGGGCCAGGAGTTCTAGGAGGGGCCTCCTGTTGTAGGAGGTTGGTTGTGAGCAACGAGCCTGTCTCCTAGAGATTTCCTACCTTCTACGGGGAAAAGGATCCAGTCTCCTTCAGTTTCTGTGAAGGTTCGGATTCATCTTTGGAAAATCAGATATCCTTAAGGCAATGTGATAAAAATATTCCTCTTTCCACTGAACCCAAATGGGAATTTTGAGCCTATTGTTTATAGAAACCACTCTGAGAAGGTGTGTGGGTGGGGGACTTCTGTTTCATGGTTTCAGTAATCCGGTGTCTACTGTTGCGAGTACTGGAGTAGCCCCAGAAGAACGAGATGTGTTGGAGTCGGGCTCCTGGAAAGTTGGCAGCAGACCTGTTTCAGTTTTGTTTTGTGAGACTTCTTCTCGTCAATAAACTCTCCGTCGAGTTGATAAATCTCTATAAATATTCCTGTAGTTTTTGAAATACACAGATTTGAGAAAAACACGATTTCTTCTTGCTTGGATCCCAGGCCTGATGCCATCCTTAAGCTTTTCTAACAGAGCCGTCACTGGGATGGTTACCTCAGGGACTCCAGGTGAGAAACCGGACGAATGGTCTGGCTCCAGGGATCTCTCTCTCCTCCATCATTTTGTCTAGGTCCATTGAGAACCTGGTCAGGTCAGTGTGGGAGAAGTCACAGAGAAATTAAAGGTGAAACAGCAATCTGACATTGATTTTCTGAATTGTCTACTGTGTCGTGGGATGAAAGAAAACTTTGCCTGCCAAACTTCCTACTGTAATGACTTTTAAAGGTGCATAGCTGCCCTTGAAGAACTGTCCCTTTGACAAGAAGGCAGTGAATGTTTGCTCTGTGTCAGGTACTGCATCACATTTTCTAAGAGTCCCCTTTCCCCTTAGGAAAATATTCCACCCTGTGTTGATAAAGCTACAATAGAATCAGGACATAAAACCCACCTTTTTCTACCCAAAAGTGGAGTTAGGGAAACATGGTATTTATAGTTCAGCTGGAAAAGGCAGTCTGGAGCTAAAAGCTGTACAGCTACTGGGGGCAGGGGGTCTGGGAATGGTGGGGGAGGAGCTGAGGGCCGGGGAAGGGTCAGGCGAGAACCAGGTGAGTGCACAGCAGACTCGGAAATAGGAGGCACAGGGGCGGGAAAAGATGCACAGACTCCTGGTGGAGGGTAATGCTTGGGGAGCCCTGTCTTCTTTCATGAGGACGAGCAGAGTCTGTGTTTTATTTGGAAAGCAACTGTTGAGTGTGAGGGACCGGCTGCTGTAGATGTCCTGAATGGGCTGTTGGGCTGTTGGAAAGGAGAAACTTGCAGGTGGTCAGTAGATCTGTGAATGGGGCAGGGATGGTTGGGGGCCACAGGAGCCATATCTTGGCTGGTTCCCACTCATCTGCTGAGCTTTCTATAATTCTAAATGTCATGCGTATGCAACAGGAGGACATGGGAAGTCCAGAAAATTATAAGAAGTAAGACTATCCCATAATCGTGCATTCTCTAGCGTGAGTGTATTTATTTGCTGGTGCGTGTGTATTTACACACAGCCACATACACGGCTTTAAGAAAAAATGCATTATAGTATTAAACATTTTGTTGTATTATTTGAACGACTGTACAATTTCTTTAGTCGTTCTCATTTTGTTAGACATTTATGTGGGTTTTTTTTTTGTTGTTGTTAGTATGATTAGCCATGTGAGAAACACCCTGGAACATAATATTTGTTTTCATTTATCACTAATAAATTCCTAGATGTGTCCTTATTAGTGATCTGAACATACTCCAGCTTTTGAGCACACCTACCCAATTGTTAGGACTCACTGTTGACCTGCTCGTCCTTGAACATAAATATTTTGTAAACCAGGCATGAATTCCAACGCTCCAGAATGTAGACACATTTGCACTGTTAATAGATCATACAGGGAAACTGTCTGGTGTGATGGATAAACAAAGTGTGGTTTACACACATACAATGGAATATTATTCATCCACGAAAGGAATGAAGTTCTGATACATGCTCCAATGTGGGTGAACTTGAAGAACGTTATGCTAAGTGGAGTAAGGGTCTAATATTGTATGATTCTGTTGATATGAAATACCCAGAACAGGCGAATTTATAGCAACAGGATGAGTGGTTGTCGGTGAGAGAACACGGGGATTGTGCTCAATGCCACTCAATTCTATGCCTTAAAGATTAAATAGTATATTTTACCTGAATGAAAACAAACAGAAACCCAGCTACTCTCTGGTATGTGATTGCTCAGGGAACCAGTGAGGAACCTTACTGGGGTTAATGGGCTCTTCATCTATGTCAGCTTATCTAGGCCAGGCCATCGGAGAAGAGCACATTCCTTTGAAAACAAAAGAAATTCGATCAACACTTTGATTCCAGGAAATGGCAATTACTTTCCTAGTAATTCTCCAGGTAAATTCAGAGGCAACACATTTCTTGTAGCATTTAGTTTATCTTCAAATAGACTTTCTAATAGGACAAGATGTAGCCTTCTAAAAATAATTTTTAAAAGGCAATCGGGAAGTGCCAATGTTTCAATATGGTGGCAGGGTGCTATTTAATGAAAAGAGCTCCCAGAGCCTGTGTGGTGGACTAGCTTCGTTCTTTAATTACTCATTTCATGAGGGAATGATTACTGACTATAAAGTTGTCTGGAGTCTTTAGGAATTAAAACTTGAATGTGAATTAATAATTCGCTCACCTGGCCTCAATTTCCAGAAGCAAAATAAATCCACACATCTCTGTAAGAAGCACCAAGTAGCTTGCTTATTGGAAATCTAATCACAGGGAAATGGCATTAAATCTTTTTCCTTCTCTATCTCTGAGATTTAAGATTTTTTAAATGACAGTTTTGGCTTTAGTTATGCATTAGAATCAGTGTTTCTAGATGTTTAAAGTTATTGATATAAAATAAAAATAGTATTTTGTCTGAAAAAGTGAAGAAGGAAAGAAAAGTACCTCTAGAACATTCTATTAGAAGTCAGCAATGGCGGAAACAAAATTTCCATTAGTCTCATTAACAAAACCTAGGGGACTTTTGAAAGGTGTTTAATAGAAAAATTTAGCTTGAGAGACTTAAAATTAAACCCTGAAAAAGAAAAAAATTAACTACACCATTTTTTTTTCCCTTTTTGTGCTGCTGGGAATCAAACCCAGGGCTTTATGTATGCTAGGCAGGTGCCCTACCACTGAGCTATGCCCTCAGCCCTAACTTCCTCATCTTTGTGGTTACTAGATTTGTAATGGAAGAGAACTCATGTCAAAGAGGAGCTCTCCCCAGTGACGGGGCCGTGCGTTCACACGTTCATTCATTTAGCAAGCATTAGTGTGCAATCCACCCGCTGTGGACCACACTAAGTTCCGTAGCTGTGAGACTAGATGAGACAGAGCTGACATTGGGGTTATTCCTGAAAATTCAGGGTACACAGGTTGGTAGTGCTGATAGGAAATGTGCCCCATAATAATGATGCAACCACTTCTACAAAAAGGTCAAATATACTCTTGTGCCAAGGAGATGTGAGAAGATTTCAGAGAGAAAATGACAGTGAACTGGACCCTTGAAAAGCAGATAGGCCTGTGGGAGGCAAAGATGAGGGTGAGGCAGATGACAGGTACGCAAGTTGTGAGCTGCTTGGGCCGTGAGATGATGATCTGCTTGAGGCGCGACAGCTACTCCCATTTGACTGATGGGATAGAGGCCAGATAGGCAGGGCAAGGTGAAGCCAGACCCTAGGGGGCCATGAGGCTGGGGCAATGCCTCCATAGGTGTCCGATGGCATCTTGGGTCTTGGCATCTCTCGTGGGGTCCACTGAGGATACCAGCCATCCTTGGTGAAGTCCTTTTCTGTTCTTGCCTCTTCCCCCTCTCAAACAAAAACCCTTACATGGATGGCTAAATATGACTTGTTCTAAGAGCGACGTAGAAATCTTGGACTTAGAAGGCATTTCTTTTATTTAAAAATAAAACAAAGCACTTCTCATTTTATTTGAGGCTGTGATTCTGTGGTGAATTTATAAAAGTAAACTATTGTCAGGCAGTGAGTCTCCTCCTTCGTCGGATGTTTCAAAGCCAAACAAGGGCGCAGCCACGACACCGGGGGAGGCTGTCTCAGCCCTTCTTTGGGCAGGGAGGGGGCATCACCCACATTATTCAAGCTGGACGGGGCGGTGACGAAGCTCATGTATCCTGGGGTGACAGGAGGAGACACAGTTGAGGGAGGGTAAAGGAGCACCCAGGAGACATGCTGGAGGCCACACCAAGCCTGGGTAGGGGACTGCGTTGACCCAGAGGTGGCTGCAGGAAGGCCAGCGGGCAGTCATGGAGGCTGGGGCTCTTCTGTTTGTTCCAGAAAGGCTTCTGTGGAAACCACGAGTTTCTAAAAGCTGCAGTGTAAAGAGGGTCAGGAACTGCCAGCAGGAAGTGAGTGAAGATCCAGAATTATAGTTTCATGTTTCCTTAGCCCAAAGGGGGTTCTGGGTAGGTCTGCTCTGAACTTCACTTCACAACTTCCCAGTTCCCATCCACTGTCAGTCCCCTCCCCATGGATCCATCCACCTCTGGACACCATGTGGAACAAGGCCTTCCCCAGACAGAAGCCCCATGGCTGGCTTATTTCTGAACCCTGCACACTTCGCATATGTGTCCTCTACACCATATCTGCCATGAGGGTCTATGTCAAGTGTGTCCTGATCACCCCCGTAGCCCCCAGACCTGGGAAACTGCTTGGCACATACTAAGTGCTAAATAAATGTCCATCAATGTATCAACTCAATGTCATTTTGAAACTCATTCATCAAACACTACCTCTTAGGCCCTGTGCTCAATTCCGGGCATACAAAAATGAATCGAGCAGGTCCTTGTCACTCAGAGAAGGAACATCAGGGAATAGGAAAAACACCACCACAAAATCCACACTCTATAAAAGTGATATGGGTAGAAGGGAAGAAGAGATTACACTTAGGAAATACCCACTAGGTGCTGGGCACTAGGTTCTGGGTTGTCTCCATGGAGTTTATTTCCTGTTTTCACTCTTGTAAGGCATGAGCTCTATTCTACAGATGAAGAAACTGAGGTTCGGTGAGAAAGTGACTTATCTCCTGTTAATTAAAAATACTTGAGGAGAACAGAAGAGGGTGTGCCTCATTATGTCAGAGAAGGTAACAGATCCAATCAAAGATCCAAGGAGGAGTAGCAAGATGGCACCTGTGGAGAGGCTGGAGCTGGAGGCTGGCTCTGCTTTCCAGCAGAGGTACAGGTCAGAGCAACACCAGTTCCGTCAGGAAACTCGGTAAAATACATGGATTAGTAAATGTGGCGGGGGAGCTGGTGCACCTGGGGGTGAAGACAGGGTGTCTGCTGCTCACATACCTAACATTGTGTTTCCAGCACATTCTCTTCCATGAAACCGAAAAACGGCTGACTTGGCCACTGGGCTTCTTTTTAAGGACAACAGTGTTCACAAGGAAGGGAAGACCTGTTTGTCTTCCCAGAAATGGATTACGGTCTTAAAATTAGCAGGCTGAGTCAACATTCTCCAGCGCTGATGCCTACGATGAGCAGATTAGATTTTCCTTAAAGAAATAATTATCTTTCAGAATAGAAGATGGCATAAAACACTCTTGATTTGTTAATTTTGGGTTGCTCCACTCTGCTTTGGACAGTAGCCTCTGTTTAGTATTTAGCCATAAAATATTTATCCAAATGATCTGCCCCCCTCCCATCTCTAAATCATATGGGTCACTGCCTTGACTGACTGTTTGACAGCCCCCTCTCTGGTGTGAGAAGAAACCAACAGTATCATGTTCCTTTGCCCTAAACAGTTAATTCATCTCACATGGTTGAGTGGCCCATTCCCAGGAAGTGCCTGCCCAGGCTCAGAACAGGGTCAGACCCAACTGTCACTGGGTTTCTACAGAACCCTTCCCTGGCTCTTTCCCTTTAGAGAACACTAACCAGTCAGATAATTAAAAATAAATGTTTGCTTCATGCATTCAGCTTCCGTAATTCAAGTACCCAACCCACTACGTTATTTTAATTAAAAATGTGGAACTAATGTTAAGAATATGGAGGTACTTGAAGAAATTGTATTCGCTGGATGATTTCCCTAAATTCAAAAGAGATGAATGTAGAATTAACAAAAAAATGTGTTGTTACTGGCAGATGGAAAACAACCCCCATAAAAGCAGAACTGTCTTAAAGGCCTGCCCCTCAGGTTCTGGCTCTGGGTATAAATGAAGCTCCTTGGCTATCTCTGCATTCTGGCAGAACCTCAGATTTTGCAGTTGTTTTACTGAGGTGTTCATCGGTATTAAGCCCTATGCTTTGGATCATCTGGACTGACTTTCTCCCTCAGAACTGTGTCCCTGTGACCAATTTGCAGGCTCTGTTCAGGTTCAGCGGCACCCTGGCAGGGGTGGTGGTGGAGCCTGGAGTCTGAGCTCTTTTCCTGTCGCCTAGACGGTCAATGCATGGGGCCTCCTGGTCCTTGACAGGCTTTGCAGGCGGGAAGGTCCAGGAAAGGCACCCAGGGGACTTGTGCAGGTTGGTGTCCATTCTCACCTCAAGAGACTCCCTAGGGCCACCCCAATACCACCGTCTCCAGGTCTGTCCTAGAGTAAAGGTAGGCAGGAGGTCAGTCCTTGAAGGCACCCAGCAAGGGAGGGAGTCAGCTGGCCTGGGACCAGTCTGACAATGAACTCTCTCTTTACCCCTTAACTTTCTGGGTAATCAGATGAATGACTTGTCTTTCTTCTAAAATCAGTAGGAATTTTTGTGATCTGACAGGTGACGCGCAGGTGCTCCTGACTTACAACTTTTAACTCAGGATGGGTTTCTTGGGGTGATGTTCCAAGTGAGAAGCCCATCATCGATTGAAAATATCGTAAGTTGAAAATGCATTTAATACACCTAACCTACTGGGGGTCAGTGCCCCAGGGCAGTGGCGATTCCCTGTCGCTGTGGCGGGGCTGACTGATCCTGCCACCTTGAAAAGCAGAAAAGTTGTAAGTCGAACCATCACAAGTTGGGGACTGCGTGTTTCTCCCTCTGAGAAAGCCTTCTTTGTCAGGAGAGCAGCTCTTGGAATCAATCATGTATTTATTCCTGGGGAACAATGGGGGTTTAGAATGCTTTCCAGTCTTAAAGTTTGTAACAACCCAACTGCCAACATCTGCCTCCAACCCTTCATCAATCTTCAAGAAGCCCTTCCCAAGAAGACCCTTAAGCATGCCCTCTTTTATGACCAGCACCTCCATGGAAAGCTTTATGGCTTCGCAGTGGTCTCCCCCTACTCAGATCACTCCCCTCTTATAAACTTCTGAGTGTTAATGGGGGACAAACGTGGCATCCCCCACCCTCCGGTTGCCTTCTTCCACCTCAGATTTGCAACTTGGGGCAAGGTGTGGGGGGAGGGGTTGTGTCCCCTCCCACCCCTGTAAGGCACAAAGCCATAATAAAGAGCCCTCTGAAGCTTACCCCATTTGACTAAGCAAGTCCAAAGGGATGGGGACAGCAGAGGACTTTATTTAAAAGTCTGCTGCTGGGATGAGGGCTTTGGGACAGGCTGGCCCTTTTCTTGTTTGATGTCCAGTCCTGGGGAGAGGGCGGTCAGCTGTTGGGACCATTGTCCCAGGGAACCTAAATATTCCTCCTCCGGCATTATGTGAAGCGGATGCCAAGCCTTTCAGAGACTGAGCGGCCTGGAGGGGGTGGGGGACCCGCCACTTCAGAGGAGGGAGGGAGCCTGTGAGCTGCTGCTGGAAACAATGAGGCGGGGGCTTTGCCACTCAGAGCCCTGTGCCCTGTGAACTCTCCTCCTCTGACCTCCCCAAATTGAGCCTAACAATGGGATTGTGGGAATGCCAGAATGTAAGCGGCTCTGCCAGGGCTTTGCATTTCTCTTCCAGTCTTATTTCCAGATGGAAGAAAGTGGCTGAAGGGAGAGGGTGGTTTCTAGCAGACTCATTCATGTTTGGCTGCATGAATTGGGCTGATGGCTTTGTCAGCAAGAGGTGGTGGGGATCCTGGGGGTTCCTGATTTTCTTTTGGACTGTTCAGATCCCTGCCTGTGCAGTGGCCACAGCAGACTCTGACAACCCACAGAGGGACTGAAGTCTGCAGATCAAAGATACTTTTACTCATCACCTAAAATTGGCAACATTCAAGGAGTGTTGGACAGTCCTCAAGTCATTCAAGAGCTGATAACCAAAGTATTTGGGAGGTGCTGAGGGACCCTGTTGGGGTATTAGTGTTTGGATTTTCAGTGTGTTTAATTTTGTCCTTTCATATCCGTTTCTGGTTTGAGAAATGTAGATCACTGACGTTTCAGATTAATTCCCTTTGGGCATTTTAATGGCTGGTGGATGAAGAGCCATAGAAGGTTAGCTTATTTGGAGAAATAGACCTCAGGACTTTAAAGGCTCGTGCCTGCAGAAAAGCCCCCAGCCACAGTGGAAACTGGAACGAGACACGGAGCCTTGCCTGGTGTGTTTCCATGGTTTTTGGGTTTAGACTGAACAGAAAACCTGGAGGAAACAGCTTTCTGACAACACATACTTCCACTCTTCAGTTATTGTTGTTTTTTTCCCCCGAGTTTGAGAAATGCTGAAATTTTCCAACCTCAAAAGGATATTTTGATTCAGGTCTGCTCAGAATTTGCTTGTGGACTATGAATTTCTTGTCTTTGGGGGTTTTGCTCCTCCTGGTGAACATCTAAGTTTATTTCAGAGATCCCCGTGGTGATCGTTCTGATGGTACACAGCCCGTTGCAAAATGTTCAAGGTCAGCTGACGTGGAGGGTCTGCTTCCAGGCAGCACGCATCTGTCAGTGTGTGCTCTCAGACTCCAGAAAGAAATTTCTTTCTACTGATAACCTAAACCAAAGGGGATTCAGAAGATAAATCATGTTGAAGAGGAAACTGGACAATATATTCTACTCTTCCCATCCCTGATTATAAAAAAATAACCTGCTATTCTTGATTTCTTTCTGTTTAAATTCTCTATTTCTCTTGATTAAAATTTGGTTTATAATTTCAGATGCATTTTCTGAGAGAAGGTAGTTGTGTTTGCAGAACAAGTTTGAACTGGTTCTTTGGTTGAATATGATTTTTGCCCATGGAGAGACATAGTCATGTAGAACAAAACAATAAAAAACCCCCGAACACCAAAGAACCTGAGGAGAGAAGCTGTCTGCTTGGGGCGGGCCAGGCCCCATCTAGCTAAGCAGGTGGCAGGATGGGAATTGCATTTGGAGATGGGCTTGGCCTAGGTGGAGCTGGTGGCAGAGAGCGCTTCTTCCAACCTCCTGAGGCTTGATTCACATGCTGCATGTTGAGTCTGGACTCACAGAGTGCCACTCTTTCCCTGTCACCTCTCCCTGTCCTATCACTACAGATCTCACCTGCCTAACTTCCAAGGCCACTGAAGATACTGTCATGCCCACTTTCAGGCATTGGGGATATATTACTGCGGACAGGACAGCAAGGCTTTGGCCTCATGAAGCTTTCGTGCCAGAGGCAGAGACTGAAACAAAATAACTGATTAGATAACCACCGAGGCCACTTCTGAGAGAGAGGTGTGCTCTTTAGAAAGCAGTTAATGTTAAAGATGGTGATGGGGAGGGAAGGTCACGGTGAGGGGGCCTGAAGCTGAGCTCTGTGACATTAAAAAGAGTGGCCTTCCATGCACAGGGAGCAGCAGACACAGATGCAGGAGGCTGAACTGAGATGGCAGAAGGCTAGTGCTGCGGGGCAGGAGTTGGGGAGAATGGAAGAAAGGACAGCAGGGTGATGGTCCCTGCCAGCTGGGGGCAGGTTGTGCAAGCCACTGTAGGGATTCTGGAGCAGGATCTACATGTGGTACCCATGGTGCCTGTTAATGTCCCTTCCAAATCCGATCCTGAGAGACTGGCTGTTGCCTGTGTAAGTCATATTGAGACTGGCCACCAAGCTGTCCATAAAATGGGAACTGGAGTCTTCCAGAGTTCCTTGGACAACAGACAAGGATAATAAATAACTCCCTTAATAAGGGCCTAAGGAGACTTCGGGAGGACATGGAAATACAGTCTAGATGGTGGCAGTGGTTCACAGGTATTGTTATTCCTGAACTCATTGAGTTGTATACATTAAACATGTACAACTTTTTACATCAATCACACCTCAATAAAGTGGTTTTAAAAAGTAATAATTTTTTAAAAAGCATTGTGGCTGCAAGCAAGTGCTCCAGCCTTATTTTGCAAGCAGAGCTCCAAGGACCAGGCATGGTTGAATGAATCAGCCCGGATCTCTGCAAGCCACGCACTGAACCAGCCCCCAGTGCTGCCTCCTGGCGCTCCCGGGGAGGTGGGTGACCCGCCCCCTCGCCTCACGGTTATTCACATAGGTGGGTATGATCTGAAAGGGAGCTTTGTTTCTGAATCAATAAGGGGCTGAATGTGTGTCATACAGTGAGTGTCTGAGCCTCAAGTACCTCCTTATCACCAGCACAGTGGAGGATAGGTCCAAATAAAACACATTATCAGGCTTTGTTGACTTTCCAAGCCCAGCAGCTGTATTAATGGTGCTCTTTATGTCCACTGCCTTTATGAACTGGGTTTTCTCACTTTCTTTCTCTGGGAACTTCTAAATAAAGCTCTTGCTAAAGTATGATGAGGGCGTTGCAGTTGGACTATTGAGCGGGAACTGTTTGCTTAGTGCAGTTCTGACTTGCAAAATGGGGGGGAAATATAGGAAAAGACCACCCCCAAGAAGAAAGGGTGGGGCTGGATTGCTGGCTTGGTGGCGCTCCTTATCGTATTTAAATTTATGGTGCTAAGCCCATACGTGGAACAGTTACTTCATAAGAAGTTTTCCTGCCAGTATACAGGCCTGTGATTAGAAACTTGAAAAAAAAATTGACAGATGTTTTTGCAATTAGAATCCTAGTAGTTGTCCTGTAGATTTAGTCTGTCCATGGAACGGCACTGTAATAATTTTGAAAAGATCTAGAAAAGATCTAGATTACTAATATTATGTCATTCTCTAAAACTTTAAAAATGCCTACTTGTGGCCTACTTTGTCCTGCTGAGCAGGTTATAGTTATTACTGGCTGCTGGGCACTTTCAAGGTGAATGCTAGCTGCAAATAATTCCAATTCTACTGAATTCAAAATGAGTATGTTTAGAAACTTTGTTGTTATTATTCCATTTTATGGATTCATAGATTGATTCCCCTTGGGTTTTTCTTGGCTTTTATGCTGTTTAAATATTTTATGAATCACCATAAAGAAGAGGTCTGAAAATAAACATTTGAATTTCTATCTTCTCTTGAAATATCAAACAATCCAGCAACACGGGGTCTCCGCAGGGCCTGTACTTGCCCTGACTCCACAGTCCCCGCCACTCTCTCTTGTCTCCCTCCCTTGGAGGCTTGATTTGGCAATTTCTCATAGCACCTTTGTTTTTCTTAGAGAGATGTTTCTCTGTACTCATGCCTTTGTCCAAGTAGAAATGCAGAAAACCACCCAGATGGCTGTACGCTTAACAAAACATCGAGTGGGCTCCTTCCTATGGCGATCTCTGTCTGTGATGTTTGCTGGGCCTTTGAACTCATTTGCATTTGTCATTTCATACTGTGTCCCCTGTGCTTGAAGTCACCTTTCCTCCCTCTTTCTAGAGCTCTTGGCTGGACAGTCTGTCATCTGCCCACCTGATGAGGCTGGCTGGCTCTCTGCTGGCCACACAGCCCTGGCCATACTTTCTGGTCACCTAGTGCTCAAAATGAAATTTAAACGTGATGGTCTTTGACGCTCAGTTCTCTGAGTTCAGGAACTTCCATTTTACTGCTGTAAGCCTGGTTCCAGGACCTGGTGAGCATGCAATAGATATTTTTAAAAACACAATGAATGATGCTGCCTGCATTTGCATTTTGGAAAAAAATTATATATAATATCATTTTATTTGTTGTAACAACATTTTGGGTCAATTCCTGGCAGTTTCAGAATAGGGCGACTACTTCTGAGAAGAGAGAAGAGCCCTTTCCTTGTTTTACTCTACAGCAGAAGTTGGTGCGAGCCCTCATTTTGGGGAGGTGCTCATGCAGTGAATGAATTATCACCATGTGCTCGGCACTGTTCCCAGAGCATGGGTCTCTTGTGGCACTTGGACTCTGGGTGGGTGGGGGGATGAAGACAATAGCAAGTAAAAACAAATAAGATAAGTGTAGGTATTGATAGACACTGGAAAGAAGTTAGAACAGGTGGGGAGACTGGGGAGTGGCTCAAGGGGGCAGGTGGAGATAACAGCCTGGTGGCTGAGGTCAGCTGGGAATGCCTTAGCCCCGCCTGCCCCACTCCCACCTGCTGTTTGCACTGAGATTCCAATGATAAAAAGACAGACCCTGAGGAAAACCTGGGGAAAGAGTACACCAGCTCTAGCAAAGAGCAAGTGCAAAGGTCCTGGGGTGGGAGCAAGCCTTCTGCATTTGAGGGGCAAAGCCTTGGCTGATGTAGCAGGGGCTTGATGAATGAGGAGTTGGGTGCCAGTGAGATGGGGTAACATAGGCAGGAGCTTACGGACCACTCAGGAGCATGGATGTCTACATTACTGGGGTGCTGCACCTTTCACAGACACGCAGCCTCTGGTTTCTGCTTGAGCAGCTTGAGTGGTGTCCTAGAAGAGCTTTGGGCTTGAGAATCAAACAGACTTTGCTTTGAACCTGCCTCCACCTCCTGCCAACCACTACCTTTAAGAGTCCTTTGGCTTCTCTGAGCCCCAGATCTCAGCTATGTAGGTGGATTCATGCTGTCACTGGACTGAGTCTTTCCTCGTTCACTCATCCCACACATGCTTACAGCACTTCTGCTGTGCGTCGGGGGTTGGAAATACCCGTGAATAAGGCCGATGTGGTCTTCCCTGCCTTCATGGAGCTTACAGTCTACTTGGAAGAGACAATTAACAGTAAGCAATATGCATAAGACAACTTCAGGTTCTGATAAGGTTATGAATAAAGAGTGACCAAGTTGTCTCCATTTTCCTTTCAAGGTCACCAAAGGTCAGAGAAGTCAAGTGAGTAGCTCAAGGTCACAGCACCCAAAAAGGCAGAACAGATCAAAGCCCCACAGCCCTTGCTCTTTCCCAGCACCACCTAGCTGCTGGTTTTATCCTCCTCTCCCCTAAAGTAGAATAATAAAAGACTTACCTTGTTTGGATGAATTGGATAGGCGACAATGTCTGCCTAGACTGCCCAGGGGTCTGTCTGGTGCTGGGTCCACTGCACTGGCGCTGATGGGAACTGTCCTCTGGAATCACATGGTTGCCTGGGGCAGAAAGTCAGCCCCACTGAGGGCTGTGAGGCAGCATCCACAGGC